>CM050427.1:32730530-33123346 GCA_027564155.1 Gymnocypris eckloni scoliostomus | reverse complement strand
TAGTAGTAGTAGCCCTTTATTGTCACTAGTCACAAGTACCAAATTAGCCATCAACCTGTCCTTACATACACAACATACATATGACAAGGGGTAGACAGAACAGGAAGACAGGAATTGAAGAAAATACAGCATTTACATGAGGAAAGTGAGGAGAGAAAAAAATAACCCCCAGACTATGCTCCTTAGGGAGTACAGTTTGAGAACAGAAAAAAAACACCTCAGCACAAAAAGCACATACACCATAAACACACGACTCTTGCAACAGGGGAAAACAAATCCAGCTCTGGCAAGCAGCCATCCGGTTCAGCAGCCATTTGTCCAGGCTGGCGGGTTCAAAGCGAACGGAGGCGAGGGATGGGGGGAGGGGAAGTATTTGTGTGTGTGTGTGTAATCAATGTCTGTAGAATGGGGGAGGGGGCAAGAGCGTCTCACTGCAGTGTTCTTTCCCAGGGATAAATTTCCAACAACGACCTTGCCGGGCAGTGCTGGTACGGGGGAGCCAGAAAAGATAAGATTGTGATTTGTTTAGGCGAGTAGCCGCATTCCACAGCTACTCTCTCTGTCCATTCTGATCCCGAATATCGTCAATTTTCCTCTGCAAAGCCGTGAGCTTCTCCATGATAGAATCCATATTGCGGTTAATAGTCTCAGTCTCAATGCTGACCGCTCTTCCCACAGCTTCAGTCATGACGGGCAGCCTTGTGAGGCTTTGGACAGCTGTACCCGTTTTCTGAATTCTTCGATAACCCAGGGCAAAGCCTAATCCAATCAGCAGAAGACCTGTTATCATGGTTCCGAATAGGTAGATGTCTTCAATGTCCTCCACGGAAAGAGCCGCAAGACATACGATTCGCCACCTCTCCCACGCGTCCATCGTATACCCAGCTGCGAACGTTCCGTCCGGACAGGCAGGTTCCCCGGAACCCAGTTTTCTAGTCGAAGATGGTGTCAATAGCATTGAGGGACCAGTTGATCAAATCCATAATTTCTCAGTTTGAAGAGCAGTGCAGTGAGAGTCTCTCAATAGATCAGACAATACTGGAGAGCAAGCAGGGAAAAAATGGAGGACGGGGAGTGAAAAATGCGACCGCCTCCGTTGAGTGCCAAAAGAGAAGGCATTTACATATGTCACCAATACAAACCAACCATATTTATTATATTATTTATAGCCTAAACATTATGATATCTAAACGATTACATTTATTTAAATAAATAATTATACTCACCATTAATAAAACACCTGATGCTGTCGGGAGCTGACAATTACATTTAACAGCAGGTTATATTCTGTATAATTATGTATGTGACAAATAAAAATCTTGAATCTTGAGAAATTCTGTTGGAAAGGAGTAACAGCACAAAGTTGTGATTGTAATTTACAGTCTGTAAGACGCACGGAAGCGTGACTCGACACGCGACATTGCAGAAAAGTTCACAAATGTAGCCTATGTTGATCCAAATATGGAGAGCATTTTCGATTTTAATAATATAAGGTTCTCTCCAGAGATGTTTTGACATTTTCTGAAATTAAGGATGATAAGGATTGTTTCTTTTTACCTGAACGTGTTCAGTGTGAGGCAGGCACTGCTGAATCTGATATTGTTCCTTCGCTGGCGTTTTCCACATTTCGTTTCCTCCCTTAACAAATGTGTCCATTCTGATGCTCAATTTTACCGAACGAATGGCTGCTGATGACTATCTTAATTCAATTCTGCCAAAGTGCATAACATTAATTAAATGAGTGCATATAGTTGAATACAGCGACGTGAATAATAATAAAATACTATTTTATTTATCATAATTAAATTAATGCAACATAAAGATACATCACAACAAGCCTTTTTAATTATTTATTTAATGTGTATTTTATCATTTATTTACTTTTCACTTGGTAGATCTCGGTGAGTTTTCTCCTTGACCTAGATTAATGTCAGACTCAGAAGTCAAAACGGGCGCTTTTACATTTGGTTTCGAAACTCTTCCGCATCGTCTTGTCTGTCTCGCCTCACTCTTCTTGTCAGTCATCTCTCTTCACGTGATAAATGAAATCTGATCTGTGATGTAGAGGTCTGCGCGACTATTTTAGGTTTTATTCCGCACACACCCGCTCCCGCGAAATATTCTGTTTGTTCACATTTCTGCTGAAAGAAAGAGAGCTAGGCTAACAAATAAAAGTTTAGTCTGCTCAAAAGTGTATTTATTTTATTTTTGTCTTGTCAATAGTCTTGAATTTTATTGACTGATAAATGTCAATAACATTTTGCTGCCAACACGGAATAAAGTTTCACAGAGAGGAAAAAGGTTATACAAAAATTGTAATCCCTCTTATAATTTGTTTTGTCAGGATATAATTCGTTTATGCTAACATTCAGCCTACAACACAATAGGAAAAAAACACAGTGAAAAGTGCAGCAGAGAAAAAATTTATAAATTCGACACAGTCTGTCATTTAAAATGATAGGATAAGCATAATACAAAAAAAATAAAAAGGAAAGAGAATTGCACGTGCTTCAAGGACAGCGGAGTAAGAAATCTGGTCGGGACAGCTGCAGCAATGCAGACCTAGACTGCTGTGATGCAAGACTCTCGTTCGTTCGGTGCATTGCATTTAGCAGCCGCGTTCAGTTTTAATCTGAACAAATTTATTTTTATTACTATAAAAACAATCTAAAGGACGGTGGGGGACGGTGCCATGGTGAGCAAGTGATGTAACCGTGTTGCTGCTTAACACCAGTATAACCGTCGTGCGGCAAGCCTACTTCACTCTAGGGGTCGACCGATATGTGTTTTTAGGGCCGATACCGATACCGATTATTACAGATCAAGTAGACCGATAACCGATATTTTGAACCGATATCGTGTCTGGTGTAAAATGAAAATGAATGCCAAAATTAATAATAACAAGAGCTCTGACAAAAAACGTTCTTTAAATGCTTTTAAACATGTCTTTAATTCTGAAAACTGTTAATAACAACAACATTAAATAAACAGTAATATTAATAATAACATAAGTACAGAGATCACCCAGAAGCATTCTGAAACATTTTGTAAAACTTAAAGTAAACGTATTTAACGTATTGTGTGATTATTCTCAACAAAAGTTGTAATAATTGTTGTAGTTGTATTACGTTTACAGTAATATATTCGGCTAAACCGAACTTATATTTTGACAGGTTGCCATGAGGACCTTTTAAGTTTCTGTAGCCTATATATGATATGACGATCGTTTTACTCAAATGAAACCGTCAAATGCTCATGAAGTGACTCTGCGAGCAGTTCTGGGGATGTTGTTCATGTATTTATGTCCTCATTTAGTGAGACGGCAGACGCTGAAGTCACTGCGAGCGTCACGTGCGCTTCAGTATGTGTGTGTGCAGTAAATGAAACCGCACGTCTGTGTCATTCATTAACAGAGATGCAGAACATGCAGGATTCATATTTAAAGTGTTTTTTAATATATTTATATATACTAGTCCATAGCGAGTCGATTTAAGTGTACTGACCTACTTTTGAATAATTAATCCAAACTTGACACATTCCGTGACATTCCGCGTTATACGGTAAATTCCATTATATGACTGCATTCGCGATTCCGCCCGCATTTTCCTCATCGCGGACATCATAGGTTATATTGAGGTGTTTTGCAACTTCAGCAACGTCTGCTGCTGCTTTACCTTTGAGAGACAACTGATGCGTGATCACTGAGGCAGCTCCAGTTAGCATGTGCTTTCGGTGTGAGACTGCCTTCAGTTTTCCGCGTTGATTGGTCGGACTCGTGACTTCCTACATATCAGATGAGCGGTGGGCGGAGATTGCTCTCAGAGATTGAGAGATCGCCTCACTCTCACAGAGTGTTGAGTTCAGACAGGCTGCATCGAGCCAAATAGTGCATTTAAAAATTTAATAATTTCACCTGTATTATTTATTCACCAATAAATCATGTCACCTGTGTCACCTTATGTTTGTTTGCATAAAAAAAAAAAAATTATCGCCAAATCTGTTTTTAAAATGGCCGATATCGGTAAAATGCTTAATATCGGCGCCGATAATCGGTCGACCCCTACTTCACTCTGTTATTTATTTACTTTATAACAGTATTAAATTATTAAATACATTTAAAAAAACAAGCAAATACATTTATCAGAGGTGGAAAGAGTACAAAAATATTCTACTCAAGTAAAAGTACCAGTCTAAAAATGTACTCAAGTTAAAGTAAAAAGTAGCTCATTTAAAATTTACTCAGAGTACATTTTTAGACCAAAGGTGTCAAACTCAGTACCTGGAGGGTCACAGCCCTATACAGTGTAGATATTACCTTAATTAAACACATCTGATACAGCTAAACTAATCATTTAGGCTTATTTGAAAACTACATGGTGTGTGTGTTGGAGCAGGGTTGGAACTAAACTATTTAGGGCTGTGGCCCTCCAGGAACTGGAGTCAGTTCCTCCGATGCTCAGAGTCAGAGACGCAAAACTGTGTATAGAAATATTTTTGTTGTCGAAATAGAGCAAAAACAGGCAATATGGTGTGTAAAACGTCTCGGGTTACTCGCGTAATCCTTGTTCTCTGAATAGGGAACGAGACGCTGCTTAGCTTTACGCATCTGGAACGCCTTCCGCGTGACCGAGTCTGAGCCCATATAGAATCACGCCAATTCATTGGCTGATGGGCGACGCGCCGTCTCTGACGCCTTAATGGCGTCGTCAGGTCATACTGGCGAACGCCATCCACTCCTCAGATTTCTCTGCCGAAAAGAACCCTGTCGGCAGCGTGAGGAGCTTGGCAGCAAACGCAGCGTCTAGTTCCCTATTCAGAGAACAAGGGTTCGCGAGTAACCCGGGCGTTCTCTTTCATAGGTAACTCACGTTGCTTAAGCTACGCATCGGGCGATATACCAAACACGCCAAGCTGAACGCTGCCTATCTGGCCCAATAATGAACCAACAACATACGGTCGGTTCAAACAGACAGGACCTTGAGAACCTGGAGCCGTATCAACGCGTCAAGGTTGTAAAACCTGACAAAGGTGTGCGGAGAGGACCATCCTGCCGCAACACAAATATCCTCCAGGGGTACCCTCTAAAAGAGCTTGAGAGGAGGCTACGCCTCTAGTAGAATGCGCCCGAAGACTAAGAGGTGAAGGGAGTTCCGCGCCTCATAAGCCAGCGAAATGGCGTCTCTCACCCAGTGAGAAATCCTCTGCTTTGACGTGGCAAGCCCGGCGGCGACCAGCACCAAAACAGATCAATAACTGGGAGATTTTCTCCAAACCTTGGGCGATCCACATAAAGCTTCAATGCCCTGACCGGGCAGAGCATGTGGAGTCTCTCATCCTCACTTGAAGCAAAGGGAGGGGATGGAAAGAGTGAAGTGTGACCACTTGAGAACGAACGAGCGTGGACAAGACCTTGGGAATGTAACCCGGCCTAGGCCGCAGGGTAACTGACTAGACCCGGGGCAAAGTCCATACACGTTTCACTGACAGAAAAAGCCTGCAGATCTCCAACTCTTTTCAGTGGCGTAAGCGCCAGTAAAGAACAACCTTAAAGGCCCGTACACACCGGGGCCGAATATCGGCGACGTTATTCGTCAGCGTTTTTCAACGTTTTTGTGTTCACACCAAGCGATTTTCGCTGACGATGAGCCGAGTGAACATGCAAATTCATTCCCTGACATTAGATGGCGCTTAATGTAAAACAGAAATACCCCGGTGCACAAGGTGGTGCTGAGCAACCTACGCTTCTGACACTCGCTTGTCACTCAGAAGAAGAGAGCAAGTGTTTACCCGCTTGTCAAAATCATACAAATTTGTCATAAAGTTCTTTGTGTTCAGACACCAACAGCAGCTCTACATTCATCTTGCCTTGCATCTTCTTTGTCTTCTTATTTCTTCCCGGCAGTGTAGATCTCACCGTCGTTTAGATTTTTTTTATAGTAATAAAAATAATTTAGTTCAGTTAGAGGACACTACAATTAAAACTGAACGCTGCTTCTCAATGTAGTGCACCGAACGAACGAGAGCTATGCATCACAGTATTGATTTTTACCTGTATTTTAAATCAAACATTGTGTTTGGGGTTATAATTGATAACCAGATTTCGCCGCGGGATTAATTTCCTGAATATAACGTGGTAACGGCCGGTAACTCTAGTGCAATTTGAAGCGGGAGGCGGGCGGTCTAACATTATCCGTTCCTCGTCCTTTCAGAACAGTATATCTGCGCTTTATTCTGATCGAGAACCAGTGCTTCGTTTTATTTGCGGGGTCTGAGCAAAGCATGTGCAACGATGCAGATATAATATACAGCTCTCAAACAGAACAGACAGGTTGTGATGAGTGACAGATCAGAATAAAGATGGAGTGTGAATGCGATGTCATTGAAGGACGTTCAACTATTTTCGTTTTTTTTGTATTATGCTTATTCTATCATTTTAAATGACAGACTGTCAAATTTATTTATTTTTCTCTGCTGCACTTTTCACTGTGTTAACAGCAAGATGTTAAATTAATTTAGTATTTTGACAGGACTTATAAAATATATATTAGGCTAAACCTACATTTTTTTCTATTGTGTTGTAGGCTGAATGTTAGCATAAACGAATTATATCCTGACAAAACGAATAAAAATAAGGATTACAATTTTTATATAAATTTTTTCTCTCTGTGACACTTTATTCCGTGTTGGCAGCAAAATGTTATTGACATTTTTTTGTCAATAAATACAAGACGAATAAAATAAATAAAATTGTATGCAGACTACACTTTTATTTGTTAGCTTAACTATCTGTTCAAGCAGAAATATGAGTGAGCCGAGAGCGCACATACACGGTTCGTTTGCGGATCATAAAGGACATAACGCGCGCCTAATGCACGATCCTGTCACTGTAATCATCTCTTCCTTGATTACAATAGTCGTCCATCAAAACTTGTGTGTACTATTGTGACACTGGCTTCTTTTATCCAACTGAGAGATGTAGTTTGCGTATCATATGATATATATACAGCGTTTTTGAGCAACCGTTCAGTCTGTATTACACACGATAAGAAATATGTGCTGCTCCGAAACACAGAATATGTAGAGAGGTGGTACTGTTATTTATGAATAGGCTATATATTTTTTTACATGACTTAACATACGAGTCATAATATTAGTGAATATATTATATTGTAGTTTTATCTCTCCCCCTGGTTGAGAAACACTGACCTAAAAAGTGATCTTCCAGCATTGTCTTCGTGATCGATCTATTAGGCATCCCTGCTCTATAGTGATGTTTAAAAACATTCGCTTCTCATTTATTTCAGAATTTATTTGCTGATTTTTATTTTATTCAAACACAGTCCTTGGCCTTAGGAATTGCTGCTGATATTAAAGTCAAAGTAAAACACGCACGGCGCTTACAGGCTATTGTAATGAGAATTTATTTGCTGATTTTATTTTATTTAAACAGTGCTTGAAGCAGAATTGCTGCTGATATTAAAGTCAAAGTAAAACACACACAAGGCGGTTACAGGGTATTGTAATGTATAACTCCCCATCGTGTGTAATAATGGGAACATTTCCTCACCGTCACAACCCTAGTGCTCAACAAGACTGTTTTGTGTTTGAGCGCCCCAGGTTGTGTTTTACTGTAACTTCAGCTGCTCCAGACACGTGAGCAAAAGCGCCAATCTCATTGGTCGGATAGTTTTGATGTGGCGCGTCAAACCAAAAACGAACCCGAGGCGTTTAAAAAAATGAGCGGTTTTGGCGTGGCGTTTTCGTGTCGGTGTGCACACTCACATTGGCGCCCTTTGTTTAGTCATGAGGCGTTAAACGTCGGCGAATAGCGCCGAAATTCGTCCCGGTGTGTCGGGCCTTAAGAGTCAGTATCCGATCCGAAGCTGACTCTAAGGGCTCAAAAGGGCCGTCACTAGTCCTTCGAGGGCGACTGACAAGTCCCAAGAAGGAACTGCCGTGGGCGAAGAGGCCTGGCGTCTGGCCCCACGCATGAAAGCGGAGACCAACCGATGCCTCCCAAGGGGATCTCATCCAGCTCTCTCTGAGCTACAATGGCGCTACATAAACCCTAAGGGTGGTAGCAGCCGCCCCGCTGTCAGCCTTTCTTGCAAAACTCCAGCACTGGACCAACAGGGCAGTTAACTGGGTCGATTGCACGAGTCAAACACCACGATTCAAAGACGCCCACTTGGAAGAGTATAGCTTCCTGGTAGCGGGGCTCTGGCACTGGCTATGGTTTCCTGAACCCGGCAGGCAAACCATCAATCACAGCCCTTGGCCCTGTATGGGCCATACCCACAACTTCCAGAGCTCCGGCTGAGGATGCCAGATCTTGCCCTGAAGCTGGGACAGTAAGTCCCGCCTGATCGGAATCTCCCAAGGAGGCCGATACAAGAGGGAGTTTCCTTCTCCCGAATCTCGGTCAGGTTGAGCCACAGATGGCGTTCTGCGGCCACCGGCCGCCATAGAGCGCCCCACGGCACGTGCGGTGTGTTTCGTGGCTCTCAGAGCCAAGTCAGTGGCTATTCGTAGCTCCTTCACGGCTTCAGGAGTCAAGCGGTCCTTCGCCCATTTCCTTCAGGACATCCGCCTGGTAGGCCTGAAGGATGGCCACGTGTGAAGGGCCATACCTGCCTGACCGGCCGCGATGTAGGACTTCCCGATAAGGGCGGAAGTGGTCCTACGGCTTGGAAGGAAGGAGGGTGGGACTTCCAAGAAGGAGCCAAAGAGGGTGAAAGATGTGAGGCCAAAGTATCCTCAATCCACCGCATTGCGGTGTAACCCTGCTCCACAGAACCCACAAGGTTGGTGAAGTCAGCGGCTGCCGCGTTAGTATGGCGAGAGGAAAATGGCTGCTTCCAGGAACTGGAGATCTCGCGATGCAGATCACTGAAAATGGCAGCTTCCTCCTTTCAAGCTTGGAATGCGCGCCCGATGAGGAAGCGATCGTCGAGTCAAGCTCGAGACTCGCGGGGCTCATCGGGCCAATCCAGCGCAAGCTTTACGGTGGAGCGCGAAGCACGTCCACGAGCTCGAGTTGGCCGCTGAAGGCCGCCTCTTGGCCGTTAGGCGGGGCGCATCTGCTGAAGCAGGCCGAAATCCTCGAGTCGGAGGCTGCCGTGTGCAGAATATCATCTAGCCCGAAAGAAACGAAATCACGTGCTTTTGGGCTGGGAAACTAATCAGGCAAAAAATTCGACCGCGACCGCACGTCGCGCGATCGGGAGAGGGAGGAGAAAAGGCGAGGCCTGTCTGCTCACTCTCCATCTCCTCGAGCTCGACATCCGAACCCCAGCTCGCGGCTCTACGAGAGGCGATCTCACGAGGCGGCGTTGGTGCTCGATGCGCGCCGGGAAAAATTGGAGGATTCACGTTCATAATCCTCAAGCCGAGAGCGGAGGGTTATGAGACGGAAATCGTCGCAAATTTTGCAGTTAGAGGTCCCATAAACCGCCTCACGTGCATGCGAAAAACCCAAACCCAAAATACACTTACTGTGTGGGTCTTAGCGGCGAAACGCAGCGGCACGGTGGCATACAGCGGCGAAATTCCATGGCACTTCACCGCGAGGAGAACAAAGTTCCACTGAGGCAGTCGCCGAAGTGCAAATGGATAATCGCAAGGGTAATAATTGGGTCAGAAATCGCAACAACGAAGGGCGATGTAACCGCTTCGTGAAGGCAGAGAAATCTGAGGAGTGGATGGCGCGTTCGCCAGTATGACCTGACGACGTCATTGCATCAGAGATGGCGTCGCGCCATCAGCCAATGAATTGGCGTGATTCTATATGGGCTCAGACTCGGTCACGCGGAAGGCGTTCCCGATGCGTAAAGCTAAGCTACGCAGCGTAGAGTTACCTATGAATGAGAACCTAATTCTCTTAATTAACTTCTTGTTTTTTGAACTGTTGAAAAAATAAAAACCACAGGCCTATGTAATCATGGTGATTTTTTTAGAAAAATGACATTCTTCATGTGATGTTGACTTACTATATTAAATTATATAAATATATATACATTTTCTGCTTCTATATCTTCAATTTTGTGATCATTCTAAATGCATTTTAACAGACTGAATCACGCAGTGAAAGAAAGCACTCCAAATGCACGCGGATTAGTCTTATCTAACGTTACTTGATTTCACGGCACACTGTTTAGAGTGTTTTGTTTGTTTTTTGGCAAAATACTGATAATCGCACATCGTTAAAACAACAATTACTATATTATCGCAGGCGATATTGCACACCCTGCACCACTGTCTTTTTGGCTCATTTGTGCAAAACCTTTTGTTAAACTTATAAAGCTTCATTTTAACCACCAATGCAACGACGCAAGTATTTACCTTACGTTACCTCTACATGCTTGCGAAGGGTTGATGTCGAGATGTTATAAGCTGCTGGTTCGGTCTCCCAAGGTTAACACAGCTTACACTGCATAATAGAGCATGGATATATGGCCAGGGGTTCACTTCATTCCTTCGAGTTCAACTTCAGCAGAGTACGACGGGGTTTGGTTTTCAGCTGGGTCTGCACCATTAACGCCTATCATGTCCTTCTGCATCTTTCTTGGGATTTTAGCGCCAGTTTCTTCTTCTGCCCATTATTTACTGCAGTTGTTTCCACGGAGCGATTATTTTTTACTCAGTAATTAATGTGTTTTAAAATGTAGCGAAGTACAATACTTCACACAAAATATACTTAAGTAAAAGTAAAATTACAGATTAAAAAATTTGTTAAAGTACAAGTACACAAAAAAGCTACTCAATTACAGTAACGCGAGTAAATGTAATTCGTTACTTAACACCTCTGACATTTATATATAAATATTTAATATAATTTAAAATAAACGTATTTTAAATGTATAACACATTAAGGCAGCAACATATTATAGACAGGACAGAACAAGAAAGACTGTTATTATCTTTCATTGCGCAGAGGTATTATAAAACAAAATACTCCATTACAGAGCGGCGCAATGCACATCCCGTGCGCAGAATGATGCTCTTGAAACACGGAGTCACAGCACACAGGCTGCGCAGCCCTCCGAGTCCGCATAGAGAAGAAAAGTACAGGGGGAAGAGATATTGATGCGAAGTGTATTAAATCTGTGTAAATTTCTTTTAACAGTTTTAAACCTCAGTGACTGTGTGCTGAAAGAGTTTGACTGTAGTAACCAAACGCGACGCGCTGTTTGAATGCTGAACGGAGGATGACAGACAGATGCAGCGGAGAGAGAATTTCACGTGGACTTGAATTTAAAGGCTTAAATATTCATCTGTACCTCAGATTAAACTATGGAACAGCTCCAGAACACTTTAAATATAATGCATGAAAACTGTATGGTCCTTAATGGTGTTTGTGTGGCTTCCGTGGGGCTTAACAACAACACAGAATATTATAAGCTTAAAAGCACAGGATCAGATTTGGATCAGGTCTCGTCTGACCGATACCCGATCCGCAGAAAATGACTGGATCGGAGCCGATACCGATCCAGTGTATCGGATCGATGCGTCCCTAATTAAAATACAGTATAAGAACAGAGAGACAATTAGACAGAACAGGTGTCTTTACTTTACTTTTAGTCATTTAGCAGACGCTTTTATCCAAAGCGACTTACAAATAAGAAAAAGTAACTACAATTCAAAGTTAAAACTTGGGCTGTGCGATTAATCGAAATAAAATCGCGATTTGAGATTGCACGATTTCTAAATCGCTTTATAGCACGATTTTTTCTGCGTCCCTGCCCCAACCTCCCGCAGTATGCTATCCGAACCAATCAGAATGCAGCGGAACAGAACAGACCGGGCATACAGACAGATAGTATGCTAAAGAAACAGGGAAGATGAGTTCAGAACAGGATAAGGACTTGGTGGCCAAAAAAAAATGCATGTTGCATGCAGAGCACATTTCCTTCAGAGCAGAGAGCGTCTTTCTGAAGATCCCGCTCCGCTCACTCATATGCTCAGCGCCACTCGCTAAACGCAAAATGCCCTTTGGTAATTTGTTAATTACAGAATCTGTGGAATAGGCTAAGCAATGTTTGTCTAAGCTAATGTTTCTAAAAGCAAATTCTAAAATCCTGTGAAGATTGACACATTTTAATGGACCGCATTTCCCTGCAGTTTTGGTCTATTTTAATTTTAGAAAGTGTTTCTTTTATTTACGCCACGAAATAATTATTTGTCAAGTGCATTTCATCTTGCATGTGCTTTCATGGGCCTGATAAGTATTTTGTGAAATTCTATATCTGCATTTCATCTTGTGTGGTGTTTTGAATATGAAGCGTTGTTTTAATGGAAACGTATACTTTTTCAGTTATTTAATTTTTTACGAAAATGTTCCAAGTGGCTTCAAAACAACACACGTTTTTAAATTAAGATTTTAAATGTTATACATTTAAATTAGGGATGTTCATTTCGGTTATTTTTCCTAACCGTTAATCTGTTTTTCGGGGATTAATTTCACATGCGCAAAAAGCAGCAAACAACAGAACGAGGATTCACCTGATCATATCATATTACATCACACACCTGCAGCAAGCAGAGAACAACTTAATTCACCTAAATGCTGGGTTGAGACTTTTGGGTCATTTTTTGGGGTTATTTGTTCAGTGTTTGGGTAGTTTGTGAACTATTTTATTTATAAAATTGTTTCTGTCAGTATATTGTTTAAATCTATGCAGAGCAACATTCGCGGTGTGAATCACTAAACGAACGTCGTGTCGGTCTTATTGCTTAAAAAAGAGTCTGATGCTTTGCATAAAATAAACTATTATATTTATAAAAATACAGAACACAAATACTTTGGATGTTAAAACATGTCCTCAGAGCTGTTGACTGTTTGTTGTTGAGCAGGTAATTAAGGCAATCGCAGTTAATTTCGTCCATGAGTGAAGCGCAGAGCGGCGGGAATACCGTGATCAGTTCCCGCCAAACACGACTCCAGCTCGGTCACGAGAGCCAGCGCCATTACGGTGGAAACACAGTTACAGAGTGGTCCATTTACTCGTGAATTACATCGGTTTAATGTTTAATCTTTACTTCTAATGTTTGTTAAACGAGATTAAATAGGCAATGTGTAGGCCTATAGCTTATAAAAACAATGAGAAATAAAGGAAGTTATCACGTCTGGAGTATTTTACAGAAGTTGAGGATTTAAGTTAATCTGTAAATATTATTTCATGCATAAAGTAAAAAAAAAAGAAAAAAAAAAGCGAATATTATAAGAAACGAATAAAGCCATTAGCTGAGTTAAATCATCCATTAAAGATGGGTTAAATAAACAATCAAATTTACTGGGTAAAATTAACCCCAAATGTACTCTTTTATCCAGCCCAAATTAGGTTGTTTTTAACCCAGTGTTTTTTAGATTATGCAGAGTTTGTTCATTATTGTGCTGCGCGAAATTAAAGCAGACGGCAGAAAGCTGCATTCTATTTTTTTTCTTATTTTACAAAAAAGCAAAGATCATTTTTTTATTGAATGTACACAAATAAAAGCAGACCTTTTACAATTCCGATTATCTTCATGACTTAGAGGAGTTGCTTCCACTGTTAGAAGGGGGAAAATCAAGTGATTGCTTCAGCGCCGCATTCTATCTTAACAATGCAGCCTGTTCATTTATCATTACAAAAAACAACTGGTCAAACATATGGAAAAAACACTGCTCTGTTTAAATATGTAGTAAAATCTGTGCTGTTTAGCGTTATCACCGTACCACCGTGAAGTTATGCAAAACATTTAGTTTTATTTGGATATTGTAAGGGTAAATAAATAAAAGGTAAATAATATTTTGGCATTTAAATTACCTGCGAATACGGGAACATTTGATTTTGTGTTGAAGGAGAGACCCAACATTGGTTTCAGTTTTGTTTTAGCCTAAAATAATTAGTTTTGGTTTGTCGTTATAGCTTCTTTTTAATTATTGTTATTTTCTAGCCTACTGTTAATTGTAAGGATTTGTTGTGGAGTGAGGGGAACTAAAATTGCCTAGCTATGTTTATTACAGTGTTTATTATAATGTTTGTTATTCGCATCGGCCTATTTCTGAATGAAATAATAAAATGCGACTTATAGGCTACTTGGTTTTTTCTCTCTCTCGCTCTCTCTAAAAAACGTGTTTTTTTTATACATGTATAGCTTATTTTAACCATGCAGCAAACCTTTTAAAATATTTTGATAAATTATTAAAAATAAATAAGTTACTTTAAACCGTTTAACTGATTGTATTAATGGGTCAAAATTATTATCGGTTGGTTAAAGGTTAATTAACATCCCTAATTTAAATGAACAATTTCACTCTGAAACATAACCATTTCTTATCGGACTACTGCTTTAATTGAGACATTTATTCAATAATGTCACTATAAACAGGAAAAATAAATAGGCCTAATCTTACTGGAGACATTTAATGTGAGCGTGATCTGAGCGGGATTCGGTTTACCGGTGGCGTGGCGGAACATTAGCGGAGGCGTTTGCTTTGGCCGTGAGCGACTGAGCGGAGCGCACACAAAAGCAGAATATTGAACCGCTTCGCTTACATGCTCTGGTTGCATGTTGTTTTGTTGGATTTGATTACTCACATATACATATAATATATATATATATATATATTAGGGATGGGTCACGATTTTCGAATATTCGAATATTCTATTTAATTATAGAATATCGATTAGGTTGTGCGATTATTTTCTAAAGGTGTACCAGGGCTTGACAATAAAGACTGTCCGATGGTGTGAAGGACGCTCGGATTTGTCACTTGCCAGATCGGGCCACTGCAGGTGGTCACTAAATTGTATCATTTGCATGCGTTTTTAAGCCTTGTTTGTTTACAAATGTAAGCGATTCAAAAGCATTTGGGCGCGAAAGACAACTCCTTTCAGTACATGCGTGTTGTGTTCTGTTCTGTGTGAACAGCGCGCGACACGCGCGAGCCGCCTGAACGGGCAAACACATGAAGTATGTCTAACTAGCCCTCTTGGCAAGTAACTTTAGCAATAATTCATCTATATTGAATTTATATACTGGAGTACAGATGCACAGATCAACAGGATATTTATTTGTTTTATTTTAGAGCATCTTCTGTTCCGTGCCTGCACACAAACTGCACTGTCGGCACTCGGGCGCGGCACACAGAATTTGAGCACTAACCACGCCGGAGAACGGAACTTCTGATACGTGCAGCCTGATTGCGTGAACAATAGACCTGTTAAGCAATATATTGTGAGAGGGCCGTTTGCTACTGTCCCAAACAACTCAAAATAATAAACCAAAGTTAACAAACGATGCACTCCACAGAGTGCTTCTCGGCTTCACGTCCTGTTTCCCATTAATGAAGACGGACGAGCTCCTGCATTCAAATTATTCGCTTTTTGCTGAAATTAGGCTGTGCTGGTATTGGATTTTTCCTTACCGCGGTGATGCAGCAACAAATATCGCGTTTGGCGGTTAATCGCACGACCCCAAGTAAAAAAATTGACGTGGTCGCACTTGTGCAAGTGCATGGTCTGCTGCTCCAAAGCGTCTGCGCGCTGCAGAGCCACAGCACATTGTAGCAGGAGTAAGATTTCACTGATCACATGAAGAGATGTACTTTCAGAGCGAGCACTTTGTGGGTAGAGCCTATACTCACTGCATCAGCACGAGCATGAAGGTGCACGCAGCAGACTGAGCAACGGCAGCGGATTTGGTTTTCAAACTAAAGTAAAAGACTGCTTCTTAAACCAGAGAAGGTGACATAAATAATACTGATGAAAAGAACGGGTTGAATGTTGAACACTTTCGTTACCATATAGCTATATTAATCAATGCATGCTGATTAACTTTTATCATAATGTTGTATTAAAAGATAAAGTTGCGACCAGTGGGAAGAATGAGTAGAGCCCTGAATGACTTGATCAAGAACGCATGCAGCTTGTAAATGAACATGAAATGAATAATAATAAAGTCGTCTTTATTCTTAAAACAGCTAATTAAATTAACAATAATAACAAAATAATATTAATCTCTATAACTTTTTTTTTTTATATCTTCTGAGTTTAATAGGAATTATGGAACAGTCTTTGTCATCCATTCTTTGTACAACAAATTATTAAAAGAATAATAACCTGAGCAAGCTGCAGAAACAACAAGCGAGCTCAACATGCCCGTGCTTTGTTCTGGTGATTTGTGCTAAACTTGATTCATATTTCTTTGGACATTGTTTTTCGGGTAAGAGTCCGTGGATATAAACGCACTTGTCCAAACACAACTTGTTGCAAAATGTGTTGTTGAAACGGATAGGTTATAACAGCAAATTAGGATGTAATTAATATTATTTGACTATTCGTTAGGCTACATTTATAATAATAACCTTTTTAAAGTGCAACATAAAATAGGCTTTTTTCTTCCTGACCCGACGCCTCCCAAATATATCTCGTTTCCAGAATCTCACAATTACATTTCCTCTACTGAAAGAGAGAGAGATAACAAATAAAAATGTAGTCTGCACAAAATTTATTTTATTGTAGGCTATTTATTTTATTCGTCTTGTCCAGAATCAAATTAGTTTTACATTTTGTTGTCAACGTAATAATAAGTGTCGCAGAGAGAAAAAGAATAATAATGTAGGCCAGTTTGTACAAAAATGTAAAAATAGCATGTTTGTTATTTTTATTCGTCTTGTCAAAATACTACATTTGTTTAACCTTTTGCTGTCAACACGGAAAAGTGTCGCAGAGAAAAAAAAGACATCTGTCATTTAAATTTATATGTAAAATATGAACAAAACCGTTGGCTTACATTGCAAAATTAAATCTCTTTTTCATGAAACCAAACAATTTAACTTCCCTGAGAAGAATGAGTCAGACTTGCCTGTCATGGGTTTCTTCGCAGTAAACTGACCATTTTCAGCATCCACACTGTGCTTCATCCTTATTCTGCTCTGTCACTCATCGACGGGGCTCTAGGCAAAACCCTGCCGTGCCGCCCCCGCTTCACTCAAATATGATTTTAAAGATGCATGTGAAAGATTGGATAATTTGTTTATTAACAACTACATTAAAATAAAAGCAAGCACGGGCATGTGCTATTAGCAGTCAGGGCTTAATCTGAATAAACCCGGACCGGATCGGCACCTCCGAACTCCGATCATGTCATCTGGCGGATCCTCTTCCTCCAGTTAAATACGTTTGTGTCAGGGTTATTGTAGTTTTGCATTTTAAATTCGTTTTATTTTAATATTGCTTTCAATTTTTTTTTGCTAAAAATTTAAGTTTCATTTTTTTGTTGTTGTTAATTTTAGTTTTTATTTTGTGGAGTTTTCTACCCTATACAGGTTAGTTTCGGTTTTAAGTTTTAGTAATTCAAGTTTAGAAGAATTAACAGAACACTTCCAGAGCACAGACCAAAGACATTTTAATTTAAACTTATTGACGCAAACCACTAGCGAATTAAAGTAAAAGCATGCTGATTAACTAAATTAAAGCATGCTGATTAGAAAATTATTAATTTGATTATTTTATTTAGTTGCTGTTGGTTTCATTTTGTTTGAGCTTGTCATTGTTTTTTATTCTTCTTTCTTTCTTATCTTAATGCCTTTATTTTTCTCAAATACAGTTCTTAATACACAATATTTCCGTTTAAACATGTATACAACATTTCTTATTTTTAAATTCGTTTAACAAGCATTTTAGAAGTAAAAATAAAACTTTCATAGTCCCTAAAAATAACCCTGATGCGGCTCATTTAGGTGACTTGGTTTGCTTTGCATAAAATAAAATAGTTTACTGTTTTATAGATTACATGAAACAAACCTATATTTGACAAAAATAAAGTAAGTGGCACTGAGAACCCAAAG
This sequence comes from Gymnocypris eckloni scoliostomus, assembly GCA_027564155.1. NCBI lineage: Eukaryota > Metazoa > Chordata > Actinopteri > Cypriniformes > Cyprinidae > Gymnocypris > Gymnocypris eckloni. The sequence continues at coordinate 33,105,513 of CM050427.1, read as the reverse complement.
AGAAGGCAAAATATCTGCGTGCACTCAAAGCAAACGCAGACTCTGGACTGTCATATAGGATATGGGTTACACAAAAACTTATTTTTTTAATAAAATAACCGTGATTTTTAGAGTATATGCACACAATAAAAGCAACTAATGCAAGCTGGTAATCAGAATGATCCGTTACCTCTCCATCCTCTGATGCGGATCGATCACCCGCTTTATTACACCAATTAAACACTGCATATGATAAACGCTAAATATTGAGTATTCCACTTGGCTAAAACACAACAAAACACGGTTTTGGGTGTACGTAAGCCTTTAATAGATAATATTACACTTGTGTTATCTCCCCTGCGCTTTCTCTCTCACACACATACATTAGGCTATAATCTTACCTTTCAGAAGCGCGTGTCTGGCTTTAAAACTCACCAGACAGCAAAAGAAATTCATGTCTGGATAGTTTTATTCGATTTGATGACATTTATGAATGAACATTATAATGTTTTGCATGAAGAGTAGCCTATTGATGATGCTCAGTTGGGGGGCGGCGCGGGAGCGGCATTACTATGAAGCAAAGTTAATTTAGATGTAGAATAACTAAGCGGTGATAACGAATGCCCAAAAGATAAACTACAAATATCTGTCCCTTTGCCCCCCTGACTGTGTTGCTGCCGAGGCGACTGCCTTGTTCGCCTATATGCACATGCAGATCGCCTGTTCTGTCAGGGTGGCGTTATGCACATGCTGCGCACTGTGCGCAATAAAACACATGACACAGAAGCACTGGTGCGTGCGTGCAGCGTGAGCGGTAAGAGGGAGTAAAACACACAGATATGCTGTTCTGAAAGGATGTTGGGAAGCGGGATATTGTTAGACCGCCCACTCGTTCAAATTACACCAGAGTTACCGACCGTTACCGTGTTTTATTTCCGTTGCAAGAAATTTGGTGGTCCCGCGAAAAACAGTGCGGTGATGGCGGTGATGACCACAACACGCGATCGCATCTCATTACCGCGGTGAAGCGGTAATGCGGTTATCGTCACAGCCCTAGCTGAAATAATAACGTAATATTCCACTGGTTGATATATTATATTTATATGCAAAATATGTGTGTTGTTTTTCGTGTTAAATGTGAAGAATGACAGGTTGGATGCCACACTTATTATTATTTTTGGTATTTTTGGCAGAGTATACAGGTGTAATTTTAACTTCAGGCAATGTAACATGATTTTATGATCGTATTTTTGACTTTATTCTTAAAATATTAGCGTTAATTATTTAGTTATTTATTTGAGAAAGATAAACTGCTCAAACGCAGCTGGCCGCTTGGTATTTAAAAAAACAAAAACTTGAATTTAACAAAAATAAGATGTTCCAATCATATTTCTAAATTAAATTAATAAAGAAAGGAAACAAAATAATGACCAATTTGCTATTAAAAACCAAAACTGAACTATTTAAATGGCTACAACAGCAGCTTTGTAACGGAGAGGAGAGATAGTGAGAGAGACATGGGCTCAGACTCAGGCGGAGAATTCTGAGAATATATTCTGCTCTATATTCCTTCCCTTGTTTCAATTCAAAGTTCACCGAACTAATTGTGAACAACACTCCCGTCTTCTTCATTGTTCATTTAATATATTTATATATATGAAATAGGTTATTGTTATGAAGACAGACGGTAAAATTATGTTCACATAAGTGCCGTCATTCAGGCGGTTCACAATATGTTTTAGCGCGTTATATGTTTTACGCCTAATATTCATTGATGCATTAATCAGATTTAAGATTTTCTTTTTAATAATATTAATGTCCATGCTCATTTTTCAAATAGAAATGTCCTAGCCTTATGAGCAGTTGATAATCGACGGACTGTTCTGTTAATAAATGCCTCCTTCGGTTATATTAATATGTTTCAGCAATCATACTTTACAATCGTTAATTTTCTTGGGTTAAGATAGACTATTCTCTAATTAATTAAACAGTTTGTTATCATACAGATTGAAAGCCTGGATGGTCTCTCTCTCTCTAAGTTAAACAGATGTTATATAAAACTTAGTCTTGTCAACATTTTGGAAAATGTTTTGTTCATTGAGATATTGTTTAAAATGTTACTTTTCAAAGGGGTGTACTCATTTATGCTGAGCACTGTATATATATATATATATATATATATATATTAGTTTAGTGAAAGTATTTGGTAATTTGAGGTGGGTGGAGGTGCTGGATTTTTTAAATAAGTTTAAGGGGGTGCGCGACCAAAGAAGTTTGAGAACCACTGCACTAGAGCATCCCTTCATTCAGACACAGTGGAAGATCTGATAAGAATCAGTGTAGAGAGGCCAGTCTGGAAGATGTTGATGCTAGAGAGAGTGTGGCCAGCTGGTTTAGCCAAGGCCAAAATCAAGAAGGACAAGCTACAGGAGTAGGCCATCCGAGGGGCATGTGACTGCAATGGAGGATAGTCCATAAGACATTGAGCCATGAGATGTTCAGTTTGATGCCTTTAAAACACTTAAATTAGATTTTATTTTTATTTAATTTATGTTGAGATGTTTTAGATTTAAATCTCTGCTCGGTGAAGCACTTTAAGCACCAACACTTTTTCAGTAAGTTACCTTTCTTGTAGAATTATGCTTCAAATAAAGAACTTTATGTTGACCCGATTGTTAGTTAATCGTTTACTAGTCAATATTGCCTATATGAAAATTTGGGTGCACCTAAAACACATGGGTTTTAATTGGTTTATTTAGTTAGAAAACATGTAACTAAGTTCTTTCCATCGATTAATTTCTTACTTTCACATTTATAATATTGGTTAGCTTATACCCTACTCGTGGTCAGTCTGCACAAGATCAACATGTTTGTTTTGCAGCCCTTTAAATACTAGACAGCGTTCTTGGCAGGGTGGCTAGAGTGAATTTTTATCACCGCCGGCGGAGTGAACATGTGGAAGACGGAACAAAACTTAATCCGTAAGGAGTAATAGTAAACTGATGTTGGGCTGCTTTTAATTGAACATTTAGGCTATTTATAACACTAAAAAATCTTATTTGGCCATATTAGCCTACTCAATGGAATTAACATTTACTTCCTTCAAACTGTCACCGTTTCTGTCACTGCAACTTCCCCAACAGGCAAACTCACAGACATACACACACCACACACACACACACACACACACACACACACACACACACACCACAGCTCAACACACACACACCACACAAATGAAAAATGTATTTAAAACATGTTCATATTTTAGAGAATGTAGTTCATTTTTTGTATCGTTAAGCAATTAATCAGAATGCATTTTTTATTACCCGACCTGTGGATATAACCGCCATTTGTGCATCACTGATATAGAGCCTTCAGATGTTAGTCTGGAGCTGGCATACTCAAGCATGGGTGATGCTCGTGCTGTTTTTAGCGTCTTCTGGCTCAAGAACACACATTGTTGAGCCCCAAATTTTATTGCAAATTATGCGTTTCCTCTATATGTTGCAGCCCTAAACTGAAATGCCAGTGCATTACTGTAACTCGTGTCTTTCTGCTTCAGCCGGTGGAGAATGAAGGAGACATGCAGTTCAGGCCTCGCACTGGAAAAGCTGCAGCTACGCCGCTCATCCCGGAGGTGGAGGCCTATCTGCAGCTGCTGATGCTGGTCTACCTAACCAACAACAAGCGCTACACAGAGGTCAGCAAACTCAAGTTACCATTCACCTGGGGACTCATTTATAAAGCTCATTGTAGATTTCATCCTAAAAGTATACATGCGCACAAAAGCTAGATTGTACGTATGCCAGAACCTGCGCAAAAATCCCTTTATAAATCCCAATCAGGGGAAGATTGTGCGTACGTGCATCTCCACCCCGACTCCTGCCAGAAATCACCATATATGGAGCTTACAACGCCTCATTTACTATGCATAACCTCATCTGCATATCATTTCCATGCATATTCTCATCCACGTGACACCATGTTTAATACCGTCAAAGACGTTACGGAAGTATGAGATATAGACTATAAATGCTGTTTGTGGCAAACATTAATTTTTATTGCTAAAAATCATCCAATATCCTTGTTATGTTTTAGAATAAATATTCATAAAAACAAAGCTGTTAAAAATTATCAAATAAATATTTTAGAATAAAGTTATAAAGAATAAAGTTGACCTCATTCTTTTCCACTGACCAAATAGTATTTCAGTTGTTTTAAACAACTCAAATTAAATGTATGCAGTTTTGCTGAAAAGGTGAACATCTTTAAAATGAAACATGCAAATCTTACCGTATACTTCCTGTTGTATCAAATACAGTGGTATTTTTCATAATGTTGTGGAGACGCCTTCACACGACATAAACACCTCCGTGCAGCTGCGGTTGTACAGTAAGCTATTATCATTGGACCATTTCAAACCGTTTGACCACCCAATCCAGCAGTGTCCGCCATATGTGTGCATCATTGATCATCGTTCTCGCTAAAATATTTTCTCATAACATGAGAGGTGCATTTTAATTCAAAGATTAACTATTGTGCACTTATAGCACTCCTCACTGTCATTAAAACATAGCATGCCACAGAAAAAGCGATCAAGCGCGTGCCCACTACAATTGTCTAAATTCGCATAATGACTTCATGTAACTTCATTAATGAGAGTGGAATATTTAATGTAAATATATATATCGACATGAAAACAGTTTATTGCTGTTTACTTAATTCATTTTCTAACTACTTGAAAAAGAGTTTGTATGCATGGATCAAAGTTTTTTTTTTTTTAAGTTTGTTATTATAAATCCCACCTTTTGCGTTGGAAGTGGCATACTCCTCTTTCAGGGCAGGTTTTGTGCGTACGCACCGGATATAAATGAGGTCCCCAGAGGTTTATCTTTGGTTTTATTAGTTATTCTTAACTGTGCATGTGTACATAAAAGGAATAGGAAATATTAATCATAAAATCTCTATAATTTCACTGTAGTCCGGAACATGAAGGCCCAGTCGGATCGCGGTTTCTTGTATAGATAATTGCATTTTGTGTCTGTGTGTTTTAATCTGATTAATCAGAGAAATACTCGACAGATTAATTGATTATCCAGACAATGCTTTTCATCAGTAAAACCTCTGTCCTGCTCAGGCCCAGACAGTCTCGGATGACCTACTGCAAAAGATTGGTTCTCAGAACCGCCGGGCTTTGGACTTAGTGGCTGCCAAGTGTTATTACTATCATTCCCGCGTGTACGAGATCCTGAGCCAGCTGGATGTGGTCCGCAGGTGAGCCTGTTCTCCACATGACATCGCACCGTAAGTGCAGGTTCGGCTGAGCAGTTGTGCTCACTCTCTTTTCTCGTGACCCCAGTTTCCTGCACACGCGCTTGAGGACAGCTACACTACGCCATGACGCCGACGGTCAGGCCACGCTGCTCAACCTGCTCCTGCGCAACTACTTGCAGTACAATCTATATGACCAGGCGGAGAAACTGGTGTCCAAATCGGTCTTCCCTGAGCTGGCTAACAACAACGAGTGGGCACGCTATTTGTTCTACACAGGTGAGTGAAGAGCACCGGCGGTCCTCCTGCGTTATGAAGAGAACTGGATGAAAGGGAGAGACCGAGTTCAGTGGTGTATAACGTACCTGAAAGCCATACTTAAGTAAAAGTACAGATATCTTACCAGAAAATGACTTTGGTATGTAATATTTATTGTACTTAAGTACGAAAAGTATTTTTTAAATCTAAACCATACTTGAGTATTGAAAGTAAAAGTACAAGTAAATGCAAAATGGAAAAGAAGCAAATAAATATATATATATATGCTAAAATATATATTTGCATTTAGCAGACGCTTTTATCCAAAGCGACTTACATTTTGACTTACATTCAGGTTATACATGTTTTGTAAGCATGTTTGCTCCCTGGGAATAAAACCCACAAACTTTGCGCTGCTAACGCAATGCTCTAACCACTGAGCCACAGGAACACATATATGTACATATATATATACTAGGGAATTCGACCGATATGTGTTTTTCAGGGCCGATACCGATTATTACAGATCAAGTAGACCGATAACCGATATTTTGAACCGATATCGTGTCTGGTGTAAAATGAAAATGAATGCCAAAATTAATAATAACAAGAGCTCTGACAAAAAACGTTCTTTAAATGCTTTTAAACATGTCTTTAATTCTGAAAACTGTTGATAACAACAACATTAAATAAACAGTAATATTAATAATAACATAAGTACAGAGATCACCCAGAAGCATTCTGTAAACATTTTGTAAAACTTAAAGTAAGCGTATTTAGCGTGTTGTGTGATTATTCTCAACAAAAGTTGTAATAATTGTTGTAGTTGTATTATGTATACAGTAATATATTCGGCTAAACCGAACTTATATTTTTACAGGTTGCCATGAGGACCTTTTAAGTTTCTGTAGCCTATGTATATATGATATGACGATCGTTTTACTCAAATGAAACGGTCAAATGCTCGTGACTGCGAGCAGTTCTGGGGATGTTGTTCATGTATTTATGTCCTCATTTAGTGAGGGCGGCAGGCGTTGAAGTCACTGCGAGCGTCACGTCGCTTCAGTATGTATGTGTGCAGTAAATGAAACCGCGTCTGTGTCATTCATTAACAGAGATGCAGAACATGCAGGATTCATATTTAAATAGTGTTTTTGCAGCTTAATATTTATAGATACTAGTCCATAGCGAGTCGATTTAAGTGTACTGACCTACTTTTGATTAATTCATCCAAACTTCAACACATTCCGCGACATTCCGGCGTTATCGGTAAATTCCATTATATGACTGCATTCCGCGATTCCGCCCGCATTTTCCGCATCGCGGACATCATGGGTTATATTGAGGTGTTTTGCAACTTCAGCAACGTCTGCTGCTGCTTTACCTTTGAGAGACAACTGATGCGTGATCACTGACGCAGGCGTTAGCATGTGCTTTCGGTGTGAGACTGCCTTCAGTTTTCGTTGATTGGTCGGACTCGTGACTTCCTACATATCAGATGAGCGGTGGGCGGAGATTGCTCTCAGAGATTGAGAGATCGCCTCACTCTCACAGTGTTGAGCTCAGACAGGCTGCATCGAGCCAAATAGTGCATTTAAACATTAAATAGTTTCACCTGTATTATTTATTCACCAATAAATAATGTCACCTGTAAATAGTATGTTTGTTTGCATAAAAAATAATAATAATTATCGGCAAATCTGTTTTAAAATGGCCGATATCGATAATCGGTAAAATGCTTAATATCGGCGCCGATAATCGGAGACCCTAATATATACACACACATACAGTGGGGCAAAAAAGTATTTAGTCAGCCACCAATTGTGCAAGTTCTCCCACTTAAAAAGATGAGAGAGGCCTGTAATTTTCATCATAGGTATCCCTCAACTATGAGAGACAAAATAAGAAAAAGAAAATCCAGAAAATCACATTGTAGGATTTTTAAAGAATTTATTTGCAAATTATGGTGGAAAATAAATATTTGGTCAATAACAAAATTTCATCTCAATACTTTGTTATATACCCTTTGTTGGCAATGACAGAGGTCAAACGTTTTCTGTAAGTCTTCACAAGATTTTCACACACTGTTGCTGGTATTTTGGCCCATTCCTCCATGCAGATCTCCTCTAGAGCAGTGATGTTTTGGGGCTGTCGCTGGGCAACACGGACTTTCAACTCCCTCCAAAGATTTTCTATGGGGTTGAGATCTGGAGACTGGCTAGGCCACTCCAGGACCTTGAAATGCTTCTTACGAAGCCACTCCAGGGCTCTAGACTAACTTTTTGCACTGGGTGCACTGGTGCGCCTAACTTTTTTTCTTAGGTGCACCGGCACAAAAGTTAGGTGCACCCAAATTTTATATAGGCAATATTGACTAGTAAGCGACTAACTAACAATCTGGTCAACATAAAGTTCTTTATTTGAAGCACAATTCTACAAGAAAGGTAACTTACTGAAAAAGTGTTGGTGCTTAAAGTGCTTCACTGAGCTGAGATTTAAACTTAAAACATCTCAAGATAAATAAAATCTAAATTAAGTGTTTTAAGGGCGTCAAACTGAACATCTCATGGCTCAATGTATTATGGACTATCCTCCATTGCAGTTACATGCCCCTCGGATGGCCAACTCCTGTAGTTTGGCCTTCTTGATCTTTGGCCTTGGCTAAACCAGCTGGCCACACTCTCTCTAGCATCAACATCTTCCAGACTTGACCTTCTACACTGAGTCTTATCAGATCTTCCACTGTGTCTGAACGAAGGGATGCTCTAGTGCAGTGCTTCTCAAACCCCCCCCCTTAAACCCATAAAACAATCCTGCGCCCCATCCCACCACAGACTACTAAATAATTGCACTAAACATAATGAAAAAAATAAGTATTTACAGTTTTTATAACCAATTCTTACTATGCAAAAAAGAAGTATACTTAGGCCTTTAGTGTTATGTTAGAAGCATTTTTATACTCATACCTTTTCTTGATTTAATATTTAGAATTTTTTTTAGCTTTATTTTCATTTAAATGTTTAGTTTTGAAATGTTGTATGCATTTGTCATGTTTATTTCATGTCTTTTATCTTCTTAAATGTGTGTATATATGTATAGTTTTAACTTAATTTTAGTTCTTATTTGTAAGCCGCTTTGGATAAAAGCGTCTGCTAAATGACAAAGTAAAGACAAAAATAACTGTTCTGTTCTGTCTAATCGTCTCTCTGTGCTCATACTGTATTTTAATGCAGCCAAATTCTCAATAAAACTGTTTTACTTTATATATTTGACTGTTTATGTTGTCAGTCAACAGGATAAATATGAAATAATGACTGAAACACGTCCCTTTAAGAATTCATAACCAGCTCTCCCTTCCAAGAAGCTAGTCTGCACAAAAATACTAATTTATAATTGTATTGAGCCGTTGTCTGATGAAATCAAATAAGACACAATATAAGACAAGACAATTCCAGTGCTGTGATTTCTTCTTTATTTGCATGTACATTTAGAGAAGCAATAATATCTGTTTTAACTGAACGGGCTCCTCTTGCGCTGAACAGAGCAGATGCAGAGAAAGCGCGCTGATCTCGCGCCGTTGCTGCGATCACAGAGACACTCTGAGAGACTCGATTTGTCACTAGTTGCTTTTTTTGGAAAACAAAAAGTTGCTATGGGGGTCTACAAAGGCGCTAAATGTCGCTAAGTTGGCAACACTGCACGCATTTCTACTACTCACCTCTTTCTCTCTGTCTGACTGCAGCAGCACACGTGACGCATTTGTCAACGCGCACACACACATACAGGAATATCTGGACCACGGCCAATCAGAGGGGGTCCGCCTTCACTATCTCTGATTGGTTTAGACCACGATATAAGCCTAACGGGGTGTCTTTTTGAACCACAGAGTTTCTGAGTCGCGGATAATTTTTTTTTCTTTTCTCGAATGGCTGGACGCACCAGTGCGCCCTGGGATTTTTGTTAGTCGCACCCGAGAGAAATTAGGGCGCACGTGCGACCAAATTGGTCGCACTCTAGAGCCCTGCACTCCTTCGATGCCCGGGCGGTGTGTTTGGGATCATTGTCATGCTGAAAGACCCAGCCACGTTTCATCTTCAATGCCCTTGCTGATGGAAGGAGGTTTTCAGTCAAAATCTCACGATACATGGCCCCATTCATTCTTTCCTTTACACAGATCAGTCGTCCTGGTCCCTTTGCAGAAAAACAGCCCCAAAGCATGATGTTTCCACCCCATGCTTCACAGTAGGTATGGTGTTCTTTGGATGCAACTCAGCATTCTTTCTCCTCCAAACACGACAAGTTGAGATTTTACCAAAAGTTCTATTTTGGTTTCATCTGACCATATGACATTCTCCCAATCCTCTTCTGAATCATCCAAATGCTCTCTAGCAAACTTCAGACGGGCCTGGACATGTACTGGCTTAAGCAGGGGGACACGTCTGGCACGGCAGGATTTGAGTCCCTGGCGGCGCAGTGTGTTACTGATGGTAGTCTTTGTTACTTTGGTCCCAGCTCTCTGCAGGTTATTCACTAGGTGTGTGGTTCACACGGAGGGTGTGGTTCTGGGATTTTTGCTCACAGTTCTTGTGATCATTTTGACCCCACGGGGTGAGATCTTGTGTGGAGCCCCAGATCGAGGGAGATTATCAGTGGTCTTGTATGTCTTCCATTTTCTTATAATTGCTCCCACAGTTGATTTCTTCACACCAAGCTGCTTACCTATTGCAGATTCAGTCTTCCCAGCCTGGTGAAGGTCTACAATTTTGTTTCTGGTGTCCTTTGACAGCTCTTTGGTCTTGGCCATAGTGGAGTTTGGAGTGTGACTGTTTGAGGTTGTGGACAGGTGTCTTTTATACTGATAACGAGTTCAAACAGATGCCATTAATACAGGTAACGAGTGGAGGACAGAGGAGCCTCTTAAAGAAGAAGTTACAGGTCTGTGAGAGCCAGCAATCTTGCTTGTTTGTAGGTGACCAAATACTTATTTTCCACCATAATTAGCAAATAAATTCTTTAAAAATTCTACAATGTGATTTTCTGGATTTTCTTTTCGTATTTTGTCTCTCATAGTTGAGGTATACCTATGATGAAAATTACAGGCCTCTCTCATCTTTTTAAGTGGGAGAACTTGCACAATTGGTGGCTGACTAAATACTTTTTGCCCACTGTATATATATATATATATATATATATATTAGAGGTGGGCATAGATTAATTTTTTAATCTAGATTAATCTTGGAATTAATCTAGATTAATCTAGATTAAAATGGCTCATTTGAATTCTGCGAAGGCATTCAGAATATGTGTGCTACTCAAATAATGACTAAAAGTAAGTCTTTGAGAACGGGTTTCTCAAGCCAGGTGGCACATTAGACCAGGGGCTCATCTCCTGTTTCCAAAATGCATCACAAACTTTAATCTCTTCCCGTCCCAATCCCACGATAAAACTGAAGGAAAATCCCGTTCCACTCCTGGAAGAATGACTCCCATTCCCTCCCACTCCAGTGTTGTTGTTTTTTTTTTTTTGCCGATAACTGTCAATTACAGTAAAAAATATAGTACAGATCACAGCGTGCCCACCTTATTAGTTGAATAAAAACCCAAAATGTCGTTTTTTGTTATTATATTGAACTGAAAGCCATCTTATTATGCACAGTGTTGCACAGATTAAATTTCATGTAAATCATCCATGATAACACACCGTCTTCTATTTTTTGACATTTCACTCTCTATAGATATATTTTTCAAAGATGGAGTTTCAAAGTTTCTCGTAAGTTCACATGAGACCTAAAGCGCATCCTGTTTGCTTAAAAGCGCCAGCGTTTATTCTGAGTGCACACAAATAAACGTAGTCTTTACAGATTCGAAAGATGTATTAGGCTACTTTTATCTGTATGACCAAAAATGACGGAGATTTTAAGAGCAAGTGAGCGCACGGAGCCTGTCTTGCAGCAAAGCTGCTTCCACACAAACACTTCAATAGCGCACATTTCTCTAGGTTAACATCATATTGAGCGGCCATGTAAAGTTGCTACTACATACATCTTTCAGATTAAAAGCCATATTTGAGGTTGATGAATGATAGGTGAGCGTTTGGATGTCCTGCCCGATATTACCACATAGACCAGCCATTAACAATCTGTCCATCACGGACTGCGAGCCTCTAGTTCAAGACTCGTTCTCGCCCCCTACAGTGCAATTCGGCTAGGTATACATCCGGCGTTAAAATATCAGGGTGAAAGTCATCATAGCTTGCGTAGTATAGACCCAGCTCCCAACCCAACTTTGAGAATAGATTAACGGCGATATTTTTTATCGCCGATAAGAGTCTCACGTTAACGCAGCACGTTAATGCGGATAACGGCCCACCACTAATATATATATAAAATGTCATACACAGCAGCATGTAGCAAGATTGTGTTCAGTTTTAACTCTTTCTTCCATTTTGTATTTTTGGGTATGAATAAGAAGTACTTCACCTGGTACTCCGTGTCTTTCATTTCAACATTAGATAACATTTCTGGAATCTGCATCTAAAATAGCATTTAGATGCGTTTACACAGTTTAATGTATCTCAGATGGGACAATGTGGATGTATTTAAACTAGAGGTCAACCGATATGGGTTTTTCTCTGGCCGATGCCGATATTTAGAATTCAGGGCAGCCTATGGCTGCCTTTTATTTATTTATTTATTTTTTCATCTCATAAAATCTAAGTCAAGTAATAAGAAGTAAAGTAGCAAGTAGTAAGAAGTAAAGTTTTTTTTTTTTGCAAGAAAATAAATAAAATGTCTTTCACTTTTTTCAAAATCTTCATCTTTCTCTTTATCTTTCTCTCCTTCCCTTGCTAGCTTGTACTTATTTGAACAATGCCTGAGACTTGATGTTATTGGCACTTCCTCTGTATGTTTGCCTCTTCAAGATTAATCGCTTTATGTACTCCCCAATTGTAAGTCGCTTTGGATAAAAGCGTCTGCTAAATGACTAAATGTAAATGTAAAGTGATACATAAAATTGCTTAAATTAAACATTTATTGATTTAATTTATCTTTAAATTATTGAAAAATTAACTTTTTTTGGGAAAACAAAGGGAATTTACTATTGAAATTAAAACATGTTAGAAATGTTTGTGTGATCATTCCTTAAAAAATAAAGTTTTCATAATTTTAGTAGTAATGTTATGTAGAGGTCGACCGATGTATCGGTTTCGCCGATTAATCGGCACCGATAGTTGATTCCCGGAACCATCGGTTATCGTCAAAAATCCACTCTGATAGTTTTTCCAGATTACATCCGCTGCCGGAACGGCTGTGACTGGTCCGTTATCATTATACAACGCGAGAGCCAACATATCTATGGCGATAGCGGCCTCTAGAGGCGAAAATCACTGAAAACACGTGCATTTATTTTGACACGTGATACTGCGTGCACATCACATGCTGCCTGGAGAGAGCGCAGTGCTGCTGACATTTCAGATGCACGTTTAAAACACCGACAGCGAAAAGGTATGTATACAGTACACTCCAGTACATTTTATGTCAATATAAAGTAATTAATTTGTTGACTAGATGCTGCATTGGAGAAAGAACAGCGGTATGTTTGCCGACAAGGCTGAGAGGACGCTAAATTAGCAGTATCTCAAGTGGTTAAATTAATGTGGCAAAAATACACGCAAGTCCGACCCAAATGTTTAACGTTATTAACCCCAGCTGGTCGCATTCGTTAGCCAGCGAAGTTGCAAATTTAAAGCCTGTGAATATTAGGTATGCAGCGATTAACCAGTTTTACTATTAACCTAAACGTCATGGTTAATTAATCGTAAAAGCTCTGCTAAACCGAGTGTTTCTATTGCACGGAACGGAACTGTTGCAGCTTGTGCAAAACAAATTCAAAGTTACACTTGCGGTGCACCAGTTTAAAATACCGTGCTTGTCAGAGACACGGAGGCCACTACACACACTAGATTAACTGTGACAGAGGAACCAAAAAGCAATAATTTTTTCCACCAGAGAATGTCTGAAGTTGATAGCGTGGGGGCATGTCTTCAGACAGAGATGAAATAGTGCGGAGAAAGACTGAGAGAGAGACACACACACACAGAGAGAGGGAAAGAGAGAGAGAGGTGACCGTTGCGTGTGAATTAGCCCACCTGCATCTGCGCGTCACTACAAACAATGAATATTTGAGTTTAGTTATTTAAACAGAAATTTTACCCCCTCTTTATAATGTAGCAATCCAGTATCTAAAAGCTAAGGCAGCGTAGACAACAAGTTTCTGTCCTAAATGTTTGTATGGGCAGCTCGATCTCGATCTCACAAACCAAAATAATAGACATGATTTTCTCAGGTCATATGTAAAATCAGATGAATAAATATTATTAAAATGAATAAATGGATGACAGTTGATTACAATAATAGTTCAGTTTATTCCCCTCATTAGAACAGTGTCCTCTATGGGATAAATTCATATTAGTAGTCATTATTAATATGAATAATACTTAATTAACATTTACATAGAGGCAAGGAGACAAAATTATTGTCCTAGCAACACTCCTTGATCCCAGATACAAGGCCCATGCCTTTGCGTCTGAAGAAACACTCGAGAAAGGAAAAAAAATAGCTAAAAGAGGAAGCTAAAGAGCTTACCATGCTCATAGAAGATGGTCCATGCCCTCTACTAGAAGGACCTGAGCAGGATGAGTGTTTGGATCCAGAGACAAAAAGCAGAAAATCCATCTGCCCACTTTAGTGAACACTCTGTATGCCAGGGTCCTTGGTGCCACAGCTGTGTCTCATGGGATGTACAGCTTTGAGATTGAGCTTGGGTGATATTTGTCAGAGCCTGTCATGGAAAGAAGTGGCATGCCTCTGCAGTGGTGGCAGAAAAATGAAACAAGATTTAAAACACTTGCACATCTAGCAAATAAATTCCTGTGCCCCCCACCATCCACTGTGCCTCTTGAAAGGGTGTTCAGTGATATGGGCATGCTTTATGAAGCCAGGAGGAGCCGACTCACTGAACACCATTGCACACCAGCTCTGCTTTCGCCATTTATAATTTGAGGCTTCTTAACTTTGAATATTAAAATAGAACTAGAAGTGGACCATGTTACACTTTAATCGCTTGCAGTTCTTTAACAGGACTAGTTACGTTTCTCCTGTTTCACAAGTTAAAATTAGTTGTTATTTGGAGTGCCTTTTGTATTCATTTTGGATGTTACTTTTTGTTTAAATTTGAATGCATGTCTTTAATTTACCTCAATATTTCTTAATATAATCATATTTATGCACATTTTCATGATTCAGGTTGTTTTTTTTATGTTTTTTTTGTAATAAAGTTCAGTACTATTTTACATGGAGTGGAGTCTTTATTTTTTATCCTGTATCCATTTTAAAAACTATCGGTTAATTAATCGGTTATCGGCAAGTATGGTCAAACCTAACTATCGGTATCTGTAAAATTCAATATCGGTCGACCTCTAGTGTTATGTACAATCTGCTGAACAAATATTTCTGCTGCACTTTCTGCAAAAAAAAAACTTTTATTTTGACGGGTTGCCGTGAATACCTTTACATTTCTGTGTGTATATGATACAAGGATAGTTTTACTCAAATGAAAAGGTGAAACACTCATGAAGTGACTCTCAGAGCAGTTCTGGAGATGTTTTTCGTGTGTTTATGTCCTCATTGAGAAGTCACGCACGCTTCAGTGTGTGTGTGTGCTAAAGGAAAATGCGCGTCTCTGTCATCCATTCATACAGAGATATGACCACGCACTGAGTTAATGGTCACCAGATTGCATAAATCAATGGGAAATTAATAGAAATGATGATTCCTTGTAAAGAAACATTAAGTGAATAAAAATGTATAAATGTATAAAAATATAAAACCCTGGCAAAGCCGTATTATCAGCGAATGTGAGCAGAGCACAGCGGGGAGCAGATCAGTGAAGGAGATTTGACCAGCATTGCCCAGATCTGCTGTACCGCAGCATGTCACAGCACAGCAGCGCTACTGCAAACAGGAACAAGTATACTAATGTTACATAGACCTTTCTTGTCAGCGCGTTATTTGAGCGGACTTAGCTTTCCCGGTGAGCATGAGCGGTAACTGATAAGAATGATAGAGCGGAATATAGGTTGTTTGCAAACACGTGATTCTGATTACGCGCAAAATGCAGCTGTAGGGCAGGAAGTTATGTTTTTCTCCATATGAATCAGTAGAAGAAACTCAAGATGCCTGTGTTTTGCGCTGTTTATGAATGCTCAAATTGACCAAACCGAGAAAACACAAGGAGCTTTCATCGTGTACGAAAATGTGTTGTTCATAAGGGGAAAAGTCAAGAAATTGACTGAAAAAACACAAGAAAAAGTGGCTTGTAAACCTGCGTCTGCAGTCGACTGGAGCCGGAGTCCCACAGCAATGAAATCATGTTTAAACAACCTATTGATCAATCGGTCGACCTCTAATTTAAACTGCATTTACAGATGCATAAATAGGCCTAATGTTTTGTTTCTAACATAAAATATTGAATACTGATATTTAAAATAATTTAAACATTAAAAAAAAAAATCGAAATATGAAATTAAAACCGCCAGTAGGTGGCAGGATGTGTCTGTTAATAAGTGAATCATTGAGATTCAACCGCTTCATGCAAATGACTGATTCATTCAGAAACAAAGCATTTGACTGCTTTAATAAGTGAATCACTGAATCATTTATTCAACCGATTTGTTAAAAAAAAAAAAACAAGCAATATTATGTTTAAAATGTAAGTCACTTATTGCTTTACTGAACTTGTATAAAATGATTATTAATTAATAATTATCATGCTGATATCTGTAGAAAAACATTACTCTTTGTGTGATATTTAGATTAAGTTAAAAATATAAAATTATATAAATATAAAAAGCATACAGAAGCATTTTTACCGTCTACAATTTAGAATGGGACATTCTAAAACGCTTAATGTGAAAAACGCTTAATGTGGCTTAACGTACCTAAACATCAACCAGGGAAACCCAAATTTCTGTCAAACCTTACTTGTAATAAACACTAACTACTGTCAAAAGAACGAGCTCTTATTCCACAGATAAAGTGAATAATTTCACGTTAAGCGTTTTCTCCCCCATAGAAGTCCATTATAAGGAAACAGCTTAACGTGGCTTAATGTACTTAATTTTAGAATGTCCCTTTAGAATACCTTGAATTTTGAGTTTTAATAGACTAATAAATCAACGTGCGTGCACTGTGTGGGTGATTTGGTGATATAACTTTAGCCTACTTGATGACTTCAGATCGCACATCATTAAAACAACACTTACCATATTATCACAGAAGATACACTGTATATCGCACACCCCAACCTCGACTTTAACTGGAAAACCAAAATCATCCGTGGTTGTGCGCGCACTTGTTTGCATGGGAGCAAAGGTGTTTTAGGAGTCTTACTTGCGAGCCCCAGACCACTGATTCGTCAAACATACTTTCCTGCAGTCTGTGTTCTTCTGACTTCTGACTATATTGTAGTAAGCAATGAATATGCTTCTGAGAAATGTATCGGAGTAAAAGTATACATTTTAATTAGGAAATGTAGTGGAGTAATAGTTGGCTGAAATATTAAAAACTCAAGTAAAGTACAGATACTCCCAAAAACTACATAAAGGATTAGTTCACTTTCAAATTAAGTTCCTGATAATTTACTCACCCCGATGTCATCCAAGATGTTTATTTATTTCTTCAGTCAAAAAGAAATTAAGGTTATACATTCCAGAAATTTTCTCCATATACTGAATTTCAATGGACTCCAAACGGACTTGACGTAGGCGGAAGTACCGAGTCAGTGTTTACAAGTTGAATGTGCAAATACTAAGTAAAACGTTAACAAAAAAAGGGAGTTAAAAGGTAAAACTATGATGTTGGGTGATTTTGAATTTGGAGGAGAAGATGAGATGGAGTTTTTCGCCCTGCCCTACCTTTTTGAACCGGAATACACAGAGGAAGAAATTAGGCAGATGGAAGACACTGCTGTGGCGACACAAACCTCTCAAGCGTGAACTTTTCAACGTATTATGTGAAGTTGGAAACGCGCATCGCAAAGCAGAGCAAGGCGAGAATTTTTATCTAATTCAAATCTTTTTTTTATCTAGTGAGAATCATTCAAATTCTTCACAGAATTCTGTATTTTAAGCAGCACTGATGTACATCAGAAAACCAGAAGTATTAATGCCAACTGTAATCATAGTGTTGAGTAGGACTGTATATCACCAGCAAAATCACGATATGTATCACGATACGGGACTGCACTGAATTTAACCTCAGCAGAATTGAGTAAAACAGCTGTTTATTAAACAGTGCATACTATAGACCCTTTTAGGGCCGACGTCACAATTACGTCACAGCGCAAACTGGAGGCAAAAGAAAGCGAAAACTGGAGGCGGCCAATTCAAACCAGCACAGATTCGTCTACACAAGGAGCTTAAAATATCATCTTGTTGTGATGTTGGGTGCCAGAATCGATGTAGTAGAGGCTTCAATTTGAAATTTTTTCGTATACCTGTTGTCTCTGCCAGACAAAAAAACGACGACAGCTGTAGTTAAACAAGATAAAACGAGCGGACTGGACCGAAACAATGGTCAAACATGATCACATTTGCAGCGCACACTTCTTGTTAGAAAAGGTTCAATAAAGTATCATCTTTAGGGCTGTCAAATTGGCTGGAAAAACTAAATTCAAATTTTTTAATAAGATATTATCAGAATTTGAATTATATTCGAATTTAAAAGGCATAAATTCAGTTAGGAAAAAAAAAAGCTTTTGTCTTCTCTCCTGAGGCCACAAGAGGGTGCATCGAGCAAAATATTACCAAATGCATGTTTCTTCAAAGTAGGGCTGGGCAATATGAGCAAAAACTCATATCTCTGTATTTTGTATTTGGATTAAACAAATAAATAAAGTGAATGTAACCATGTAGGCATATATAATGTGCAAAAAAGGTTAAAAACACATTACATTCTAACATTGTAACATTGCGATCTAAAAACAAAAAATAATGCTTTTAAAGCAAAGTTGAATTTACTCAATTTAAATTTACTAATACAAAAAAAAAACACAAGCACAGGCTAGGCTAATTGAGTAAAAAGGTTATTTTGATTACCCCATTACAGTCGCTTTACAGTTAGTGATATCATATAAATACACTTGTAGGTTTAAAATGTCCAACTACAAACATTTCAGCAACATGTATATTTTAGTAGGAGTTATTGCGCTCCTATTTCATTGTGCTCTTGTCTGTTTGACGTGCATGTGCACGTTCAGAACCAAGTCTGGAGTTTAGGAGAGAATCTCAAAGCAGAAGCTTGTACACTTCTGACCGCAAAATGGAAATATTTCCTATGGCTTTCTAACATTTACAGATGGAGAATATACCTGTGAAATTAGGAAAGGAGCACGTAGCTCAAACAGCACGTCTGTGTCAGGGCACACGCAGCCTTTCTGTCAGAGCCGCTTTAAACTCAAAGATGTATCACTGCTGATACACGTTATTTTTTATCATTTGATCATATGATCGCAAGGTTCATGTTTATGCTGTTAATATGCACGTACGCTAGCAAGCTAATTTCTTAATCTAGTAATTACATGTTTTTTAAAAAGTTGAACTTACATTAATTTTACATGGCTTTGGGCTCTCGTGTGAGACGCGAGAGCAACAATGATAGATGTCCCTCTAGAAAATGCCATAAATATGCGTTCTGTGTGAACTGCTTGGTTTCAGTTTTGAGGTAAACAACAACATCTCCACATTGATGTTCTCTTTTTCTGCAATATTTTTAATGTCATCGAGTGGGTTCAACTGGACAGGCAAAAGAAAAAAGCATTAAAATGCAACGACACCTCGTCATCGCATTTTGTGTGCCAAGCTGCCTGATGAGCACCTAAAATTCAAATGCATCGTTTTGCATTCGAATGTGGATTTTTATTTTAAATGGGAATTTATTTTTTGACAGCCCTAATCGTCTTTTGTTGTAAGTAATGGCCACATCTGAAAATTTCTTGCATCTTGCGACTATGCTGTGTATGAAATAATGTCTGTGACGATTTGTATGTAATCATCTGTAATTGTATATACATTGTTGTGATTAATAGTGGCTGGAATAATATTGTAGCTGTAGAAATAGTTGCCTGCTGACATTAAAATATATATACCTGTACATCTTCATGACTTGATAGATTTTGTCTTTACTATACATGTTAGATGTGAGTCACTCAACTAGAGGGAATCCTGTCAGATCGTCTATTCTTTGAGCAAAAGCATGTCGGCCAATCTGGTTTCGTCCGTTAAAGTTAATATTTTCAAATAACAATCGCGGTCCCGGACAGTGAGTGACCTTACATATGCAGGAAAAATTTGAATTTCTAATTGTTAACAGACTTCATAGCTAGCGTTAGTGAAGTGGTCAGGGGGATCTTTCTGCCTCCAGCTAAGCTCCGCACACAGAAAAACGTCACAATGTTTACTAACATAAAAAGGGTCTATAGGGCCGTTGCTTACAGCTTCACTGTTAATAGAGAAACATGGCAAAATGATGGTAATTCATACATGCAATAATACAATTTTATAAAATCAGTTTATCCACAGTGGAGAGAGCAACACATGGTTGCTAGGTTGACAAATATAAGTAACACACTTAGCAGATATTTCCGCAATGCACAAGTGCGAAGCTCTGTTTCGGGGATTACGTCTATATCCAGCGAAAAAGTGCTTGAATTCCGCAGGAATGTCAAATATATATTAATAATAAATGTCATATTATTTATTGTATTTCTCCATGTCCTGATTACATAGTTCTGTTTTTGAAACTGATTCTGTTTTACGTCACGTTGCTCGCGTCCTGAATGTGTTTTTGTATAATATTAAAATGTTTTCATTTGAGCGCTTGTAGAGAGATCTATGCACTCTTCTGATTGGCTGTGATTTGTGATTGATTATGTGGTGTATTGTAGCTGTGTCACATGGTCTGGACAGGCAAATTACAGGAGTGATGTAATATAATTAATAACTTTTGTTATGAAGCTATGGATTTTTTTGCATTTGTTTAGAATACATTATGTAACACTGTGTTCCTGTGGCTCAGTGGTTAGAGCATTGCGTTATCAGCGCAAAGGTTGTGGGTTCGATTCCCAGGGAACACACATACTGATAAAAAATGTTTAGCTTGAATGCACTGTGTCGCTTTGGATAAAAGCGTCTGCTAAATGCATAAATGTAAATGTAACACATTTTCAGGGCGGATCAAGGCCATCCAGCTGGAGTATTCAGAGGCGAGGAGGACTCTGACAAACGCCCTGCGTCCTCAGTGTCTGTGCCTGGCTGCTGGTGTTGGGCTGTCTTTGAGTGATGACTGTGTCCGTCAGGTCCATAAGCTGCTGATTGTGGTGGAGCTGCTGCTGGGGGAGATTCCTGACCGCCTGCAGTTCCGCCAGCCGTCTCTCAAGAGGTCACTCATGCCCTACTTCCTGCTGACCCAGGGTAACTCCACCCCCGCAAACATGTGTCCATATTGAAGGATGCCCCTCAGTGCTCCTGCTGGGATCTAACACACATCTTGAGAGCATGTGCATCGTAGATGAGAAAAATGTATTGTGATAAAATGCGAGAAAATCAATTTCTGCTTTAAAGCAGTTCAGCTGAAGACATTAGTGTCACTAAACTGAATTAGTGATTCAGTTTAGTGACAGTCGATTCATCAGATTTGATTCAGCTGTGAGCTGGGTGTTGGAGGAACGGTGTAGTAATGGTGTATTCAAATCATGTCGGATAGATCACCAAGGTTTTTCTTAAACAATTTTCGTAGATTTCGTCGTAATATTCATAAACAAAAACTAAGACGAAAACGACTGATGAAAAAAATATTTTGTTAACTGAAATAAAATTAAAATATCAAAATATTTGAGAAACGAAACTAACAACATTTATTGAAAACCGAACTGAAATAAAATAATAGTTTTCGTTATCTCACCGCTTGGCGGAAAAATATATGAGCTGTGTGGCGGTTTAGGGGAAGACCTGTAAATGGCGCATCACGCACATGGTGTTATCTGACGGAGAGACGCAAAGCAGTTTAAAGCAGTGTCCTGCACGGGTCCTGTTTGATGCACCAGGTACAGTAGCACTAATTTATTTCTGTACCAGACCAGAACCATTTGACAAAGACGAGTCGCACCCCGAACCGAACCCGCATTAAACCCATTTCATCAGGTAGACAAAATTATTTATTTTCTCATGTAATGCAAGCAATCAAACCAAGTTAGTGCTTTTGAAGACAAACAGACATGCAGAAGCAATGTGATAATTAACAGGCAAAAAATGAGATTTTGTAGATTTAAAAAATCATTGAATTTTATGTAGAAAAGTTACATCGCCATCTTGTTCCGACCATAGTGAATTGAACGCACCTGACGTCGTTATTACGTCTTGTCAACCTGTTCCTGAAGGGCCGCTGTCCTGCACAGTTTAGCGCCAACCATAATCAAACGCCTGAAGCTGCTAATCAAGGCATTCAGACTCACTAGAAACATGTATGTTGGAGCTACATTTACATGTACAATAACTATTTTCCGTTCATCCTAAAAGTAGTTCAATCATGACAATTCTGGGAAGATTTTAGCGTAATAATGGATGTGATAATGTTAAAGTATTTGGAGTTTCATGAAAGAACTAGGCATTTATATTTAATAAAATATATTTCCTGTTAATGTTGTTCCTTCTGAATTCAGTATAGTGTATTAATGCGGATCATGAGAGGAGTGTAAAATTACACTCTTAACTCCTTCCTCAGAACAGTTTATCATAGTAACTGCTGTTTCTGCCCTGTCTAGCGGTGAGAACTGGAAATCTTGCCAAGTTTAACCAGGCGCTGGATCAGTTTGGCGAGAAGTTCCAGGCAGACGGCACCTACACACTGATCATACGTCTGAGACATAACGTCATCAAAACTGGTGAGTACTGCTTATCTTGACCTTCATTCCTTCATAATGGCCTTTTACTGACAAAAAGCAGATTGAATCTTTCTGCAGTAGTACAGACTCAACTCAGACTAGGGCTGCAGCGATTCATCGATGTTAGGGCTGAACGGTTAATTGCATTTGCGATAATATCGCGATATTAAAAAACATGATTTTTCAACCACAGAGGCTGCGATTATACTCTGTCACGTGACACGCGAGAGTAATGTATGACGATCGTATGACATCTGGTGAGAGAAAGCATTAGGAGACGTCTGCTCTCTCATAGCTCTCGCGGTACTTTGATGACACACAGCGATCGACACACAAATTGATTGTCACGTCACATGTAGTTAGGACACGGTGTTCGTCTGGATCCTTGACGTTGAAAAGGATTTTTAGTAGTAATAAAGAAAAAATTAAATAGAGGTGAGAACTGTATCATAAATGTGCCGAATAGATTGTAGAATCAGTTTGGAAAATGAATGGCTTAATTTCCCTCACAAGCTTTTCAGTGCATATGAATGAATCTCACTGCAAGCTTTATAACGATTTATGATATGTGATTATTTTAACGATTATGAGTTTCCTGCGCAGGGGTGAGGATGATCAGCCTGTCGTATTCGCGCATCTCTCTGGCCGACATTGCGCAGAAGCTGCAGCTGGACAGCCCTGAAGACGCCGAGTTCATCGTGGCCAAGGTAAGGCTCGCTCCCAGTCATCTGAAGGTCTTCATCAGTAATGAGGTGAAGCATGTGACCATCTCTGTCTGTCCAGGCCATCCGTGACGGTGTGATTGAAGCCAGTATAAACCACGAGAAAGGTTACGTCCAGTCTAAAGAGACCATGGACATCTACAGCACTCGAGAGCCTCAGCTGGCCTTCCACCAGCGCATCTCCTTCTGTCTGGATATCCACAACATGTCTGTCAAGGTAGGATTTCTGGGATTCAACAAAAATGCATTGATGAATTGGTGTGTTCATGTTACCTGAGCCTGGACTACTTCAAGTAGTAAAGCATACAAGTTAATAAAAAAAGAAAATGTAATTAAAGTCTACCGTGTTTCACAGTCAACACATGAGTTTAAAGCAAGGAAAAGAGCACTTTTAGATAAACAAGGCAGTAGGGCGCAGTAGGGCGATTTAAGTGCTATTCACCGGTTTCTGTGCAGGCCATGAGATTTCCACCGAAGGCGTACAACAAGGACCTGGAGTCTGTTGAGGTAAGAGCGACACACACTCTGTCTGACGCTGCACAGTGCGTCTGCTGGAGCTGATCCACTGTCTGTGTGTGTTCACAGGAGAGAAGAGAGCGAGAGCAGCAGGATCTGGAGTTTGCCAAAGAAATGGCAGAAGATGACGATGATAGTTTTCCATGAGTCTCCAGTCTTGGATTCTTTTTTTTTTTTTTTTGTCTCTTTTCTTTGAATTTTGCCGGTCTGTTCCTCCTGGATTCATTAGCTTTGCTCATATTATAATCCATGAACCCACTGTGTGATTTAACATTATAAATAACATCAGAAGTTCTCCAGTTTTGTTGTTTTTCACCAATGCATGCATCAGTCTTATACATTCATAGGAATAATGCGATTTGCTGCAAAAAAAATCTCAAACACACAATAGCGTTTTGTTAGACCGTATTGAATTGAAAAGCATTGTCTTGCTTTATTAAATTATAAAAATTCATAATGTTACGTGAGAATAGTTTGGAAATGAGTGTAATTGGCTGGCTGGATATGGTTAACAGACAGTACAGTGTTGAATTATTGTCTGTTACTCATTTTCTTTTTTATATTAAAATTAAGGACTTTAGTTAAATGTGTGGTTGATATTAGTGATGGGTTGTTCCTGAACGATTCATTAATTTTGAACAAATCTTTAATGAGACTTGGGAAGAATGAGTCATCTCGGGGAGTGATTCGTTCAGCCGCGCATGCGCAACATCCTGTAGGTTCTACACTGAATTAGTTCACCTGTTTCGAGTCTTTGGGTTTTTCCGAGTTGTTTGCAACTTCATCACGTGACTAATGCAGTATGAGCCGGAAAGAGAATTGATTAGTTCATCTCTCCAGTCTTCAGGTTAGATTTGTTTGTTCATTGCGTGACAGCCCCATAAGCCAAACCTATATGCAGTCTGAGGGGAAAAGACTTTATAATAATATTAATAAACAACTCTTTAGTTTATTACCTTTGTTGCCACATTCAGTGTTATATAAAAGAGCCATCATGACAGAAATTCACACATTTATAAACTGTAAGAAATAAAAAGCTACAATTTGAGACCAGAAATGAATCACGTAACTGTAAGAGTTAATAATAACTATGCAGCCGTTTGTAAGGAAGGTTGTAAATTAACTAGTTTCTCTATCCAATTAATTTTGCCCATCTGTTCCTCCCGGATTCTTTAGCTTTGCTCATTTTCGTTCGACAAAATAACGAAAGACAGATGAACTTAATCGATTCTCTTTCCAGCTCTTGACTGCATTGGTTAAGTTTGAGGCTGTCACGTGATGAACGAACGACTCAAACCCGAAGACTTGTCAGATAATAGGTAAGGTGAGCTAATCATAGACTGAAGACCAATTTTTTTCTGTTACTTACACCAATATAGTTTTGTATTGTTTGTAGTGTGATCAACGTTTTGATAAGTAGTAGATGAGTTAGGGAAGTAGCACGTAACATTTTAATTATATTTTGCTAAAATGAACTAAATACCTTGAAGAAAAGATTCGTTCATTTTGCTGAAAGAGACGTCCGAGTCAGTAAAATGATCCGAACTGCTCATCACTAGTTGATATAAGCGGGTCTGAAGAACTGTGGATTAAACACTCCTGAGACTCCTGTCTGTCACTGTCGTTTTTATTTAGATTTCCTAGGTTTAAAAAAAAAAACTACGTGGACGATGAATCTATCGGTTGGAGTTTTGTGAGGTTTTTTGGTTTGTTTGTTTTCAGAAATTTTAAGGGGTCATTTAATGCTTTTTTTTTAAATATCATTATTTGGTGTAACAGAATATGTTGATATGCTTTAATGTTAAAAAAACACGTTATTTTTCAAAAACTACATTATTGTAGGTCCTCTATGCCCTCCTGACAAGCACAGTCTGCTCTGATTGGCCAACAGAGCATTGTGATTGGCCGAAGACAACATGTCCCTTTCCATAATCGCGAGCTTCAGCTTTTCAAAATAAATGTAAAGACAGTTAATAATCTCTTTAGTTGTACCATCAGTTCAAGCCGAGAGGGGAACAGAGTTGCGTGACAGACACAGTGATGATTCACGAATGTGTTTGCAGTGCACACAAGACGTGATTAAGAAAGCTGACTTAGCTCTAGTCTACCCTGCGTAAAACTCGGCATTTCAACAGTCAATAGCAAATACTTAAACTAATAACCAGAGGTGGAAAGAGTACGAAAATATTCTACATGTCAGGTTACAACAGATTGCAACTATGTGTATAAAGAATAATAACGATTAAAATGACTCCTAACATGTTATTTTTTATTTTATTTATTGTACTATAACATAAAAATACCATAATACATTTGCAGATATTAAGGAGACATTCTTGGTTCACACACTTGTTTCTCTGAAAAACAACAATACATCAGTTATTCTGCTATA
This sequence comes from Gymnocypris eckloni scoliostomus, assembly GCA_027564155.1. Lineage (NCBI taxonomy): Eukaryota > Metazoa > Chordata > Actinopteri > Cypriniformes > Cyprinidae > Gymnocypris > Gymnocypris eckloni. The sequence continues at coordinate 33,079,374 of CM050427.1, read as the reverse complement.
AATGTGCGTTCAGTGCCAGAATGTCTGTTTTGTCCCACTGGTTCTCAAGGCACACCTGATCCAAGTTTACGTTACACTTTCCCCAATAGTAAATACAGACCCTCTCATCTCCCAATAGTAAGACAATCTCTGATAATATTAATTAATTAATTAAACCCAAATAAATTAAACTTGCTCTCATCACTAAAGTGAACTTTGGACCAGTTCCTCACTGAGAAATGTTAGTCTATTCTCTCTGCTGATGAAAGGCTTGGTCACTGCAGAGTCCGCTTTCAGTCCAACTTCTCTTGAATGTCCTGAGACAGATCCTTAGCCTGTTCAGCACTGAACTGGAGAGCAGTTCCAGCTGCAGTGTTGCAATGATTCCTCATCGGTTTCCCGACGACCAGCCTTTTTTGAGGGGACTTAAATGAATGTGTCATTGTAAAGCTGAAATATTCTAGAAATCACAGATTTGATGACCAGCTTCTCAAGGGTCATGCCTTTAGCCTTCATCAGGACAACCTTCTGTCGCAGGGTTTCATTCACCTTAAAGCAGCCTGCCATCTTGCAATCTCAGTGAAAATTAGAGGAATGCTGCCAGTTAAACAGGGTTTGTCATATAAAGAAAAGTTGCACCAAGTGCCATTAACACCAATAACTGGGAGGTATATGTAATTTTGATCAGAGTTCTTTTTCAAATACCTAATTTGAAAGTTTGTTATACTGTGCTTCAGAATACCATTAATGAAATATACTTTAAAATCTGCCCTCCTGTTAGGATAAACTCAAATAGGACTAAGCAGTGACCTTGAAATTTAGAAAATTGTAGGTTGCTGTCTCACTATAAAATCAGGGTACTTAGATATAAGTAATCTTTACTTAGTTGTTACAATAGTTTTATTTAGCTACAGCTAATATCAAGGCGAATAAAACAATTTACTTACTGCCTTGAGTGACACTTAAAATATTCAAGTAGGCACAAAGGAGCCAATGCTATTAATAGAGCAGTGAGAGGCAGCAGTGCACTAATATGTTGCTAATGTGCAACAAAACAATATAAGCATGCGCGACAAGGTTTTATTTTTGCCGTTGTTCTGTCGATTTGTCCTACCCTGTCAGATTTTGCTACCTCCCATTAAAACAGTGGGTAGAAGGCCTACAATTCGACAACGAAAGATTCTACATGTTAAATTATGTTTTATTAATGTATACAACAACCCCAACCCAAAACCTACCCTTACAATAATGCAGATACATTAAATATTGTTGTTCAGCGTGAGAAAAGGATGTAATAATCATGTGCAGTAAGCCGAGGTATGAAATCTTACGGGTAGGATAAAATCTCAGGACACGGGCAGTTCTTAGACCACTTATTTCCTCCACATCTTTCTCTATTGCGTTCACTCATTTCCCAAATTCATCTTGAATGTTGAATTGCCAATACAACACATTAATGACGATTTTCCTAAAATGTTTGAACTCACCTTTATAATGACTTTGGTTGGGATAAACCGGTGCAATTGCCCTAATCGTAATTAATAATGCAATTAGTCATATCAATAAAAGTGTGCTAACAGAATCCCTCTGTTGTGTAACTCTTGAATTTCATTGAGATCAGCACATGACTTCTTCCGCAGCTCTGGTTTTCTCATGCCTCTCTTCCTGTTCAACTGACAGCTTGTTGCAGTGATTAGAGCATAAGCATCTAGATATCACATTTGAATATTTCTGAAGGAAGTGTTTAAGACGACGTTGTACATTTCTGACAGCTTTTATCCTGACAGAGAATATATGTGTAGGTGTTTGTTTAGCTAAAGGGTGAAGGAAAGGCAAACGGGAAACACTGCTCCGGGTGACACAGTCGTCAGTCAAACACTGCAGTGACGCAGCAGTGTTTGTTGCGGTCTGGGCTTTTTCTTGCTGCTCCTGCCGTGACGAAACAGAAGAATTCCCGGAGAGTTCGCCATCAGATCCGTCAGATCCGGACTTGTGTGATATTAAATGTCAGATAAGTGTTACTATGATATAATTAAATTCGCCCTAAAAAAATAAGGTGCACTTTGCAGATGAGCATTTGCTTTGATTCACACAAGAGCAGAACTAAGTTCAAGAAACGTGAAATTAGTTCCACTTTTGTGATAATTTAGGAAGTTGACTTTTTATGAATAGTAATTTAAACTTTATGAATAGTAATTTAAAAGCTCTTTGAGATTAAATTAAACAATGTAAATGTTTAGTAGCCTGTGTGTTTGCAGCGTTCGGTAGAGCACTGTTTATAAAATATAAATTCTCGTTTGTTATTAATCAATAAAACGTTATTTCCCGGCTCAGTTATTGTAGTGCTCTGTAGTTTGAGGCTGGTTGACGCCGCGCCGTTCCAGAAGCAGGAGTTGACACGCGCTGTTGAGCGCGCCACGAGTTTAACCAAGAAGATCCTGAGCGACATTCCTGCAGCGCACCAGGCGTGCGTCAAAACCGTGGTGAGCATGCGTGCTTGGTTACTTATACATGAATAATCTATCACAACAGGCCAGGTGTTATATATCTTAATGGCAAATGTTATAAATAATAACTAAAACATTCTTCACTCATAACTCTTAAGGGTATGTATTATTGAAGAATTAACCCATTCTTCATTAATTCAATAATATCTATAAATTCTTATCAAATTGATCTTTCTGTTCTGATTACACAGTCTCTTTTGTTTAGTTTAGATGGTATAAATCAATCGGTTGATGGTGTTATTTTTCTGCTAGTAGTGTCATAATGGAAAGGGTGTTGTTTGCAGGGTTTGACCCTCTCCGGCGAAGCAGAACACTTGGACTATTTATTAAGTGATCTTGGCATCCTTGCGCCGCCGGTGCTCACCTCAGAGGACCTCAGCATGGTAAATACTCTCTCACTTGGTAAAGCATGTTAAATGTATCATAGAAAAATTAGGAGACAGATGAAGCCATTAAAAATAAATTTAAACCGGAGATAAAGCACACATAGCATCTTGAGGTTGTTCAGCACAACTGTGTCTAGTGCAAGCGTCACCAAAATCAAACAGGCAAACTTTGTGATAAAGACCAATTTTGGTGACTGGCATCACGCCGGCCTACACACAGGCTTTAACTATTTCTGACTCTTTTGTGTTTTGACCAGGATGTGAGTTTAAGCCGTATTGTGGCCGGTTTGGAACTACACCGTGAACTTCTGCAGGACATCAGAAAGCTCTTGAGCTCCACAGAAGAACTGACTCTCCTGCTCGCTGATATCAGAGACCTGTCTGCTCAGGTCCACCAGGTATTACCTTCACTCTTTAACATCGCTTGCAAAAGCAAACTTAGCTACAACAGAATGATAGGCTAATGGCTGTGATTTTGTTTTTAATATGTGCTGTCCTCTGTTCTTGCTCAGATGCAGCAGCTGGCCCAGATTCCCAGCACAGTATCCCAGAAGGCAGCGTTCACAGCGCTCTCTCCGCGGCTCAGCGGTGATTATCAAGTCCAAGTGGCCGTCCATCTTGCTCTTCAGCAGCTGCGCAGCTTTACACAGGACGTCTTCCGCAGTCTGCGCCACATCGCTGCATCAAACTAGCTGACCAGTGGTAACCCAACCAACCAGTCCAACTATTTCATAGTTTCGATGTGGACATGTATTTTTGTAATGCTCATTTGTTGTGTAAAACATTTGAATATGTTATCCTTGCTAAGTTTAAGTTGAACTTTGGAAAAACTGTTGTTTTAAATGTTATTATTTAAAAGTATTTATTATTTATTTAATATATGACTTTTAATATTTATTTAATATATGACATTTTAATATTTATTATTGTTGATTTTATTTGTATGATGTTATTGACAGAAGTTGTACCCTGTGGGTGCTGTGTAGATATCTATTAAAACGTATTTATTATTGATCAAATATTGTTTCTCCATTTTGGGAATAATTATTTAAAACAAAATCAGGAAAAATAAAAAAATTATATCATAAAATGTATATCACTTACATTTTTAAAACATTTTGTCTGGGTAAAACTCTCTCTCTCTCTCTCTCTCTCTCTCTCACACACACACACACACACACACACACGCGTTTGTTTTTGTGAAAAGTGGGGACATCCCAGAGGCGTAATGGTTTTTATACTGTACACACTGTATGTGCTATTGCTCTACACCTAAACTTTGCCTCACAGGAAACTGCATTTTTACTTGAAAAACAAAACAAAAATACAATCTGTATGATTTATAAGCATTTTGAAAAATGGGGACATGAGGCAATGTCCTCATAAGATCACATTCACCTTATAATACTTATGTCATACCTGTGTCATCTCACACACACGCACACTTATTATTTATGTCATATTAATTACAGTAAATTTTTTAACTGTTACAGTTAAGTTACAGTTTTTTTACAATAATTTTTGCACTAATAACAGAACCTTCATGTCATTTTTCAAAACTCAAAACAGTCATTATTTGTAATATAGGTAGTCCGATGTTCAAAACTTTACATATAGCGTTCATATCTTTAGAGAAGCCTTGCATATGCAGAGGCATTTGTTAAAAAAACTAATTTATTATGAAATATCATAGGAACATTACTTTAGATCACCCCCACACAAGATACCCATAGTTTCACTGTTTAGTTGTTACAATCATTAAATATAGTTGTTCAAAACACTTGATACCATGGGCGTAACCACCATATACTTTGGGGGGACGTGAAAAAATACCAATCTGTCCCCCAATAATAGGCCTATTATATTGTAATATGTGACATATGATATGCCCTCCTTTATGAACCCTGGTTGTAGCCTAGTGGATCTGTTGTTATTACCGATTTACTTTCAATTTAGGAAAAACAAGGAAACAAAACTGTGTGACCACCCCTCGATTGTACACTTGGTTGAGCCCGTGCCGGCTCGCGGCATCGTTTGAAAAACCGCTCAGTCCGACTGTCACTGGTGCTTAAATAAAATGAAGGTAGGAGCTAAAAGAAAGAAGCAGGACGAACAGGCGGACATTCGCCTTTTTTCAGACGGTAAGCAAGTAGACACCTAAAAAGTAGTGCCATGGTCAAAAATACCGCGGCAATTTTTAAATAAATGTGAAAAAATATCACGTTTAAATGGCTCAGTATTATAGCTAGGTAGCTAGCATGATACCCTGAAAATAGGCTGAATAATGAACTGCTGGAGTCACAAACCAAGGAGTTCCCGCACTTCCCACTCCATTGATAAGCCTCTATCATTCGTTGATGGCCTGGCCTGTTTGTTTTTACGATCTGATCCGCGACTGAACTTAAAAAAAAATATCTGGGGGAGGGCTCACATTTGGACCCCCCCAATATCTATACCATGGTTACGCCCTTGCTTGATACAGCTTTCATTATGGTTCATATTCATCTATGGTGCATACATTATTGTAATAGACTAGAGAGAAAAGTAGACATTGGAATCATTAAACAATATTTAAAAATTATTGATGAAATAATCCACTCACAATTTTCAAAAAACTTTAAATAAGAAAAAATGAGGTAAGAAAAAACTACAGTAGGTCTACAGTAAAATGTAAACTGGAGTATTCCTCACTGCACTTGTTTTTATCAACCCTGTCTTGTTGATTTGGCCACAGGTTCTCATCCACATCATAATGGATGTTTTCATTAGCTAAAATCTTGTGGTATTGCAAATACAGGCCTGACATTGGTCTCCTCCTGTGATGTCATTGCAGGCACCATCTATGGCCTGGAGAAGAGGGACTTGTTTGTGAGGAGCCTATTGAAAACCTTCCGCCTCCATGTGGAGAAAAACTCCTCAGTCGGGTTACAGTAAGTAAGTATGGGGAAGATACAAGGTGATATACTGATGGGCCTGAAACCATGATTGCACTTAGGGCCATTGCTAGGAATTCTGGGCCCTTTGCACTGATTTTGCTCTGTGGGCCCCTCAAAATTACATTCAGTGGTGGGTGGTTGGGCCTCCAGAGAACATTGTTCTGAGCCGCTCTCAACCTCAATTCTCCATCTCTTGGCCAGGTTACAGTAAGTTACAGCCTGCCTCATCCAAAAATATGAATGGTTTTCATCAGCTTCATCAGCATATAGAATGTTAATATATAGAGCATCATGCATCGTGGTTTATCTGCCTCGACCCAGATTCCAACGTTTCTAAAGTAACTGAAACTTGTTGTTGGTCTATTATAATTATATTAACATTCTAAAGTAATTGAATCAGCCCGACGGTGTGGTAGCAGAATTGTATTAGACCTATTGTTTCTAAAGTAACTGAAACAGAGTTGTAAGTTTCTAACGTAATTGAAACGGAGTTAGTTGTTGTGATAATTCTGATGAAATTCTAAAGTAACTGAATCGACCCGACGCAGTGTGGTCACAGAATTATTGCATAACTGTTGTGTGTTTTAGTGTAGTGAATCTGACGCACCGTGACTCTGTGAAGTTTAAAACCTGAAGAAGTGTCGATTTGCCCGATGTACTGTGGCTAAGTAAACTGTTTTAAAAATACATTGGGGCAAATAAGTATTTGATACATTGCCGATTTTTCAAGGTTTCCCGCTTACAAAGAATGGAGAGATCTGTAATTTTCATCGAAGGTACACCTCAACTGTGAGAGACAGAAAAAAAAAAAAAAAAAAAGAAAATTACATTGTATGATTTTTAAATAATTAATTTCCATTTTATTGCATGAAATTAGTATTTGATACAATAGAAAAATAGAACTTAATATTTGGTACAGAAACGTTGGTTTACAATTACAGAGGTCAGACGTTTCCTGTAGTTCTTGACCAGGTTTGCACACACTGCAGCAGGGATTTTGGCCCACTCCATACAGGTCTTCTCTAGATCTTTCAAGTTTTGGGGCTGTCGCAGGGCAACACAGAGTTTCAGCTCACTCCTTAGTTGCCCTTGCTGTGTGTTTGGGGCCATTGTCATGCTGGAAGACCCATGCACGACCCATCTTCAATGCTCTTACTGAGGGAAGGAGGTTGTTGGCCAAAGTCTTACGATACATGGCCCCATCCATCCTCCCCTCAATAGGGTGCAGTCGTCCTGTCCCCTTTGGTGAAAAGCACCCCCAAAGCATGATGTTGCACCAAAATGCAGCTTTTCCCGAAGCATTGGGAACTTTTAGTAACTCCCCCCCGCTCCAACTTCTCCCTGATGCTCTGCATGGTCAACTGTCACCTGTATGCTAATGCGTGCGTATATGCATTTAATTATTATAACAATATTTCATACAGTAAATGTGTGGTCTGTGTTAAATAGAATAAAACACAACATTGATTCAGTTAGCACACTTTATTGCATCCACTCCAAACGTTCTTCCTGTTCCTTCACAACCCCTCCCCTCTCAAAGCGCATGAGCTAACCACACTTTTAGCCCAGAAGAACCTTATTCCAAGCGAACAGAGGAGGGAGGAAATAACATGTTAACAATATGCGCGTATTTGGGCAAAATAAAAGGAGAGAAGCTAAATGAGCCCGAGCCCGACCTGAGCCCGATTTGTAAAAACAAAAAACGGCCCGAACCCGGCCTGAATGGACTCAGCGTGTCGGGCCCCGTTGGGTTCCGACGGGCTTGCAGGGCTCTACCTGACAGGCAGAAGTCAGAATGGGCAACAATACCTCATCTCCCCTGATTGAGGTATGGTCAGAATGGGCAACAGAGGAATGGTCAGAATGGGCAACAATACCTCATCTCCCCTGATCCTCAACATTGGTGCTCCTCAGGGCTGCGTTCTCAGCCCACTCCTGTACTCCTTGTACACACATGACTGTACAGCCACACACAGCTCAAACATCATCGTCAAATTTGCTGATGACACAATGGTGATAGGCCTGATCACTGACAACGATGAGATGGCCTACAGAGAGGAGGTGAGTACCCTGACTAAATGGTGTCAGGAGAACCACCTCTCACTCAACATAGACAAGACCAAGGAGCTGGTGGTGGATTTCAGGTGACAGAGCAGAGAACACAACCATCTCCATCGACAAGACACCTGTGGAATGGGTAAACAGCTTTAAGTTCCTCGGCGTTCACATCACAGAGGATTTCACATGGTCTGCTCACACTGATGAAGTGCTGAAGAAGGCACACCAGCGCCTCTTCTTCCTGAGATGGCCGAGGAAGTTTGGAATGAGCCCCAGCATCTTCGGATCATTCTACTCCTGCACTGTGGAGAGCATCCTGACCGGCAGCATCACCGCCTGGTTTGGAAACAGCACCGCTGGCAACCGCAAAGCTACAAATTGACAATAAAATTGATTTGATTTTGATTTGATCCATTTAAGACATCCTTGCTGAATAAAGTTTCTTTAACTTTCTTTAAACTTTTTAAAAGTTTCTTTAAAAAAAGAACAAAAAACTCTACTTTAAATAAACACTGTTCTTTTTAAATTTGTATTTATCAAAAAATATCATAGGTCCCAAAAAATATTAAGCAGTACAACATTGATTAAAAACCAGGGTATTAGAATGACATCTGAAGGATGATGTGACACTGAAGACTGGTGCCTCCACCTTCAGATGCTATGCTATGCAAGAGATTCGGCCAGGTAGATGTTGATCTCTTCACCTTGTGCAAAAACACCCATTGTCCTATGTTCTTCTCGCTACTGGAAGAGGATGCCCCTCTTGACGTGGATGCACTGGCCTATCTATGACACAATGTTCTGCTTTATGCACTTCCTCCTCTGTGCCTTATGATGCTTGTATTGGTCAGGGTGAGAGAACAGAGCTTGGAGAAGCCATCTGTTTGGCATATGAATCCAAGGGAGGGCAGCCTCCAGGAGGCCTCAGAGCACACTCCACTAGAGGCATGGTTACCTCTTGGACGTTTGGTATGACTTCAGCCTCCTCACCCATCGTGTAAATCAGGACATTCACTTGATTTTCCTCTGGCTACATCTCCAAACCAGATGCAATTTAAATTAGTTCTCAAAGTTTTATCCATGTTGGCTAGTCATTCGCTTTGAACGTGCATTTTTCTGGTGGAGAAACTTGAAATTGATTCATACTTGTGCAGTTTGCCATCAACTCCTCTCGCTGACAGAACGGAACAAATTCAAAACTAAACTAACTTTACAGCTTACGATGTTTTTTGCTGATTATTTTATAATTGTCACCATGTTCTGCAATCTGCAGTCAAATATTTGCACAACAGGCTCTTTTTTTAGGGATGACACAACAGTCAGCCATAAATCTTCTCAAAACATTATTCTCTATCAAATCATAACAGTGAATAGATGCTCCAAAAGTGTTATGCTATGAAATTAGACCAGAATATTTTACCAGGTTTGGGTAAAATGCAAACCTGCACTCTTATTACTTTTGTTTTTTATTTGTCAGGATGTAATGGCGTCTGATTTCAAAACCTTACATTAACTCTACTACTTGTACATGTAAATGATGAGAAATTAACTAAGGACCCTGAGGAACACCTTGTCTCAGAGTATCAGTGACTGACCTATACTCTTGTATAGTGATAAAATACTTTGTCTATAAATGTGTTACTTTGTGTGACTTTTTATCTTACACTTTTATTTGTAACTAAATTCTACAGGACGTGTCTGAGATGAAGTTCTGTCAACAAAGCATGCAGAGTAGTAACTCATCTCTTCTTGAAGCTGCTGTTTTTTTGCCCTGTTTTGAGGAACTTTGTTCTTTCAGCTTAATGCAAGAGAATGTTTTTGGCTTTGTTGGTTGGGTTGGGGTTGTGAAGATGTATATAAAATGTTTCATGTTTGGTCCATTTGCCATTTAATCTTGTTTGTATACAGAGGGTATTCTGTTATGGGTGCATGGGCTGTACAAAGCATTAACTACGAGTATTCTAATGTATAAGGCTTGCTTCCTGAACACTCATTTGGACTGGTTATTACAGTCATGTATTTTGATGCTGGTTTTGGAATGGGGACTGGATTCTTAAAATGGATATTAACCACTGGGTGCTGCTTCATCAGTGTATTTGTTATCCCTTTGTATCCTCCACCCCCTACAAGAATTGTATTGTAAGGTAGTGTGGACTCATGTCTTTATGTGGTTGTGATCAATGATGTATTTTCTGATGAATGTTTGATTTTTTATTTGTTTTACAAAGGGGTTAAATGCTTTAAAATTGTTGGTGAAAATTCAGTTTCACCTGCTTTGGTGCAAATTAATGTGACCACACGTGCACCAGCAACAGCAAGACCATCCCACAAAAGTAAGGTGACTAAACGTGCCACTTCCCAGGGACACATTCTGCCTAGAATTTCTATATTGCCTAAAATATCCAGGTTTTGGCTGTTTGCGCTGCACAGATCGACGTGTTATATGACATCAAAGTACCACGAGAGCTATAGAGAGCAGAGCAAATGGCTCCTTATACACTCAAAAAAAAAAGTTGTTGAACGAACTTAAAAAAATTAGAGTAAACTTTTCCACGAAATTTAATTACATTTTTCCACCAAAATCTAGTGTTTGAAATGAGTTGTTGTAATCTTGTTGTATAAACTTAAATTCCTTCAGTAAAGACTACAAAAAAAATTTGGGTCATTCCTACTAGATAAAGTTTTGCCATGCCATGCCTGTGCACAAAATAACAGCAGGGCACAGTAAAATATAAAATATGATAAGCAAATAAAGAAACATACAACAGATAAATTAGGTATATACATACAAAATAGACAATGTAAATAGGCAAATTATATATGTAATAGTTGCAATCCAGCCGCTACATTGTGATTTTAACATCAGTAGCCTACACTCAAAAAAATAATTCATTGGATGAATTGTAATTGAGTTGGGCCAACTCAATTTGATCAAATATAGTAAATAATAGATTGTTTCTACACTCAAAATCAATTATTTGTTGGATTTACTTAAGTTAAGGCATTAGCCAATTTGTTAGGCATAGCATATGATGATATTGTTACATCCATGGCATGCCCATAATTGTTTCTGTGTTATTAAAACAAATGTTTTATGTTAGCTGGTCCTCAACCCAAGCACATGCTCTACACTTTACCACAATGGTAACCCCCCAAAACACTAACATACCAGAAAATCTTTTAAAGACAAACATAAAAGAACATTAAACATTAACAAGTCTTCCAATTTTATCATCTAAATAAAAAATGCCTAAAATAACATTTTATTTCAAGATTTAATCTCCTTATCCAGCCCTGTGCAAAGCATGATGGGAAGGGAAATCCACTTCCTAGTTACACAAGTAAAATCGAACGAAAAATATTCTTGTTGACTCAATAAAAAAAAAACGTGTAAACCTAATTTTTTTTAATTACATTGTTTATATTTAATAAAATTAAGTTGGGACAATTTTTACCAAGAGTTATGTTGTATGAGCTCATTTTAATTAATTAAATTGAACAAAGAGCAAAAATCTTTTTTTTGAGTGTACTTTTGAATTGCTCTCGTGGTACTTTGATCGTTATTTTAGGCAATTTAGAAATCTTGGGCAGAACGTGTCCCTGGGAAATGGCACAACTGGTCACATTACACTAGGGGTCACCAAGTTCGGTCCTGGAGGGCCGGTGTCCCTGCAGAATGTAGCTCCAACCCTAATTAAACACCTGAAGCAGCTAATCAAGGTCTTACTAGCTATACTTGAAACTTCCAGGCAGGTGTGTTGAGGCAAGTTGGAGCTAAACTCTGCAGGACACCGGCCCTCCAGGATCAAATTTGATGACCCCTGCTTTACACAAATGAGAATGTTTTTGCTGGTCGTGGCCACAGACAATTGCTCTCGCCTTATCCTTCCTGATCAATGTCTTTTGTTTTTGCTGTTGCAAGGTTTGGTGTGTCTCCCAGCACAGTCTCAAGAGCATGGAGGAGATATTAGGAGAAGGGCCATTACATGAGGAGAGCTGGACAGGACTGTAGAAGGGCAACAAGACAGCAACAGGACCGGTATCTGCTCCTTTGTACAAAGAGGAACAGAGCCCTACAAAATGAGCTCCAGCAGGCCACTAGAGTACATGTTTCTGACTAAACTGTCAGAAACAGACTCCATGAGGGTCTGATTTCCTGTAGTGGGACCTGGGCTCAGTCTCCCTCACGATCTGGGGAATATCTTGAAGGGTTGCACAGACCTCTAAATGCAATCCAATGATACCCTTACTGCTGTTAGGTACCGGGATGAAATCCTCAGAGCCACTGTCAGAGCTTGCATTGGTGCATGACAAAGCTCAGCCTTATGTAGTCAGTGTGCAGGCATTTTCTGTTGACAAAGGCTATTAACTGGCCCTCATGTTCCCCAGATCAGAATCAAATTGAGAACTTCTGGTTCATTATGTATCGGAGCATATGAAGCCGCCAAGTAGCACCACAGAGGTTATAAAAGCTACTGACTTACACTGGGAGTTGCTGTGATGAAATTCAATTAGATCAGCATGTAATTTCAAGTTTTTATTTTGATCTTCAGTATGATTTTGAATCCAGCCCTCGATGAGTTGATGGGTTTTGGCTTCCAGTGTCACATTTTTTCAACAAACTCACAATGTATAAGTAAAGATTTTCAATATGTATATTTAGTTCAAGTTCTAATATGTCATTTAAATGTTCCGCTTTTTGAGAATTTTTTAAAATACTTAGACATTGCTGTGACAAATGTGTTTTATTCTCGTTGTACACAAATTTGTTTATGCGAATACAAAAAATTATAATATTTTGTACAAAATCTTTCATGGCCACTGGACCTCATCAACGGGACACGTATGCAAGGAATAACGCTATAGTAAAAAGATCCTAGAGCAGGTTATGTTCAGAGCATAAGCTCACCCTAAAAGCCACATCAGTTTTTGGATTTGAAAGTTGAGGTTATGCGCTTGCGTGACTAAACTTGTCAGGGCAAATCACAGAACCTGCTTTCTGGAATTCTCCCCCGACAGGCAAGAAGAGTGAGATTCTGCCCGTCACCACAGAAAAGACAAAGCTCACAAAGTGTTTTTATCAGCTTTACAGTTCAATTTGATCTCATTTACAGCCTAATAGCAACCCTATGGTTTATCACTATAGGCCCTATAGTTCTTGACTGAACTATCTTTAAAGCCCTTCTACATGTTTACTCAGCTATAATTTCTGAACCTTTTTTTTTTAAATTAAAACAAGTGACAACATTTCACAAAGCTTTCCCTAATGTTTAGGTAGTAATTGTACTTATCAAGACTTGATCTTGATTCCACATTTCACACAAACAGCTGGCAGGCAATGAAGAATGCAGAAAACATCAGCATGAAACACCAAACTTTTAAGTCGCTCATTTATTGACTTTTAACGACTTATAAAAGCATCAAGTGGCTTGAGAGTTCACAATCTGTATTATGCGAACATTGCAAATGTGAAGTCCATCAACAAGTACACTGCACCACTGTTTCACATCAGGTTCTTTTATGTAATACCAGTCATGCAAAAATGGTTTGCCTTTAATCTTACTACTTGATAAAAACACCTTAGAATCATCAAACGGATTTTATAAATCACAATGGTTCTACTAAAGGCAGATTCTTCAGTTGTGGGCTAACAGCTCTTGCAGCAACAACTTGCTTTTGGAAAGCTTCCCATTACGCCTTCATTAGTTCAGTAACTTACTGAAGAACATTTCAGAACATCAGCATGACCCACGTACATGTGGAAAAAGCATAAGAGACATCCAACAAGGCAACCCACACCACTGTCAGAAGGCCATTTCTTCAACACATTAAGTGCCATTTGATCTGGTGAAGTTAGGAAATCGGCGGCTGTTTGCATTACACAGGAAATGTATCAGAAGTACAACCGGAAAGGTTCAATTTTATTTTATTTTCATATCAATGGAAAAATATAACCTCATACAAACGTCTGATTCTGTTCATTCTTTTTTTTTTTTAAAGCTTGGTGAATGACCCCAATTAAGTGGCGAAAAAAAAAACAACCAAAGCACATCAATGCAAATCAGATTGTGACATCGTCGACATGTTTATTTTGCATCTCATACGTGTTCACACATTAGGCTCAAGTCCATTGGTATCAGCATGGATTTGGCACTCATTTTCCTGCAAAACAAATGGAGAATAAAGGAGGAAGTGGAAGTGTCTAATTCCTGCACCCCTTGAACCTTGCACCTAAAGTGGCAATAGTCTTTCCTTTCTAGGGCAGGCGAAAGCTCCGGCTATCTACACCATCCATACTAGGATACTAATAACAGAACCTTTTATTTTAAATTCTATATTTGTTTTTTTAAAGGAGGGGAAAAAAATTAAAAATATATACCGCAGCAATTGACTGAGAAAGCAGGATGAACGCTCGTCGACAGTTCACCCGAGTGCTGCCCATCCCTGACTATTTGCCGCTCTCCTATGTTTACATAAGTGCATCTCACTGAATTTTGCAAACAAGATATTTATCATGTTTATTTATTATTGGTTGAAATAGTAAGAGGGGATGTGGAAACAGCAACCCCCTCCCGTTCATTCACACATTCACACTCCAGTCACGCCATTAGAAACTCCAGCAGCATCATTTCCTTCTCGGGTTGTCTCTTGACAAATGGATATAGGGCACATCTGCAGTCATAGCGTCTTGCACGATTCTGCAGATGCACAACGGTCATTTCTTGAGCTAAATGCAGACAAGCTGACAAACGTGTACTAATATGATGCACTAGCTTGTCAAAGAGAGAATGTGAATCACATGGAATAATTTCTTAGTGGGGTCAGAACACACGGAGAAGAGGGCTTGATGAGGTGAAGATCGTGGGCCGCTGTGTTTTTCTGCTGGCAGCTGCTGGAATTGAACTCTGAAGGTGGTGTGATGTCTCTCTCTCTCTCTCACTCATTCTCAGACACTCATCTCAGCGCACACGTCACTTCTGCTTTGACGTCTGTGTAAAAGACAGAAGAAACCTCAGTGGGTTTGGTTTCCATTATTCTTGGTAGAATTTCCACGGCCAGTAATCTGAAAACAAACCAAAAGAAAACAATGGACAACACGGCTGAAAAGACAGACTCGCGTAACACGGAGCACAACAACACGGTTTGTGGTAGACTATGGCGTTTGAAGACCTTTAATTAAGGTAAACTTCACAAAAACACATACAGGACACTTCTCACCCGAAAACAAAAGGGCTTCGATTTTATTCTATAAAAACCCTGAATTTTAGGAGCAATAAAGGCCTGTTCACAGCGATAACATTTTAACTAGTGCGGTCAATTAAAAAAAAAAAAAAATAGTTGCGCATTATTTTGATAATCGATTAGTTGGCCGAATATTTCTTCGATTAATCAGATTAAAAAAGGCTAAATTTCCTTTTTAAATTTTATTGACAAAAAAGCACTTCCACATTCTGCCCAATGTTCTTCAAACAAATGTGCCTGGAAAACAGGAAAACATAGTGCTTAATTTATTAGACAACCTGTCAAAGAGAAAACACAAATATTTTAGGAATTAGTCAAAGAATTCTTTAAATCCAAAACTGTCATTTATTTGGCAAATAAACTGAAACAACTAAATAGTATTTATTAACAATAATAATAATAAAAAAGGCCTCCTGCTTTTCATAACACCTTGCATTTTTGCTGGCACCGTTTAGGTACTTTTTGACTGTAATTGGGTATCTGATTTTTTCATATATAACAGCAATAATTATATTGCAGAAGAAATAGCCTACTCTTACTAAATAGCTTACGCATAAAATTATTTTAGTAAACATTAGTGATCGACCGATATTGACTTTTTATAACCGATACTTTATAGTTTATTTAACCGATAACCGATATTCAGAACCGATATTTATTTACTGTTTTAAAGTAAATAAATAACAGAGTGAAGTAGGCTTGCCGCGATAGATGTGACGACGGTTATACTTGTGTTAAGCCGCAACACTGTTACATCACTTGCTCACCATGGCACCGTCCCCCACCTTCTTTAGATTGTTTTTATAATAATAAAAATAAATTCGTTCAGATAGAGGACACTAAAATTAAAACTGAGCAGCGGCTGCTAAATGCAGCGCACGAACGAGCGAGTCTTGCATCACAGCAGTCTAGGTCTGCATTGCCGGCTGTCCCGACCAGATTTCTTACTCCGCTGTCCTTGAAGGACGTGCAATTCTCTTTCCTTTTTTTTTTGTATTATGCTTATCCTATCATTTTAAATGACAGACTGTGTCGAATGTATTTATTTATTCTCTGCTGCAATTTTCACTGTGTTAATAGCAAGATGTTAAATGAATTTAGTGTTTTTACAAGACTAATAAAATAGCTATTAGGCTAAACCTACATTTTTTTCCTATTGTGTTGTAGGCTGAATGTTAGCATAAACTAATTATATCCTGACAAAACAAATTATAATAGGGATTACAATTTTTGTATAACTTTTTTCCTCTCTGTGAAACTTTATTCCGTGTTGGCAGCAAAATGTTATTGACATTTATCAGTCAATAAATTCAAGACTCTTGACAAGACAAAAATAAAATAAATACACTTTTGTGTAGACTAAACTTTTATTTGTTAGCCTAGCTCTCTTTCTTTCAGCAGAAATGTGAACAAACAGAATATATTGCGGGAGCGGTTGTGTGCGGAATACAACCTAAAATAGTCCCACGCAGACCTCTGCATCACAGATCAGATTTCATTTATCATGTAAAGAGAGATGACTGACAAGAAGAGTGAGGTGACACAGACAAGAAGAGTGAGGAGACACAGACAAGAAGAGTGAGGTGACACAGACAAGAAGAGTGAGGAGACACAGACAAGAAGAGTGAGGAGACACAGACAAGAAGAGTGAGGTGACACAGACAAGAAGAGTGAGGTGAGACAGACAAGACGATGTGGAAGAGTTTCAAAACCAAATGTAAAAGCGCCCGTTTTGACTTCTGAGTCTGACATTAATCTTAGTCTGGAAGAAAACTCACCGAGATCTACCAAGTGAAAAGTAATGATAAAATACACATTAAATAAATAATTAAAAAGGCTTGTTGTGATGTATATTTATGTTGCATTAATTTAATAATGATAAATAAAATAGTATTTTATTATTCACTATTCACGTCGCTGTATTCAACTATATACTGAGCTGTATTCAAGCAGAAGTATGATGTTATTATAGTGATCGAGGCGCATACGGTTAGTTGCATCATTTATTCATTTATAACAGACATAACGCGCCTAATGCACGATCATGTCACTGTAATCAGCTTTAACTTGATTACAAAACTTGCCCATCCAAACTTGTGTGTACTAGTGTGACGCTGGCTTCTTTTATCCAGCGAGAGCAGTAGTTTGTGTATCATGTTCTCATACAGAGTGTCTTTGAGCCGCCGTTCAGTCTGTATTCACAGCGCCATGAGAACCGTATTTCTCCTCCTAAACACAGAATACGTAGAGAGGTGAATACGATCTATTACCCCTGATCTAAGTGATAATGTTTAAAAAAAAAACATTCGTTTCTCATTTATTTGGTTCCACAGTATTTGCTGTTTTTTATTTTAAACACTGCTTGACACCGAATTTGCTGGTGATATTAAAGTCAAAGTAAAACGCGCACGGCGCTTGCAGGCTTATTTAAAACCTATAAGGAAAAGACCGAAAACTCAAACAAAATATCAACTTCATTTTAAACTACAGCTTTAGGTTTATGGTTTATGCATTTCTCAACTGGCATGTTTTATCAGAATTATTCAAATGTTTTTGTCATTCTAGATTATGAAATAACTGCTGACAGCGCGGTTTATCTATGCATTTACACAGAACTATACTCAAACTGCGATCGCTTGTGGAGAAAATAAATAATTTCGATAGAGATGTATTTATTTAGATGTTTATTGGCGAAATAATGGTTCTATAGTAAATGTTAATATAATTCAGCGTGTTTCAAACGAGTGAATCTTGTATAAAGTTACATGCGGTGGTCGTGCTGGAGCTTCTCCTGAGTGAACACTGCTCCAGGTGTGTGTACTTGGATGGGTCAAATGCAGAGAACAACATTTCACTGCTGGTTATACTCTGTATAATTATGTATGTATAAAAAAAAAAAAACGATATTTTTTTTTTACAAAACCGATAACCGATAATGGTAAAATACTTAAATATCGGGAAAAATATCGGTAAACCGATATATCGGTCGATCTCTAGTAAACATCACTTAGTTTAGAGCAGCAGGGCCACAGACTTTACATAATTTGTTAAAACCTTATATACATTTGTATAAATAAAGCCTATAGGTTAAATCTCTTCATCAAAACTTAAGAGAAAGATTGAATGAAAACACAAACTCAGTGTTAACCTACAGCTAAGAGTAATGTTCTGCAGGAACACGTGTTCACTTTTTGATCAAAGTCACGTACTTTAATTTACGTACTTTATCCTGTAAAAGGCGGCTATGAAGCATCTGATATTTATAGTCAGACAATTAAATGCATATACAATTTACAGTTCCTACTCTCATAAAATAAGTGCGCTACATGTTGACTTGTAAACCTTAATTTAACGTAAAACAGATATTGCACAATGAATGTTTTTGCTCTGAATATTGTCTCCCTCTGGCGCCCGTTCACATGCCCAATGTGCCGGCCCGGCGCTCATTCAGTAAAGATTTAAACTTAATAGACTATCAGGACAGATCTGTATGCAAAAATGGAAATGCTCGCATGAATGTGTAACATTTACAGATAAGAATATGACCGTAAACTGAAAGTGTTTGCCCTGAGGATGCACACGCATCTGTCAAAGTGCCTGACAGGGCAAGCCATTACGCTAATGCATTCGCTTAAAATAAGGAATTCTCATGTTTTGGGCAGCTTGGATCACGTACTTCTCACACAGCATCTCATTCCATTTCCTAAACTATTTTTAGATACATTTTGTACATAGAAATGCGTTATTCAGTGCTGTCAATTTACACGGCCAGCTGAAGTTGGATGTGCACAGTAGGCAGACCAGACTAATCGATAAGTTGTCAATCTTTTTCCTTATAGATAATAATCGATTAGTTGTTGCATCGCTAGTTTAATGGCATCTTTTTTAATGAAGGCGCGCATCACTGATATTAATAATACCCTTGTCTCTAGGAAATTGATTTCTTCCCCTAATATTTAACCATTGACTATAGCCATTCAACATTACAGTATAATTGAGAGCTATCAATATTAACATTTAGACTTTTTTTTTCAACATTCGTTTGACTCGTGGTGCCGCTGAGGCGAAGTGGAGCGCGCGTCTGAAACGTCTCTGGTTTGATGTGCTCATAAAGACGTTCTGTATCTAAACAAATGCAATTCTTGTCAAAAAAAAAGACCGAAGCAGCAGTTGTGCGTGAGGTGGGCAAGCCTTGCTCCGACATAAATATTTTTCAACCGTTAATCTGGAAAAATGTATCATCTGCATTAATGCACACATTTTGACAGCTCTACTTTTAACGCGAATGAGCAGTAGTTTGTGTGTCGGTTCAGACCAACACCAGCATTCAGAACAACTCTCCTTAAATGATAGTAATTTAATCTCGTCACATGACTAATAAAACTGGCCAACCAATAGGAGTCATGCTTTGGGTCACATGCCCAGACCAAAAATTAACAAAGGGCAATAATGAGAAACACCAGCCATAGCATGTCAGCATCTTGATACGCAAAAAGTATACTCCATTTGTCAAGAGCTCCACTTAATGTCAGAGAGTCAAACTGCAGTTTCATTGAGCCTGTCTGCCAACAGACGAATGACACTGAGAAATCTGACTTTTTGTGCCGGTGTGAACAGGCTGCAAGGATTTCGGTGCAAAACATGCTTCTTTAGGGGTCATACATGACCTTTAAGGTGAGATTTAAGGTGATGAGGTGCATCGCATACCAAGCTTGGCTCTTCAGCTTGCGGAGCTCCTTTGTGGCCCATGTGGCTAAGGTCTTGGTCTTGCTGGTCTTGGATCTCCGGCCTTCAGACAGCAGATCGTTGATCTGAGGTCGAACCTCCACCAGCTTCATCACATCTTTGCCAAAAGTTGTACACAGGTCACTTTAGGGGAGGGGGGTGGGGGTGGGTGGAGAAAAAGGGTCAGCTTGATTATGTGCCAGAACAACAGAAGACATATGCCAGAGCAATGAACAAGCTGCCATTTTAAAAAGCATTAACCCACAAATGAAGTGTAGTGTAGCCACTCATGTCCTCAATGACTTTTGTCCACATGAGAGCAGAAAAAGCATGAAATCAGTGTTAACAGCCGGACACAATCTTTAGAGAAATGCAAACAACTGCTGTGACTCGTTTTCTGGCCACCAAGTTCAACTTTGAAGCATAATGGCCCAACAGGTTAAACACCGTGATAACACTGAAAAGACTGGCCAACACAACAAGGTGAAAATTAATTCATGAAGCAGACTAATCCAGTAATGTTTGAAAGCTTTGAACATCGCAGATTTTCTCTGTGCAAGAAAAATGGAAATACATTGGTTTATTCAAGATCTAATCCAAGCTAGCTAATGCTATGAACAGATCTGCAGAAAACACCTAGAATTATGTTAGTAACAAACGAAACGAACTGCGGACACGCACAGAATTGACAGAACTGTCACCAACCCAATTATTTCAGTGTTGAAGAAAGAAATCCTACAGGAAAAGAGATCCTACAGGAAAAGAGTACTATAAGACCTACCTGAAAAAACTCAACACAGTTTAAATAATCATCTATACATTTGTTCTGTTGTATTAATTTTATAACTGACTGTTGACAAGTTTTAATTTTTTTACTTTATATTTGGCTAGACTAGTAGTTTTTGCTGTGGTACCAAATCTGGAATTGAGAACTGTGAAGCTGCATTGGTATTTAAAATGTTGGTGTCAAACTTAAATATTGTAATAAATAAGGTGGTTACATGGGGTTAAAAACAGCAAACAATAACTTATTTTCGCAGGGCAGGTAACAATCTTAAGCACTGCCACATCTGGGCCAGAAGAAAGACATGGCTTAATGATTTTTTTAAGCAAGAAGTTCTTACCCTATGAGTCCAACAGCATTGGCCACCACTCCGTCGGATCGGTCTTCATCTTCAGCGATGTGGTGGATGAAGGACAAGATAAACTCAACACGAGGCTGTACCAGCATTACATCAGCTGGAGGAGGAAACACTGTTTTAACTTGAATCCATTTAACGCTCGTCTGCATGTGACGGTTTATGAGACAAGGTCAAACTGAACTTACGGTGCACGTTCTCCTGGTCTCCCTTCAAGCCCTGGATGATCCCAGTGTAGGCCTCCAGACAGCCCTCTCGCAGCTCATTCAGATAGTCCACCATATCATAGTCTGTCTGCAAGACAGCAGGTAGCCTGGCTTTACTTTCAGAGGTGTGCAGTTTAAAAAGAATTAACTCAGGCAAACTCAATTCCAGCATTTCAGGACAACTGTGAATACACTTTCATAATTGCAAAACAAAAACACCACATCTGTGGCTAATATCACAGTCCATTATGGGTGTGTCATTCCAATATTCAGGATCGGTATTGCTTCGATACTGGCATTTTCTGCTGGATCGGGTCATCAGTCAGACAAGACCGATCCAAATTCGATATTCTACATAGCTACTATTGTGTTATTGTTAAGCCCCACAAAAGCCACAAACACATTATAAAACACCATAAAGTTGTCGTGCATAATATGTCAAGTGTTCTGAAGCCGTTACATAATTTAATGTGAGGTATAGATGAATATTTAAGTTCACGTAAACTCTTCACTCCGCTGCAGCGGTCTTTCATCCTCCATTCAGCGTTCAAACTGCATGCCGTGTTCGGTTACGAGTCAAGACGATAAAACTCTCTCCACTGTTCCTATTATACTTGATCTGCAAATAAAGTGAAATGGTTTTGCATAAAAATATTTTATCTAGCTAGAGTCTCGTGCTGTTTCTAAATCGCGTTACTTTCTACCAGGTGTCTGTTAGATCACAACACTGTTGTAGAGAGCACTATGAAGGGTTCTTCACAAGCACAGTAACTGACATTTAAAACGGTTAAAAGAAAAGGCTCAAACTGTCGCACAGATTTAATTAATAATATCTCTTAATATTACATAATACACTTTAATATCTCTTTCCTTTGTGCTTTGAACTTCTCTATGCGGACTCCAGAGCGATGTGCCTGCGCTCAAGAGCTACATACATTATCTTTCTCAACTAGGGCTGCAACGATTAGTCGACATTATCGACAGCGTCGACAAAAAAAATAGTCGACAAATATTTTTGTCGTCGAGTAGTCATTTGGTCTTATATGATCTAACAAGAAGCCTGCAAGACTGCGGTTTGACCAACATAGCGCTGTAGCACAAGACTGTAGTTCAGCTCTCCTGGATGCAGTTTAAGAGAAGACAGCGCTTCAGTGATTCAAATGCAGCCTAACAAACCTGAAGCTGCTGAGCGGTGTTTGGATGAATATGTAAATATATATTGTGCACTTTCTTCACAGTAACGAAATAAACAGCAAAAATTGACAGCAGTGTGAAAAATTACTTATTTAAAAATCATCTGATTACAGCGATGTGGATGTTTGCATGAGCTCTGCAGTTCAGTAATGTACTCTGTAAAGTCCGGCCACATATTTATACAGTACTTTATTCATTATATAGCGTTAATTCAAGCAGCTTTACAGTATTAAACATGAAATACCAGAGTCAGTGTTGCTTTCAGTTAGAATTACAACTTGATTTTCTGTTATAAAGCAGCTCTCCAGTGTGGAGCTAGCTAATGATAAAATATTTTCATTAGTGTGAAAAAATTATTTCATTAAAGTGACAGTTTGGTTTACAGAGATCCAAGCTTGATCTAGCTCAGGACTGTTTTGGGTTATCATAACCCTATAAGGTATTTTAAGACATGTTGTGAATAAAATAGTTATCCAAAGCATCTTATCACTTACCTCTTATTTCTTATCTTTATGACTTACAAACGGAGATGTTAGGCAGAATAAGGTTTCATTCAGTTACTTTTCCATGTAGCTAATTAAATAGTGAGACAGTGTCTGTCTGGCAAATACATTTATTTGTATAAGGAATTGGTAACATTTTACAATAAAGTATAATTTTCTAACATTAGTTACTGTATTAATTAACATGAATGAACAATGCATTAATCTTAATGTTGGTTAATAAAAATACAGTTGTTCATTAACTGTAGTTAACAGTGCATTTATCAATGTTAAAAACACAACTTGTGATTTTTATAAATGCATTAGTAAATGCTGAAATTAACATTAACTAAGATTAATACATGTTGTAGAAGTATTGTTCATTCTTAGTTCATGTTAACTAATGGACCTTATTGTAAAGTGTTACCAATTAATTGTATAATAATTGTAATTACATATATTTCTCTAAAGCTAAAGTATCCTTTATGTTAAAATATGTGAAGAGTTCAGATGCAAGTGCCGTCTGAATAGTTCTTCTAAAATGTGCATTATATCGCGCTCCTATATTTATGCTATTTCACTTGAATTGCATAGAAAAGGAACTATACATTGCCATTAAAGTGAAATTACTGGAGAGATTTTAAGTCTTTATCAATAATACAAAAATAAACATCATCAAAACAACATTTACATCTAGTAATTTATTTAAATTCAAATAAAAAAAATTATTTTGCATCTGAACTCAAGTATAATTTAATATTTTAACCAAATGCAAAAGCTGAATAATCAAGCAAAGCCTACAGATTAATCAGTGGAATAAGACAATTAGTCCATTAATCGTTAGATTAATCGATTGTTGCAGCCCTAAGGAGCTGGTAACATCA
The DNA here is from genome assembly GCA_027564155.1 of Gymnocypris eckloni scoliostomus. NCBI lineage: Eukaryota > Metazoa > Chordata > Actinopteri > Cypriniformes > Cyprinidae > Gymnocypris > Gymnocypris eckloni. Next base: position 33,055,636 of record CM050427.1, on the reverse strand, counting down.
TTGTTTCTCGATGAATTAAAGCCACAGCTTCACTGTTACGGTGGTAATTCTTCCATACACAGCATCTCCCTCTCTTTCTCTCGCTCTCTCATAAGTGAACACTTGATGAATTACACTTTTCTGAGAATATAGTGATGTGGAGATTGCCAAACTGCAAGCTAGCCGGTGTTTTCTCTAAGCAAACGTGTTTATTCACTGAAGATGGAGAGAGCTCGCGTACACATGGTTGCACAAGTAGCAAGATCTGTTTCGGGGATTACGTCTCTTTTTTTTATCAGGCAACCCAGTATTGTTCCTCTGCGGCCAGATTAAACATTGGTTTTAAACGGTGTTCTTGTATTCAAAGTGCGACTGCTGCACACGTGCCACAATATCGATACAGGGCCAGCGTGACTTCTAAGTCAAGCTTCTCTCGTCTATACTTTGAACCGCATGATGCTGCAAGCTAAACAATTTTTTTTCATGATCATCGTTTTCATGAACGATCATCGCTGTCATGGCAGAGTACTTGAGCACGGTACCACATCCCTAGTTGTTGAAAGTTATCCTTATGAATAGTCTTCTGAACAGATACGGTTGCTTTATAATCAGGAATAAAAACCTAAATTCAATCAGTATAAAGTTCTTTCTAGATTGAGCGTGAAAAAGTTAAAGAATATCGGATGCGATGGAATAAAACAATATATTCCTATGGATGCTTCTACATAGAGTGCGAATATTCGTGCACCGAAAATGCAAATGTTTCACACCAGTCCAACAAATCTTTTCAGTTGATTCGCAGAGCAAAAACACTGGCAGTCCAATAAGATTTGAGCATTACATCACGTAGCCAGAGCAACTGCTGTTACCCAAAAGGTTGACGCGGTGGCGCTAAAAGCTCAGAAGACTGAATTGAGCACGAGCGTAAAAACACCCAAGTAGAGGACTTTCAGAGTCAGATCGCGTTCACTCTTTAGTCTTCTGTATATATATATATATATATTAAAATAAAACGAGTTAAACATTTTTCTACACATAAAAAAGCAAATAGAAATGATTTTGACAATATATTTTCTGTTTGTGTTATATGCAGCTCATGGTTTTCATATGCAGCCCAAAAGTGGGTCGCGAGACCGTTCTGAGTGGGTCGCGGATTATTTACAGCCAAAGAAACGACAACAAAAAAACGTAATTCTAAATGCTTTTCTGATGCGAGACTTATTTTAAAAGACGTGCATGAAAGCTGTTGACACTGTCCGATCATCTGACTCAGAAGCAGTCTAAGGAAAGAAAGAGTGCGTAAGAAAAAGGCTCTGTCCCAATTCAGTATCTGAGGTCAGATGAGATGTTGACAGGTTTAATGTCAGTGGCATTATTCTATCGTTATTTTCGTAACTTATGAAATACAAACGCTCACCTCAGAAAAAAACGAACTGTCCTGTCAGATGTTGTACTGTGCTGGTGGCACGCGCTCTTCTATAGCACTTGCGCGAACGCGGCGCCGTGCTGTAATGTTATATAACTTCACTAAAGCGCAGAAACTACAAGCATGCGGCAGTACAGTACAATGAAAGTAGCCTACAGCACCAACAAATCACATAACTGAACTCCGTGTGTTTGCTTGGAAGTATTTGCATGACGGTGTGATATTCTATTCAGGAGCAGTTTTCACGTTTCATTAACAGTCCCCTAGGTTCTTTTCATAACCAAAAAATACCATGATATTTTAACTCTGTGTCATTTTGTAGGCTATATGTTTAAATCAGTGGTTCTCTACCTATTTTTCCACCGGGCAGCACTATGGTCCAAGTGCAAGTCTCACGGGCAGCACGCATGTCATTTACATATTAGTCACCAATACAAACCAACCATATTTATAATATTATTTATAGCCTAAATATTATGATATCTAAACGATTACATTTATTTAAATAAATAAGTATACTCACCATTAATAAAACACCTGATGCTGTCGGGAGCTGACAATTACATTTAACTGCTGGTTATATTCGGTATAATTATGTATGTGACGAATAAAAATCTTGAATCTTGAGAAATTCTGCTGGAAAAAGGAGTAACAGCACAATAAAGTTGTGATTGTAATTTACAGTCTGTAAGACGTGCGGAAGCGTGAACTCGACACGCGACATTACAGAAAAATTCACAAATGTAGCCCATGTTGATCCAAATATGGACAGCATTTTCGATTTTAATAATCTAAGGTTTTCTCCAGAGATGTTTTGACATTTTCTGTAATTAAGGATGATGTTTCTTTTTACCTGAACATGTTCAGTGTGAGGCAAGCACATTCTCGTTCCTTCGCTGGCATTTTCCACATTTCGTTTCCTCCCTTAACAAATGTGTCCATTCTGATGCTCAATTTTAACGAACGAACGGCTGCTGATGACTAAATGAATTAAATTCTGCCAAAGTGCGCACTTATTAAATGCGTAACATTAATTACATGAGTGTATTTAATCTGCTCATGTCTAAAAATAATATATGAAAAACTAAATTATTTGACATAAAAACATAGCTTTTATTTGTTTCTTATATTTTTTAATTAATGTAAAAACAAAAAATGAATTGTAGAACTGAAAGTATTTTTTGATTATGTTCAGCTTGAAGTCGCGGGTTGAGAACCACTGCTTTAAATGAATGTGGTGGCTCATACCAAATTCATTTTATTAACAAAAATGAGTTTTGGACGGCTATTTTAATAGCCTTGCGTTATATAGGCTGTTTATTCAGTCATATATTCATAACAGTTTTGACTTATTTTTTGTGAAATAAACTCGCTTTGTTTATATATATATATATATAAAATCTAGTGAAACACTTTTATTTACAAATAAAAGTGAATAAGTGTACAAATAAATCTTGCTCTTTGTATTATAAAATACATTTAAAAAAACAAGCAAATATATTATATAAATATTTAATATAAAATTAAAATAAACTTATTTTAAATGTATAACACAATAATAAGGCAGCAACATATTATAGACAGGACAGAACAAGAAAGACTATTATTATCTTTCATTGCGCAGAAGTATTATAAAACGAAATACTCCATTACAGAGCGCAATGCACATTCCGTGCGCAGAATGATGCTCTTGAAACACAGAGTCACAGCACACAGGCTGCGCAGCCCTCCGAGTCCGCATAGAAGAAAAGTACAGGGGAAGAGATATTGATGCGAAGTGTATAAAATCTGTGAGTTAGTTTACTTTGAGCCTTTTCTTTTAACAGTTTTAAACCTCAGTAACTGTGCGCTCTTGATGAGTTTGACTGTAGTAACCGAACGCGACGCGCGGTTTGAATGCTGAACGGAGGATGACAGACAGACCCTGCGGAGAGAGAAGTTCCCGTGGACTTGAATTTAACGACTTAAATATTCATCTGTACCTCAGATTAAACTATGGAACAGCTCCAGAACACTTGAAATATAATGCATGAAAACTGTATGGTGCTTAATGGTGTTTGTGTGGCTTCCGTGGGGCTTAACAACAACACAGAATATTATAAGCTTAAAAGCACAGGATCGGATTTGGAACAGGTCTCTGGAACCCGTCTGGGGAACAGCGGTGTCAGGGCGGTGCCACTTACCTTGTCCACCTGTGCCTGCGAGGCCTGCTGCAGAGTGTCCAGCACAATGTCCAGGTACTTCTTGAATTCACCACCAATGGCAAGAGCAATATCGCCAAACACAGACAGGATCTGGGGTTTCACAGACCTGTGCACATTCTCGTTCTGCAAAGACATGCATTCAAAAAATTACATAAGTAAAAAAAATATATATAATCTGGATAAAAGTTACACTGCTGCATTTAGAGGGAGAAAGAGACAAAGGGAAACTGATCAACCCACAGGGCTTCAGAAAAAAAACGGCCCACATTAGTTTTTTTATTGAATGATACAGGTGTTTATGAAAATTAAACATCTATGCATATTTTTTATACATTATTTGACCTCCTAATTAGGGGTGCTAAAGTGCCACAGAATATTATACAACACACAAATATGATTAAAAGAGCAAACGTCTGTGTTGTTTTGAGTTCATTGTGAATACACCATTCTTATTTAAAGGTGCAGTGTGTAGATTTTGGCGGCATCTAGCGGTTGATGTTGCAAATTGCAACCATCGGCTCAATCCCCTGTTCGCCCCTCCCTTTAAAGGTGCGTTCACACCAGATGCGAATGAAGCGAATAATTCACGCGTAGTTGGACGCTTGAACATTGAGTTTACACGCTTCATTCGCATGTGAAATTCACTACACAACAGACGCGAATTCGCGTCATGGGAGGGGCTTCTGCCAGGCAGCTCCAGTCTCGTTGCAAAATGTATTCCTGTTTTTGTAAAAGTACGAAGTAGTATCGTACAGCTCCGGGTACCCACATACAACCACGATTAATTTGTCCTCCATCGTGTTTTCAGATTTTCTGCCTCCGCCCCTAATCACGTCACTGCTAGAGCAAGCTCCTGATTGGTTAGCGCGGCGCGAATATCCGCCAAAGTTCAGATTTTTCAACTCGCACGAAAAGCGCGTCAAACGCCCCAAGCGCTCAATTGGCGCGAATAGCGCCGCATGATTGTCTATCGCGTCTTTGCATTGACTTAACATGTAAATCATTTGCGCGTAACGCTTCATTCGCGTCTGGTGTGAACGCACCTTTAGAGAAGCTACGGTGGCCAATACAGGGCTAAGATGCCATCGTCTGAGACCGCAGAGAGCAAATTAGGTTTCTTTACAAAGGTAAATTAAGGAATTATATTTACTTAATTGTTAAATAAACCGATGTCATTGCGAATATTACTGTTACTTGTTCATCCTGGTGCCTGTGTTTTTCGCAAGAACAACAGGGTCGAAACTCGCTCTGTAGAGCAGTTTGTCCGTTTAGGGCTGCTGTAGAAACATGGTGACGATGTCCATGTAAGGGGACCAGCGGTGTATGTAGATATAAATTGCTCATTCTAAGGTAATAAAAACATAACTGTTCATTATGTAAGGTCTTTATACTCCTCTGAAAACATAGTTATGTATATTATATTGCATTTCAGTCTATAGATCATCCTAAATATTACACCGTGCACCTTTAAACCATTTCTGTTGTTTTGGTCATCCTTTTAACCCACACAACTCACAGCAAAATCTGACTGGTCATAACTCAACTGACAAGGCTAAAGGTCAATGCACACAGTCCGATATTTTTGCATGTTGAGAAATAAATGACCTCACGTTGTGTCAATTATGCACTACACTGCCTCGGAAACTTTTGTCAGTCAAAAAAAAATATTCAGGTCGGGTTTAATTTTCTGCGTTTTTCGAAGCAAGCATTTTGACAATTCAGAGCCACCGTACAAGCGAACGCCAAAATACATAATGGATATTGTCAAGTTGATCCACTTGGTCTCGCAGCTCAAAGCATTGTAAAGATCCTTGCACACAGAGTTCACAGAAATTGGTGGTCTTTAATATGTGGCTCTAGTATCACTAGCAAAGCATCAAACTGAGCCACTGACATCCTAAAGTAGTATATTTTTAATTAATGCCATGCCTTGAATTTTCTAAGTGCAATTCTGAGAGTGCTACACACAGGTGAGTGGGCTATACAAACCAGCTGTAGTAACACTTATCCCACTATATGTACACTATATACTTTCTATAAACACTCCCTGCTACAAAGACTCAATAGGATAACATGTTTAATTGTGCATTGCACTACAAAACCCAAAATCTCTCTTCTGCATAACAATTTAATTATTTTTGCACAATTTCATGTACAGTATGTATGTGAAGTTTTTGTACAGTCTCATATTGTGTACGTGCTGTCAACTATGAATAGTAGTTATAGCATTTACAGTATATGTATAGTCAGATGATTAACTGTTGTATAGCTCTATTGTGTTTCTTATACTTGCATTGTATGTTTAACAGGTGGTATGCAGCACCATGATCCAGCGAGACTCCACATTTCATTCCACTTATGTCCACATATGTAGCAGAATGACAAAGCTAGACTCGACTCGTCAGAATCTTAGGCTATTTTCATGGCAAAAACTATTTAAAAAAAATATATACGTCTAATAAATACAATAAAAACCAGCAAACAAGTTATATTACACAAGATGTTGTACATCAACATGATAAAATTTGAAATATTTTTCTGCCAAAATTATACTAAACTCTTTAAGTGAGTTCACTTCATAAAAGAGTTTTCCACATACATTGAAAACTGGACAGTCCAATAAAACATGTTTGACAGAAAGAGGAATCTTTGAGTAGGGTCTTCACCTTTAAGCAAAAATGCATGAATCAGTCTTGACATCCTGAAGTAACCTTTGAATGCCCGGGATACGCAGCTCCTTAATAAGGAGGGGGAACTCTCGTTCCTCTCTATATCTCAGGATTGGATGGACCCAATATTTCCTTTCTTTTTAAGAAGCGAGAGGACAACAAAGCCATCCTCACTGCTTGAAGACTCCATTTAGTACTGTTTTGCTAATTTGTTCTCATACGCATCGGACTCAGTGTGCAAGGTTTCGGTGCATAACAAATTTTTAGGATTAAGAATATGGAAAAACGGATACGGATTTGGACTCCGTGCACAATGACCTTAATAGTTACAAACAAACGGCCAAGACAGCTTGGGAATCAAATAATTTAAATGTGCAGTGCATGCACAGAAAAGATGGAGATGTCATGACTTACGCCCAGGTTTTCCAGCAGTAGCTGCATGATTTCGTCACAGTGAGGCAGGATGTTGGCCAACAAGCGCTCGGCACAGATCACACACCAGCCCCACCGCAGCCAGACACACCTGCACACACAACACAGCACACGCTGAACACTGGCCGCAACTTGTTTGATAGCCACATAGAGCACAACTTACAACTGCTCCAGCAATCTGAACACATCCCACTGTATTTCACTACTGGGTAATCACGCTCCATTTGGTATAAATTAAAGGGTTAATTCACAAACACGCCAAACAGTCACTTGTTTTTAGATACGTTAATGAGCTGTAGAGTCCCGCAATTTCCAGTGTGGCCACATGTGACCGTCAGGTCGGCACACACTGGGTGAAGTAGACTCTGATTCTCTATGATGATTAAAAATCCTGAACTGCCAGAGCTCAGAGCAGCAGGAGGAACAATCATCAACAAACACCAGCTTCACCTCAGCATTACCTGGTACTCAGCGTAATTCTTCAGTCCGATAACCAGGAATGGCTTGAAGGCTTCCATGTATTTCAAGAAATCACTGCCCAAAACTGGAGAGGGAAGGTAGAGGGAAAAAAGTTTTCAATCATTCAGTAAATGGCTTTAAGATATACTGTCAAGACACTGAAAGATGCTCATCAACTCGCAGATTCTTAATTGCTCCTAACATTACATCCTGAACATATCTCAGTCCCTCCAGGATTTTGCGATCGCTGAACGTATCGCAAAAATCAAGCAAATGTCGCAATTTTTGCCTGTGTGTTTATGATGATATACTGACAGTTTTCTGCATACTGGTTGATAAATATGAGAGTCAGTTCTGGCCCGGAACAACCTTTCAGTGGAAATACACAGAACGGTTTGAGAACAGACAGAAACCATGAATCCGCACCGAGACTGCTGTTCTCTGCTCTTGCTGTATGCAAACAGGGCACAAGTCCTTTCCATTCCTGCATTTAAATAATTTTAAATCACATTAAAATGTGATCGCAGAAATTGTTGAGCAGAATCAAAATGCACGTGTCTTATCGAATACTCTGTTTAGGTATGATGACATAGCAACCACTCGCGGCGAACATTCTGTCTCAATGTGTTCCAAACTGCGTGGTACTGTTGATGTGTGTCATTTAATATCTACCGGCCGCCTGGTGGGAGTATGTTTTTCCTGAATACGACGGTAACTACATCGAGTGCAAACCCCTGCAGCGTTGGACACTTCGGGATTTCAGCCCTAAGGTGTTTTCAGGTCACCGCGACTTTCGGAAGATTTGCGTGGCTTTCAACCGGTCGGCGGGCTTCATCTAAGCTTTGGACACTAATGAAAGGTATGTGGACATAAATACATAGCATTTATCTTGGTACTGACGAAATTCCATCGAAATCCATAGAGGAGAAAGTATTTTACTAAATCGCGGAAATTGGGTAGTCACATTTGTGGCGGGTAGATTAGCGAATGCACTGCAAACATCGTTCTAAAAAAAAAAACATTGTCTGTATTTAACTCATTCTCACTGTGTTTTTCTTGAAATTATTACTGATGCTATGTAGTTTAATATGTATATCATGGTTTATCTGACATACTTTTCAAAATGGTAACAGTTTACATCACTTCGAGTTAGATTACTGAGGACTAGCCTGTAACTGTTTAAATTAATAGGCTAAGAACACTTGATATGACAGGAGGCCTGGGCAATTGCAACGTGGATATTAAAAAGTGAACAAGCATAGTATTTAGATATTTTATGCACTTTTTTATGTAACCTCTAGCTGAACACAGCAAATCTGTGCACATAATTTAAAAGTGGCATTGGATCTATGAATGTGATCAAAAAGTTATGCATGCTTGTTGTCTGTTAATTTAGTTTACTCTTTTATCCAAAGTATCCTGCAACACATAAGCCATGTTGCTTATTTTAGGGAAATCCAATGTTAATCAATGTATGTACAGTTGAGGGGCTTGTTAGCCTAATATTTGATGTTATGTCTTTACAGCTAATTATGAAAAGAAGGAGAAAGGGGCCCAACACACAGCCAGGTCTAGCCAGAGAGCACCTCCTGGACAAGTACTGTGATGTACCATCTCCTCATTTTAAGCAAATTGGACATATTCTCGATTTCTTTACATCACAGCTGGAGAATCCAGCCGAACTGCAACTGCAAGAGATATTAGATACAAAAAAAGTTAAAATAATTTAAATGGATGTCTATAAATATGAATGTATATTAGTATTTTTAGCGTAACTGTTTCAAGGTTGTGTGGTCAATCATTGTCCAAATTGCACAACTACTTAAATGGCACAAAAAAACCCTGAATGTTTGTTAGTTGTACTTTTGTTAATCACAATGAATATTTGTTGTGTACTTGTATGAATTAACAATTAATATTGAGGTGTATTGTTGTTTTCTCTTGTATTCTGAAAATAAATGTTTCTGAATATGAATGAACGCTTATTAAAATTGTTTTCAGTGAGGTATCATGGGTCTGATGCCCATTTTCAGCTAAAACTGTAAATTACCATGATTTAATTTGAAAGAACTAACAAAATTCTACCTATTCAAATTTCATACAAATATCTGATAAAATGAGGAAGTTACAAGCAAAAATGTGTGAATAATAAGCATTTTCAGTCACATGACTTTTATTATAATTAATGTATACTATTTTGATATATTCCCTGTTATTATAAATATCATAATTTTCGCAATCCTCAACTGATTTTCACAATCCAGGTGTCGTCGTAAAGATAATTTTCTGCTCTGTCTAGTCATGTGATCCATTTTGAGCTTAGGGGTGTTTGAAAATTGTCATCATACCTACTTTGTTCTTGGAAATTTGAAACCGGTTCTAAAATTGAATGGTTTGATGCCCAACCCCAGAGGTGGAAAGTAACGAATTACATTTACTCGCATTACTGTAATTGAGTAGCTTTTTTGTGTACTTGTACTTTAAGTAATTTTTTAAATCTGTAATTTTACTTTTACTTAAGTATATTTTGTGTGAAGTATTGTACTTCGCTACATTTTAAAACCGATTAATTACTGAGTAAAAAAAATTCGCTCCGTGGAAACAACTGCAGTAAATAATGGGCAGAAGAAGAAACTGCCGCTAAAATCACAAGAAAGATGCAGATGGACATGACAGGTGTTATAGTGCAGACCCAGCTGAAAACCAAACCCCGTCGTAATCTGCTGAAGTTGAACTCAAAGGAATGAAGTAAACCCCTGGCTATATTCATGCTCTATTATGCAGTGTAAGCTGTGCTTGCCTCGGGAGACCGAACTAGCAGCTTATAACATCTCAACATCAACCCTTCGCAAGCATGTAGAGGTAACGTAAGGTAAATACTTACATCGTTGCATTGGTGGTTAAAATTAAGCTTTATCAGTTAACAAAAGGTTTTGCACAAATGAACCAAAAAGACAGTGGTGCAGGGTGTGCGATATCATCTGCGATAATATGGTAATTGTTGTTTTAACGATGTGCGATTTGGCATTATCAGTATTTTGCCAAAAACCAAACAAATCACTCTAAACAGTGTGCCGTGAAATCTAGTAATGTTAGATAAGACTAATCCGCGTGCATCTGGAGTGTGTTCTTTCACTGCGTGATTCAGTCTATTAAAATGCGTTTAGAATGATCACAAAATTGAAGATATAGATGCAGAAAATGTATATATTTATATAATTTAATATAGTAAATCAACATCACATGAAGAATGTCGTTTTTATCAAAAAAAATCACCATGATTACATAGGCCTGTAGTTTTCTTTTTACAACAGTTCAAAAAACAAGTTAATTAAGAGACTTACGTTTTAGACACCATATTGCCTGTTTTTGCTCTATTTAACCAACAAAAAATTCCAAACACAGCCACCATACTGCGTCTTTCGTCTCTGACTCTGAGCAATGACCCTGTTTTTGCTCTATTTCGACAACAAAATAATTCCAAACACAGCCACCAACTGCGTCTCTGACTCTGAGCAATGACGGTGTTTTGTTCCTGAATTAATTAACCATTTAAATGATTCTGTTCAATCACAATGATTCACTTATCAGTGACTTGCTGACACCTACTGGTGGTTCTAATTTAACATTTAAAGTATCTTTTGATTTATTTATTTTTTAATTTCAAATGACTATTTAACATTTGTGACCCTGGCATGGAGCACAAAACCAGTCTTAAGTCGCTGGGGTATATTTGTAGCAATAGCCTACAATACATTGTATGGGTCAAAATTATACATTTTTCTTTTATGCCAAAAAATCATTAGCATATTAAGTAAAGATCATGTTCCATTAATATATTTAGTAAATTTCCTCATAACAAACCATACATCAATGGAAATATGATTTATTCAGCTTTCAGATGATGTATAAATCGCAATTTAGGAAAATGGACCCTTAAGGTTTTGTGGTTCAGGGTCACATTTTATGCCTTATTTAGCAAAACATTATTTCTGCATTTGTAACTGCAGGCTAAATGCATTCATGTCAGTGTGTAATACATCTATGCCACTTCAGATGAAGCTTCTGCATTTCCTCTGCATTGCAAAGATGCATTTTGTTGATGCTGATTTAATTTGCCTGGTAACAGCCCAAATGTCTTATTATTCTAGTTAACCGATTAATTTAATTAAAAACACCTAGTTTGAGATTTATAGGCCCATATCCCAGGTGTGTCAAACTCAGTTCCTGGAGGGCCACAGCCCTAAAGAGTTTAGTTCCAACCCTGCTCCAACACACACACCATGTAGTTTTCAAATAAGCCCAAATGATTAGTTTAGCTGTATCAGATGTGTTTAATTAGGGTAATATCTACACTGTGTAGGGCTGTGGCCCTCCAGGTACTGAGTTTGACACCTTTGGTCTATCCCATTTTTCCCAAAGTAATTTTTACTCAGAGTATATTTTAAATGAGCTACTTTTTACATTTACTTTAGTATATTTTTAGACTGGTACTTTTACTTGAGTAGAATATTTTTGTACTCTTTCCACCTCTGCCCAGCCCTAGTTTAGATGAGAACAAAGTTTCCCACTGGCCCCAAACAACTCATGTTTGTATCAGAAAGCTCTGTTCAGTTTGTCTGGTGAGAGAGACTTCCTGACTAGCTAATGCTGTCCACCGCTCGAATGTTTGCAGCTGAATGTTAGGCCCTTGAAGCGATGTTCACAGAAACAGCAGCAATGTGCCAGAGAGAACACAGCAGCATGCTGAAGCCCCTCACCTTCTACCAGAGTGCTGACGGCCATGAGTGCGTCCTCCTGAACGCCTCCAGAGCCAGCGGTGCTCTGAAACATGCGCAGCAAAGATGCCATCACCACATCAGAGATCTGCAGCGCGTCCTGATGCTGCACCTTCCTCAGCACGTTCTGAGAGGACGGGAAAGAGTTGAACGAGCGTGCGCACACACAAACAGACACACTCTCTTCTCTCTCTCTCTCACACACACACTCACATGCACAAACCCACCTGTAGGGTGGCACACAGCAGGGACTGCAGGTCGTTGAACTGGATCCTGTCTGAAGTGCTCTGGATGTGAGACTGGACAAGAGAAAGACGAGTTCAATTACAGCCAACAAAATAAGCCTCATCCTCACACACCTCGCAATTCCTTCTGAAAGCGACAAGAGTCTAAGCCTGAACCACAGGGCTGGTCGACACAGATTTCTAATTTTAGAATTACTGATATTAATCCATTCTCCTTTTGATTCAATAGAAAGAAAAAAAGATATTGGAGTCAAAGCAATTGTCAATTGATGCAGGAATACATTTACTAAACTTTATTAGATAATATTCATTTTGATAAGATTCGAAATAGATCATAAACATTGCTTTTTTCATATGAAACACTAACTCCACATTTAAAATGCTCAATTATGATTTCAGTTCAGTCAGTTGGTGAAATTAGGGCTGCACGATTAATCGAATGCGATTGTAATGTGCATCTTGTCATCAAAGCCGGTTCTGTGATCAGTATTAAGGGTGCTTTCACAATTGGTTCAATTGCCTGGTCCGAACCAGAGTTCGATTGCCCTTACCTCCCCCGCTGGACTGTGCTCCTATATTATTTGGGTCCGAACCATGGTTTGTTTGAGTCATCAGGTCCAGCAGCCGTTTACCCTGTTGCTTAGTAAAGGCATACAGAAGGCAGCGGCAAAATGCATAATATAGCTCTCTGCACTTTTAAATATGCATTAGGGATGTCAACGATTAATCAACGATCGATTAATTGTCGATAAGAGATATAATAGATAAAAGCTATCGATGGTCGATTAAGAAGTTTAATTTTGGGGTGCATGCGGCTCATGCGCAAAACACGTGCAAACGGCTGTGAGTGACGGTGCAGGGGTTGGATTTTACAAGAAAATTATTTACTAATGTACAAACTATGCTTTTAATATGATCCAAACTTAAAAGTGTATTAAAACAGATACAGTACAAAGTTATTTTGTATTGAAATGAAGTAATAAGTCATGTTCAATTATAATTTCCCTAGATAATTGTTGCATATCGGGCACTTCACTTTGTGAACTTCACTGCTGACCGTGAGCAGGACAAATATAGGCTATGCTTTCCTACAACTTGTTAATTCATTCCTACGACATATTAGTTTGTGGCAGTTGTCCGTGTTTCATTAATTTGTTCCCTAGAAAACCCACAATTTAACTTAAATGCAGGAACAATTTAAGTCATAGTAACGAATTCTTAATTCATGGCCACAAAATCTTTAATTTCCCCCCACACGTTTACCACAGTAAGAGATGCAAAAACAGTGATTAAAAGTGAACAATAAAATAAACCTGTGAATCTAGAGGGTGAGGATTTGGGAAAAGAAACAAATAATATTAAATTTGAGACCATTTGGATTTGGCATGATTTAAATGTTTGCGCCCTGCATGAATCAAAAAGCATGGTCGCGATGTAACATTTGCCTGATAACCAATTATTTATCTTATTAATAAAGCTTTGTTCCTCACTTGTGTCATAATACTCACATTAAAATGTTTAAAATGGGTAACAGTGTGTTTTGCTGTAGCAACGCCGGTGGTTCTGGAAGCGGGTCACTCACCGCACGTCACAGCCCCATACTTGCGTTTGGGATCATTTTATTTTAAATCCCTATAATGTAAATTGCAAACATTTCTATGATGTTTTAAAAATTAAAAAACAAGCACCATGAAACCATTTAAAAAGGTGCATTCAGCGGTCTCCGTGGCAGGATATGAAACAGCACACAAAGTATAATGATCCCGTGTGTAACTACAGAGCGCTCTCTTCCTTTTATCAAATTATTGTAATCACATCCATTCATTTTACCATCCTGCAACTAGCCTTTTATTTAGACTAAAACCCTTTTCATTCGGATGAGGAAGCTGGCGATTTGAGTGGCATTTGCACATCCTGTCATGCCGGTGACTATGCCACTGCAATAGGCGCATTTTGCAGTAGTTAAGGTTAAAGATTAATCGATTAATTGATCGTTAATTTAAACGACGATCGATTATGAAAATGATTGAAAATTGACATCCCTAATATGCGTTTTTAACCGTTCGTTTAGTTTACAAAGCTTCAGTGGCGTAAGGGCACTTCCGTTTGTCTTATGTACTGAAAATGCTCTAAAGAACGTTGAAAGCGAACAGAAATACAGCTTTCTGTTTGTAGCGCGTGTCAGGAAAGGGAGTAAAACACAAAACCTACATTATCAAATAATATGTCATTAATAGCGGTTTACTTCCGTGATTTGGTACGATTGTGGTCACATCAGCAGCGAACCGTACCGGAGTTCACATGAACCGTACCCCAGACTAAAATTTCAGTTTTTAAATCGAAGAAATCGTTTGTGATAATGACAACTGTTTGTGCAGCTTCTCAGTGAACTACAGCTCTGTGTCGTAAATGCTGCTCCATTTGAAAGACACGTGAAAATACACATTTAACATGTGTTTTTACTCCAAACTCACTTCATAACATCAATCGAGTGGTTTAAATAAATCTTTCTGAGATGAAGTGCTTCTTACACAGAATAATATGAAATATGTTTCGTGCCTAATTCTAAGCAGCAAAAGGCACTGCATTATAAATGTACTTTATTATAATGAAAATTATAAGATGATGAACTCGGATAAACCATATATTGTCTTAGTGGTGTATTTGTTAGTCACGTTGAATCAATGAAAGCAGTTCAATCTTCTGTTTATTCAGCTACTGCTATAGGGTTTCTCTGCCCTTCAGATTGAGATTTATTACTGATCACAGAACCGTGTTTCAATGACAAGACGTGCATGAAAATCGAATTTATTTCATTCGATTTATCAGGCAGCTCTAGGTGAAATGCGCATCATTCCTAGTCTCTTCACCTCCATCTGCAGGACCTGCTGCAGTCGCTCCATGATGACCAGCGTGGTCTTCTGCACCGCGGGGTAACAATCCTTCGCGCTGTTCTTCACAATCTCCATCAACGCCTCATACGCTGCACTCCGCAGGTTATTCTGATGCCCGTCTGGCCTAACAGCAAAGAGACAGAATCAGCACACTGCAAGAGCATCATGGCCTCACGTTCACCTGCCCTGGCCTATGACTGTCATCCCTGACTAAAAATTAAACCGGGTAAAAAAATTCCTTTTTAATCTAGAGATTTTGATGATTTCATCTTATCTTAAAGAGATAATTTTAAATGTAAAACTTTTAATTATTTCATTAATTACTCACCCTCATGTCGTTCCAAACTAGGGCTGTGCAATTAATCGCATGCGATTCTCATGCGCATCTCGTCAGTAAAGTCGGCTCCGTGATTGGCAGTAAATCTCCATCACCTGCTTTCAAATGGAGCCTGATTTACTGATGAGATGCGCATGGGAATTGCATGCGATTAATTGCAAAGCCCTATTCTAAACCCCTAAGACCCTCATTTATCTTCGGAACACAAATTAAGATATTTTTTATGTAATCCGAGAGCTTCTCTGACCCTCCATAGACAGCAACACGACTGTAATGTTTCCAGGTCCAGGAACGTAACAAGGACATCGGTAAAACGGTTGATGTGACATCAGTGGCTCAACTTCAATTTTACAAAGCTACAAGACAACTTTTAGTCCGCAAAGAAAACAAAATGTATTTATTTTACTGATGTCCTTGCTACGTTTCCAATTTCTGTTCCGAAGATGAAAAAGGTCTTACAGGTTTGGAACAACACAGGGGTGAGTAATTAATGACAGAATTTTCATTTTTGGGTAAACTACCCCTTTAAGTTGGTGGCTGTTTGACTCCCATCATGGTTTACCTGTCAGTGGTCTCCAGCAGTTTCTGGACAATGAGCTCGAAGGAGGAGGACAGGCAGTATGTGCTGGGCTCTTCCTGATCTTCAGCAGCATCTGTGGCCTCGTACGCCGCTTCAGCCAAACTGGAGAAAGCCTGAAAACAGCATCTGTGAGTCTCGTATCACAGCACAACTGATCTATCCCATTAGACTGCCTTTTGTTGAAGTCAAACTGAACACACACTATATTGAGTGTTTGACTACTACACACTTACATTAGAAAACTAAGCATTTGATAGTGTGCATGGCTGAGGCAAGCTCACCGGTGTAAGTACAGCGAATCATGTATGCTGTACCAATACTGAAATACGTACTTAAAGATGCCAAACATTTGATGCATTATACTCAGTGTCAACCGGGTTTAACTACTTATCACTAAATGCCTATCAGGCATGTCTTCTCTTCATGAAAGCGGTGATGTGCAGGAGACTCGGAGAGAAAGACAGGTGCTGTGAAACGCAGCGTCATACCCAGCAGACGTTGGAGGCCACGCGGGGTTCGGCACCAAGGCCCTCGATCAGGCACTGAAGGAGAGGGGCCAGATACACCTCATTGATGGCGGCCTCGGGTAGCAGATCACAGATGCGTCCTAGCGTCCAGGCCGTGGTGTCCCTCACCACCACGCTGGGGTCCTTCATCAGCTCGATGAGGGTGAGCATGGCCTGCGGACACACTCCAGGTCACACACAGAGCCACACACAGATACACACACGCCCAGCTCTGGACCTTACCTGGATGACCAGCGGCTTGAGCTGGTTGAGCTCGGGGCCCTCCAGGATGGAGCCAAAGGCCATGACGGAGGCGTCGCGGTAGCGCCAGTCCGGGTGCTTGATGTGCTCTTTGATGAAGGGCAGCACATGCGGCACCACGTCATCCTCACAGCACGTGGCCAGGAGCATCAGACACACGCCCGCAGCCTTACACGGGTTCCAGTCATCATCGTCATCATTCTCATCCTGCACAGAGCAAACTCTCCTTCAGACAGACTTAACAGTGAGGCTACAACAGCTGGGACAAACAACCCAAATTTAAGACCTCTTGAAATCATAATTAAGAAGTTTTTGTACAATTTAAGACTTTTTAGGGCCTTAAGTTTGATACAACTAAATGTAACTTTTTAAGACCCTGCGGAAACACTGTTTAAAAACAGCAGATTTCCCTCAGAGACCAGCTTTACCTGTTTGGTGAGCGTCTGTGTGAGGATGGGCACCAGGTACTGCAGAGCTCCTTTAGCGTAAAACTTGCTGGTGTGCTCTGGAGGACGGCCCTGTTCAGAGGCCTGTAGACAGACAACATCAAAAACTGATCAGGACCGAGAACGTCTGCTGAGCAGCAGACTGGAGAGGACATGAGGCCGGCATCACCTCAGTGGCTTCAATGGCCAGATCCATTTCCTCGTCACAGACGTTGGACCAGAACTCGATTCCCTGTAAGGCCACTTCATCGATGTCACTCTTCATGGCCTCTATTGTGATCTGAAAACAGAGTAGCAGGTGAGAGCACATCACTGACATCCATCCACCATGCCAGAGATGCATAAACAATTTAGACTAGTCTCAAAGTTCTCAGCTAATTTTTTTATCTTCAAGACTGGTCATAGCTTTTTTCATTAAATTATGAAAAGGTCGATTGGTCATATGTATCTTAAGACTAATTACCTCTTGGCAACTGCTAGTTGGTCAAACCCGTTTTTAAGACAGTCTTAACATGGTGGCTAAGTTTATGCAACTGGCCCAGGACCCATACATCACATGTGTTAAAGACAACTCACAGTCAACTTCAGTTTAAAGCGATAGTCCGACAAGAAATGAAAACTGCCATCATTTACTCACCCTCAAGATGTTTTAAACCTGAATGTAGGAATGGGAGATAAATCCATAACGCTAATTATATAAGGAATTGACGACGGGCCGTTTAATTATTAGAAAAATAATGCACACCCAAGGTGGTGATTCGAGAGATAGAGTATGTGCTTTCCGTACATAAAGCGTATTTTTGTGGCAAAAACATGGATATAATGTTGATTGTATCCTTTTGTTAACTATTTATTTGTTTGGCCAGTGTCATTGTGGGTGTTGGTTCTTTTGCTGTTTTAGGCTACAACATTTGCCGTGCGTTTCCCTGAAAATAATTGCACAACTTAGAACATTCGTCAGCCAATCAGATTGAAGCATTCAACCGCCCCGTAGTATAATGTGATATAATTTCCTTCGATAAACCGATAACAAGAGTTTGGTAAATGTTCAATATAATGTCTATGCCCCAAAAGTGGAATGAAAGAGCTCTTCTCATTTGAGCCGCGTCACACGGACAGTTTATCTTTCACTTTTAGCACAAACCTGCCTTTAAACTTGAAAAAAATTATAAATTGCCATTTATCGTGATGATTATCGATATTGATTGATACGAAAACAAAGGTCATATTTTGAATAATGTGGGTTGCTGACCCACACTGACTGCCATAGCGTTTTTCCTCACACTATTCTTTAAAATGTCGTCTTTTGGATATTTTGGCTACTTTTTGAGGATAAGTAAATTACAGTATTTTTTTTTTTTTTTTTTACATCTCTCAGATCAAGCTCACCAGGAGGTAAACTCTGATGTGTGTACATGGCCTAAAGGACACTACACCGAAGTCTTTGTTGCTGTATAGAGAACAGTGCAAGCAGTCAATACTGACACTCATCAGAACTTACAGCAAACAGAGCCGGGCCCATGTACGTCTCCATGTACTGGTAATACAAGGACATGATCTTCACCAGGTTCTGTAACGCAGCCACTCTCACCTACAGCAGGACAGAACGACACACTCGTTACGATTCTGATAAACATCTAACAGACATGTGTGTGTGGGAACGAGACGCACCCTGGTGTCTGGACACTGCGTGGCTTCACACACGACCTGCATGATGAAGTGTCTCTCCGTCTGCAGAGAGAAAGAGCGAGCATGAGATTTAACGGCTGGACCGCATAGGCCCCTGTAATCTTGACTGAGGCTGCGGCAGTACCTCCTTTTCGAAGTTGGCTTTGGTGAACTCCAGCGAGTTGAGGAGCGCATTCGTGGCGGCGAGCTTGACGTTGTTGCTGGGCTCTTCCTTCCTCATGCCCTGGATGATGGCCGTCAGGATCTGGTTGGCATTGTCCTGGAGGTGCTCAGGGTCCTGTCAAAGCGTTAACAAAGTCAATCAAACAGATGCAAGGAAACAAAGGGCAGCGAGTGTGTGCTGGGCGGGACTCACGATGTCCTGGCAGATGTATCCGATGGCCTCCAGCGTAGACTCTTTCATGTGCTCTGTGCTGCTGGGGTCAGTAACGTTGGCCACCAGCTGAGGGACGAGCTCGGGCCACTGATTGACGGGGATCTCAGCACACGCGATGCCAGCCACACACTGAGAGGCCGAGCTGGGCCGATAGGTCTCTGTTCCCAGAGTCTGCAGCACCTGTACAGATGACAACGGATCACCAAAGCCCTGCTGGAAACCCACATCCAAATGAGCGCTACACATTCAGCAAACCAAGCGCATCGCTTAGAGCCCATGCTGCTGGAAACGCATGACTGCCTGCTGTATACTAATACACGCAACGGATTGCATGTAATGCTATTAAAAAAAATCACTGCACGAGCTCGCAGCACCAGGGTTCAAAGTCCAAAGCGCGAGAAACAACTGTTACTCGTCAGCTGCTCAGTAACATTTTTATTAGTTTTTTTAAAGGCATGTGCCAATGTGATACGTGCAACAAACATCTTCCCAAACTCGTCATAATTATTTATAAATCTGCTGTCAATAAAAAAGCACCGAGGTCTTCCTGGTTCCTGCCAAAATAAAAGCTCCATCAACAATCATGAATTTTAGTATTGTAATTTTAATGTTGTTATGCAAAATTAAACAGACAATAATAATTACCCTACAACAGCTCTTTTAAAACATTTATTATAACATTCACACAGTGTTCAAATTGGGATCTGTAATATATTATAATGTTTTAAAAGAAGTCTCTTCTCAGGAAAGATGCATATATTTGTACAGAAAAAAATACCTGCCTGATTCAAGAAGGGGGACCTAAAATTGTGCTTTGTTGGTATATATTGTCTGATAGATAGTGTGATGGAAATTTCCTTATGGGTATTAATCAAAACCGTGAAACCTATATTCAAAAGTGTGCATTATATGTTTTCTACCATAGTTAGAAAAGCATTCTTTATGTGATTTACTATGGGAGAGGTAAAAAAGCAGATGGTTAAAGGATCATCATGAGGGCATTTACGACTTATAGCCTGGGGGTCACATTTGCCTGCCCTTTCTGTATAACCATTAAGAGGTGAATGAACTGACATCTCCCTGTAGGGAGGGAGAGAAAGAAAGCCTTGAAGCAGAGGGGACTATAAAACAGACTGGCAACTGCTTTCTCTTCTCTCTCTCTGTCTTCCTCACTGACTTAGCTCATGTGTATTGGTGACAGGAGATCTCTCTGCGGAATAAATACTTTATTATTATAATTTGACTCAAGAGTTGTCTCTTACTCAGTGATGATGTTTGTATGAAAGAAATTGCCACAACAATAGAATGTAAAACAATTTTTTAAGTGTTCAGTAAATATTTGTAAATAGTTTTTTTATTTAACAGTAAAAAGCACTTTTTGACCATGTAATTTATGCAATGGTGAAAAAAAAATAAATAGCAAACTAGGCCTACATGGGGGAAAAAATGCAAAACTCTTCGGCCCAGAGTTTCATTTTGTTCGGCTTCAGCCAAGAAATTTCATTTCAGTTCCGGGGGATAAAATTTTCGAGTTTGGGTATAAACACTTATTGTCTGCAGTAGCAATCAAAATGAAAGCATCTTAACACTTGTATTGTAAACAACAACCTGTTGTCATTTAATCATTAATTCAGGAGATGAGTGAAAAGTCTTTATGAAGTGAGACACTGACTCCATTAAATTTTTTGTTCAAATTAATATATTTTTTAAACACTTGTGCAAGAAACATTTTGTCAGAACCACAAGTAAATTACATTATTTTGTTTAGTTTCTAATCTTTTTTTTTCAGAATCGTAATCTCCAATTTATTAAAAAAAATGGTGATTCTCAATTTATCCAGAATCGTGCAGCTCTAGTTTACATGTTATTACTGAATATAATTCAATTCAAATAGAAGTTTAATTTCAGTTAAGTTCATTTCAAAATGCACAATTTTAGCATTTTGTGTTTTTCAGTTGAATAAAAGATCATTTTCCCCTATATATTTCATCAGTAAAAAAAAAAAATAAATCTAAAAATCTCATCTAGTTCTTGTGAACTCAGTCTCGTCTCGTGGGATAAGTGTCTAGTCACACCCCTAGTACACAGTAAACCAAATTATTGCTTGCGTTTTACTTAAAATTCTGGACATTTGTTAATTCTTAGAGAAAAAGTGAAAATTGAGACTTTAAATTAGCTAGACTGAAACTTAAGTTCTCCTGTTTAATGATATATGGCACTTGATGCTGACTGCTAGAATAGGTCTGAAAAAACAAAGAAAAGTACATGCGTGTCAGGGGCCCCAAAAATGTTCTAGGTCTTTAAGGGTTAATGAGGATTCACTGTGCCAAAATATTTATGATCCTAATTTCAATGACAGGCGCAATTAATCAGTTAAATCACAGTAACCTGTAAAGTCTAATAGTTTTAATTCTCAAAACATAACTGGAAAAAATGCAGTGCATGTATATAAATTAGTGATTAATTTAATCCAAAGTAAATGTTTTTGCATAATGTGTGTACTGTGTATATTTATTATGTATATGCAAATACAAACACATACAATGCAGGGCTCTAGAGTGCGACCAATTTGGTGCACGTGCGAATTTAATTTCTCTCGTGCGACTAACAAAAATCCCAGGGCGCACTGGTGCGTCCAGCCATTCGAGAAAGAAAAAAAAGTATCCGCGACTCAGAAACTCTGTGGTTCAACAAAAGACACCCGTTACTTATATCGTGGTCTAAACCAATCAGAGATAGTGAAGGGCGGACCCCCTCTGATTGGCCGCAGTCCAGATATTCCTGTATGTGTGTGTGCGTTGACAAATGCGTCACGTGTGCTGCTGCAGTCAGACAGAGAGAAAGAGGTGAGTAGTAGAGATGCGTGCAGTGTTGCCAACTTAGCGACATTTAGCGCCTTTGTAGACCCCATAGCAACTTTTTGTTTTCCAAAAAGCAACTAGTGACAAATCGAGTCTCTCAGAGTGTCTCCGTGACCGCAACGCGCGTAGCGAGTTCAGCGCTTTCTCTGCATCTGCTCTGTTCAGCGGCGTCTGAGAGGAGCCCGTTCAGTTAAAACAGATATTATTGCTTCTCTAAATGTACATGCAAATATAGAAGAAATCACAGCACAGGAATTGTCTTGTCTTATATTGTGTATTATTTGATTTCATCAGACAACGGCTCAATAAAATTATAAATTAGTATTTTTGTGCAGACTAGCTTCTTGGAAGGAGAGCTGGTTATGAATTCTTAAAGGGGCGTGTTTCAGTCATTATTTCATATTTATCCTGTTGACTGACAACATAAACAGTCAAATATATAAAGTAAAACAGTTTTATTGAGAATTTGGCTGCATTAAAATACAGTATGAGCACAGAGAGCGATTAGAACAGAACAGTTATTTTTCTTTACTTTTAGTCATTTAGCAGACGCTTTTATCCAAAGCGACTTACAAATAAAAAGTAACTAAAATTAAAAGTTAAAACTATACATATTATATACACACATTTAAGAAGATAAAGACATTAAATAAACATGACAAATGCATACAACATTTCAAAAGTAAACATTTAAATGAAAATAAAGCTAAAAAAATCAAAATATTAAATCAAGAAAAGGTATGAGTATAAAATGCTTCTAACATAACACTAAAGGCTTACTAAGTATACTTCTTTTTGCATAGTAAGAATTGGTTATAAAACTTTAAATACTTTTTTTCATTATGTTTAGTGCAATTATTTGGTAGTCTGTGGTGGGATGGGGCGCAGGATTGTTTTATGGGTTTAAGGGGGTTTGAGAAGCACTGCACTAGAGCATCCCTTCGTTCAGACACAGTGGAAGATCTGATCAGAATCAGTGTAGAGGGGGCAAGTCTGGAAGATGTTTAATGCTAGAGAGTGTGGCCAGCTGGTTTAGCCGAGGCCAAAGATCAAGAAGGCCAAACTACAGGAGTTGGCCATTCGAGGGGCATGTAACTGCAATGGAGGATAGTCCATAATACATTGAGCCACGAGATGTTCAGTTTGACGCCCTTAAAACACTTAATTTAGATTTTATTTATCTTGAGATGTTTTAAGTTTAAATCTCTGCTCAGTGAAGCACTTTAAGCACCAACACTTTTTTCAGTAAGTTACCTTTCTTGTAGAATTGTGCTTCAAATAAAGAACTTTATGTTGACCAGATTGTTAGTTAGTCGCTTACTAGTCAATATTGCCTATATAAAATTTGGGTGCACCTAACTTTGTGCCGGTGCACCTAAGAAAAAAAGTTAGGCGCACCAGTGCACCCAGTGCAAAAAGTTAGTCTAGAGCCCTGCAATGTCTTTTTTTAATATTTTCAGTCACATAATTTATATCATAAATAAATATATATAATCATAACAATTTTCTTAAATATATGTGTATGTACATAAATATACACAGTACACATGTAAAATGCAATTAATTGTTTCACAGTACTAAATTAAATCACTGCTTTCATATACAAGTGACTTAAGTCAGATTTAAACAAAACTCACTGACATCCCTGCATTCTTGTTTTAGTATAAGCAGTTACATTACATTGAAATGTTAGCATCGGAATATTTACCAATTTTAATGTGACATATTTAATATGTTTATTAACTGGCTCTAATTGAAACTACACTTTTAAATTCACAGAAACCCTGTGTATTTCACTCTAGAATAGATATACAGTGTGAACATGTTTGATTAGATCTTAAAAATCACTGGCTTTGATCAGCAGCCCTGATGCTGGTCTGAGGTCAGCGTTCACCATGCACGTCTGTTTATGGTGCTCTTTATTAATCACCTACCAGATTAACCTTGCCACACCACAAACAGACCTGGGCACTCGAGACGAGCCGGCAAGCAGCAAACAAATGGACAGAAGGGTGCACTTACATAGTTTTTGATCTCTCTGCGGGCGCTGGCGTCGATGGCCAGCCATCTCTGCTGGTGCTGTGTCTTCACATCCGGATCCTTGGAGGTCAGAGAGTTCTTGACCTGCAGCCCAGCAGCGACTCGTGCCACCTGTGTGTTCCCGGGGTTGGCCAACACCTTGGACAGCTCCACCAGGAACGTTGGCTGAAACAAAGACAGACAGCAGATTTAATTGAGCTCAGAGCCGCCACATATCTGCTGCGACAACATCTGTAACATTCACCTCCGCAAAACTAGAAATAGGTGCGGCATGCAAACAGAGTGAAAGTGCTTAGCTAGCATTCAAATGTGTCACAACGCAGCCCCCAGAGCCTCATCCAGCACAGTGAGGTCGATGCAGATACAGGCCCGCTTCCACAGGTTGCAAAATCAACAGCAACCTCCGGTAAAGCTGTATTACTGGCATTTTATTGCAGATTTGGCAAACAATCCTGTGCTATAGTTTGCGCTCTGGAGATCGGTTTGGATTTTAACGTGTTTATGCAGCGTTGAGAAATGTAGCCAATCACAGACATATCTGTAGATTTCCTAAAGGCAACAGCTAATCAGAGATATTTATACTAGAATCCACTCACTGCTCAAATTGGCAGTTTTTATTCAGGCGTGGTGTTCAGCACGAATCATCTCATAAATAACTGTAGTCGCTTATTTACAAGAGATCCATTATACGGCGTAGAGAACTTAATTGATAACGTAACTTGTGAGATCGTGATGAACTAAGATGAATGACTTTAGTGATTACAAACGGAGTGTTTTTTGCAACAGCAATGGACAGCACCAGGCCCGCCTCCAGAATCAAATCACCTAAGGGTGCTTCTTAAGTTAGTGAGGGTGCTATAACTAATATGTGGCGGACCGCCACAGTATCCACATCGACTGCCACAAATACCCACCACTAGGCTTGCCGCGATAGACGGTGATGACGGTTAAACCGGTGTTAAGCCGCAACACCGTTACGTCACTTGCCCACCGTGGCACCGTCGTTTAGATTTTTATTACTATAAAAAAAATCAATGATTTTGTTCAGTTAGAGGACACTAAAATTAAAACTGAACGCTGCAACTCAATGCAGCGCACTGACCAGACGATAGTCGTGCATCACAGCAGTCTAGGTCTGCATTGCTGCGGCTGTGCGGATTAATTTCAACGAATACAACGCGGTAACAATCGGTAACTCTGGTGCAATTTGAACGAGAGCAGGCAGTCTAACAATATCCCGCTCCCAACGTCCTTTCAGAACAGCATATCTGCGCTTTATTCTTACCGAGCTCCGGTACAGCCTGCTCTCGGGCTGAATGAGGCAAAAACGGTAATATAGCCAAACCCACCGCATATAGTCGCTTGTTAGTGTAGATGCATGTTGATTTGATCAGATGTCGCAATTATAAATCCGTATTTAAGGAGTATAGTGAGAAATGTCAGTTTTAATGAACAATAACAGCCATTATAAAAGTATAATTAAAAGTACAAGAGGCTTATATAAGAGCTTATATAAGTATAAGAGGCTTATATAAGGCTTATATAATAAAGTCAAATGTATGCTACAAAGTCAGCGGTGTACTACAGTAATGTTCAAAATAAATAAAGTTAAAGATGAACTTTTTTGCTTAGCCAAAACAATATAACCAGGAACAAATATCATATTCAGGAGACCACGAATGCCTATTAAATATACCCCAAACAAATTGTATCTCATGTTTAATCACTACGGAGACATCAGAGCCAGCGGCAGATGTTGGAAGGATTAGCCGAGCATAAGGCTGCTCGAGGCGGATACACGAGCACCCGGTGATCACCTGGAGCTCCAAAATCAGCATAGCAAATTTACCAAATAGGCACTCTCTTTATAAATAAACCGCAGATTTGAGTTTTAAACAACTACATTCTCACCAGTAAAACTCTTAAAACTACAATTCATGACACGATAACAGTAATATTTTGAAAATGATGCTGGTTTTTGGACGTTTCACACATCTACTAGAACAGAACGCATATTGAGAAATGGCTATTGTCTGTGTGAATATAAAATACATTGTTTTGTAAACAAGCCGAAGACTCACGGACAGCAGTCCGGAACGAGTGAAGGAGAAGCTTTATCCCCTTGTATCACACAAAAGTGACGATTAGGTCAACAAAGCAATGTTTTGCAGTGAGTTTAGCTCCACCCTTTTGGTCACTTTGCTGTGCTAGGTACCCCAACGCAAGGGTGAGATGGTCCTCCCTGCAGAACACAAGATCCAGCGGGTGAGGCTGGATCTAGATCCAACTCCTCCCACTTTAAATATTCCTAAACTTACCGTCTCCACCCCCTGGATGTGGCTCCAACCCCGCACCCTGGATCTTTGTTCTGCAGTGAGGGGCTACTCGGAAGGGTACCAAAAATGTGTTAAGGCTCGCTATTTTGGCACCATTCACAACTTCTGACAGTGGAAAGGGACATAACTGCATACTGTACTGAACCGTACCAACGAGCCATTAGAGCACCCTCAGCGATTGGCTTCTGGCGCCTGGCCTGTGTAGATACAGACAGCACTCCACAGACACTGACTAGACAGAGTCTGGACACGGAGAGGATGAGTGCAAAGGTCAGGGTAACAGCAGACTGAAGAGTGGTTTGCTCACCAGATTCTCGATGGCCGCCTGCTCCAGAAACTTCTGCGCCGCCTCCAGCTCATTCCGATCTGAAAATCAATCACAGCCATGAATGGACGAACATTTTTGAGCAGCGACAGACTCCCGCCAAACGCGGCCCGCAGACTCGCGCGTCTTGAGAGCCCAGCGATCATCGCGCCCCTTGATCTCATGAAACCCCTGCGCGTCAACGAGCCGAAGACAGCCCCATAACCGAGCGCAACCCTCAACTCTGAAACTTTCTGATGCAGATCGCAGGGGATGACTGCGCGCTAGCCACGCTAACGCCTAGCCACTTCCTGATTAGCATGCTAACCCGCTAATAACTTCGGCAGCTCGAGCTGATAAACCACACGCGCCGACGTCTGGCGATGGCGAAGAGCTTTCTGTTATCAGAAGCAGGCACGTAAGTTAATCACATTAACGTTATCTGTGCGCGTCAGGGACTTGTCGCCACGCAGGCCGGCAAACGCTCCCTTTCGAACGCGACGCCGCTTTGACGCCTGATGCCCGCGTCGACAGTCCGAAGCGTTAAACACGTTTGCGGAGCTGTTCGCGCAGCGTGCGAGGCGTGTCGCAGGGCCTGCGCGGCTCTAGCCGCCCGCTAACGCGATCTGAATCCGACGCGTAAAAAAGCACGGAACTGACCTGGAGACACGGTTTTCTCGAGGATTGTGATAAGCTCCATCCTGACGGGAGATGGGGGTCGGGAGTGTCGAGTCAGAGTCGCGTCCACGCCTAATACCGAAGACGAGCAGTTCCCGCGGTGCGCCGCTTCTTCTTCTCATCAACCGCTATTGCGAGGAAAAGGCCGCGCTGAACTCCCGCCCGCAGAACGATATCACGCGCTGACGTCAGAGTTCCCGCCCATCCAGCGTCACCACGTGCACGGCGTCAGCGTTTCACGCGTCACACAGATCTGATCCGCACAGGAAGGATTTCTTTATGGTTGTGGTCAGTGTTTGGTGGACAGTAGGTAGTTAAAGTAATACTATTACTAATAGTGTAACTAATAAAAATAGGATTTGGTTACACTTAATTTTAAGGTGCCCTTGGCTTGTTACAGTATGTAATTATATATATAATAATACTGAGTAGTATTAATTAAATGCATGTACTTGCTATATGGTTAGGATTAGGGTTACTTGCATGTAATCTCTGCAAATAACCCATAACGAGGCAGCAAGATTACTCTTTATCAATCTGCACTGGCTATCAAAAGCTGCTCGCATAAAATTCAAGGCATTAACGTTTGCCTACAGAACCACCACTGGCTCTGCACCCCTTTACCTAAATTAATTACTTCAGACCTGTATGTGCCTCTAGAAGCTTGTGTTCTACAAGTGAATGTCGCTTTATTGTGAGGCACAAAATCACTTTCACTGACTTTTTCATTAACTGTTCCCATCTGGTGGAATGACCTGCCCAACTCAATCCTAGCAGCTGAATCCTTACCCATCTTCAAGAAACGGCTAAAAACACATCTCTTCCTTCTTTATTTGACCCTCAAACTCTAGCACTCTCTATTCTAATTCATCTATCTATCTGTCGTTGTATCTATCTGACCCTCTAACACTAGCTTTCTTTTTTTTCCTATTCTATCTAAATATTTTCTAAAAAAAATACTAAAAACGTTTTCTATTCTATGTGTTTTCTTTCATATCAGTTACAAAATATTATTACTTACCTATAACGCCCTAAATGATTTAGCTCCTGCGTACTGAACTAATCTTCTATCACGCTACAATCCAACCCGCTCCCTAAGGTCGCAAAACTCTGGACTCTTGGTAGTACCTAGATAGCAAAGTACACTAAAGGAGTTAGAACTTTTTCATATTTGTCTCCCAAACTCTGGAATAACCTTTCTGATAACGTTCGGGGTTCAGACACACTCTCTCTATTTAAATCTAGATTAAAATCACATCTCGTTAGCAGGGTCGATTCTAGGATTTTCAGGGGCCAAGATCCAGTCGGGGGCCATCAAAGAGTCATGTGCTAACACAAGTGAGATGACATAAAAAGGGCACTGCACAAGTGCTTGGACAACTAATCTCTCTTTTTATAAATAAAAAACACTGAACAGAGACAATATTTGTTCTCAACTTCTTTCATTGTCCAAACAGACTAGTGTGTCTAGTGAACTTTTTTTTTTAATTACTCATGTTCTGTTGCTGCAGATAGGTGGCTGCTGGTGTGGTCCTCACTGGCCCTCTTTGGCCGGCTCTGACCTGGGCTGCCAGGTTCAGGGCTGATTTGCTGGCCTACTTGCCCCTGCCGGGTGGATTGGCTCTGACCTGCACTGCACCTCACTGCACTTCATCTACCGGTCTTTCACATGGTTACTTCTTGAAGAAACCTTGAATGTATTGCTGCTGAACCTTACTTTGTACCCTGTCAAAAAAAAACTAACTTAATCATCAACATTACACAAATAGTATAGTTAACAGCCATATTATAATCTGATTGAAGAAAAAATTGATTTAATGTGAAGCTGTTCTTGGACATTGCAACATAACATAAAGATTTCTATTTTAAGCATCGCGGCAACACAAATAAGCACAAACTCTAAGGAGCTTTCAACATTTCAACAGCTTTTCAACAACTATAATTATAATTTTATACTTACAATCAGTGTTGGGGGTAAGGCATTACAAGTAATGTGAGTTACGTAATAATATAACTTTTTTTCAAGTAACTAGTAAAGTAACGCATTACGTTTTAATTTACTAGAAAATATCTGAGTTACTTTTTCAAAAAACGTGAGTTACATTTTTTCCATTTATTGACTAACAGTGCGCTGTGTGAACATGATCTTACTGTATTTCTAATCTAGACTAAATATGAATGTGTATTAATTCATCCCACTCGCAAAAAACAGATTCAGTATTCATCAAATGAATTAAAACAGCGAAATGCAAACTCAGAATATGACGCAAACCTGCAATAATTAAATATGTTAAACAACATATTTGTTTATAAACATAACAACAATTTGTTTATAAACATAACAAATATGTTAAACAACATATTATACTGTATTGCACATTTTATTTCATTGCACATTTTACTCCTTATTTTTTCTTCTTATTTTTACCTATATTTATAGATATTCTCTTGTGTCATGTTTCATTTTTTTTTGCTCTGTCCGTTGAGCGGACCTGTCCTGATTTACATTTCACTACTGATTATATCCTGTATAATTGAGTATGTGACGAATAAAAGAACCTTGAAGACAAATATACCTAATCTCATTTTATTAACCAATTTGTTTGCTGATGATCCAGTTCAAACATACTAAAAAGCTAAAAGCTTCTGTGTTCTACTGTACAGACGTGAATTTACTCTTCCTTTAGCCTGAGAATTATTCTTTACACTTTTGGTGTGAAAGGGATTTTACATTTGCTATAAATATAACTTCTTGTATTAAAAACAAACAATCAAGCCCTGCTCATATTTCTAAATTAATGGGAAAGTAACGCAAAAGTAATGTAACGCATTACTTTCCATAAAAAGTAACTAAGTAACGTAATTAGTTACGTTTTAGGGAGTAACGTAATATTGTAATGCATTACTTTTAAAAGTAACTTTCCCCAACACTGCTTACAATGAACAGAGACGTGGTCTGCAGCCTGCGAAATCGCGCTTCTCCTTTTTGAGCTGTGTAATTGACAGCACTCTGATCCAATGGCATCGTATGGAACTGATTGGCACCGAACCAGACAGTGAGCAGGTGTGTACTACTCATTGGTTCTACTTCAAGCGACGCTACGCTGCCGATTAATGTATGACATCAGCGGCAGCGCGTGAAATTTTAAATGCACCCAGACTGCTCCCGCACCGCAGATGTTATAATATGATCAGTCTGCGCTGTTGAGGGAGTAGAGGGAGCCTGCAGACCTGGAGCAAGGTAGATTTACGCCCCAGGCAGTTTTACGCCCCTGTTGTTCCTTGTGCGTCCAGTAGGGGGAGAATGATATATGGCGAAATAACATCATTCAAATCAACGCACAACACTTACTCGTTTATACACGTCCCATTCATAGATGTTGACTTTTTTTTTGTTATTTAAATCTAAATGCTACATTAAAATAACAGATAGATCGTGTAATGATGCACCAATGACATACGTTATAGATATGATTTTCACTGTTGGTATTCAGACATAACCCACAAAAGACAACTGAATTTCAATTTAGTTTAATGTTATTGTGAATTGAAAAATTAATACACATAGTTGGATCAGCTGGACAATGTAATGATGTGATCAACTGTCACGTAGTTACCATAGGTTTTCATATAGATTGTGTGATAAAGTTACATTCAGATAATAACCAAATTTATCCCATCAGACATACAGTGTAATGATATGGGTCATTGATAAGATATCTGTTGTATTCACTACTGGGTGTCATACAGCTGCAGAACTTTATTTAGACAGACAGAATCCACCCCTTTCTAAAAATCTAAGCCATCTGAGAAGAAAAAGAAAACTTTGTTGTGAACAACAATTTTTTATCAACTATTTATTAATGACACAGGGATGACCCTAGGCTAATATTTCTTTACGTGTTGTTCTATCCTGTCAAAATGTTCCCTCAGACTGATAAAAAAAATTAATAAAAATAATTTGGACAGTTCTAAAAAATGGTTAATTGTAAATAATGTCAGGATGTCATGTTTGATCATGTTTCCTTTATATTATCCCTGCAATATGAATATGAACAGGCTGCACTAATACATTTAAATATTTTAATTACATTTCAGTTTTCTGAATATAGTTTATCAAGATTAGAAATGGGGGTATTGTCATGTTGAACTTTTACTAAATGTTGGAACATTTACATTTCCTTAAGTAGATAAAATGCTAGAGAAACCTCACACCTTTGTGAGGTGCAAGTTAAAGAGAGCATGAAGAAAGAGTATAAATGCTCACTCACTTATTATTTCCAACATTTCGGCAGCAAGCAGCCTTTGTCAAGATACAGCTTACTAGAAAATGGAGAGCATCACAAATATAATCAATAATTAATCACAGAACAACATCACAATTAACATAATTAGCCAGCAAACAATTACAATAATCTCTTAACTTTATATGAATAAAACAAGATACACCATAAATAATTGAGCACCAAAAATCACAAACATGATAAAAACCATATTAAATTCAAATAAACTTTAATTAGATAATGTAATTTATAAGAAACAACTCAAATCAAATCATCTTTTTACATTCAAACCATATGGGACCAAAGTTTTTAATGTGTGATTTATCATGTTTGCGATTGTTGGTGGTCAATTATTGATAGTAAATAATTAGTTTTCTTAATATAAAATTAATTTGCTCCAGACTCTACCCCATATTTAATATAAAATTAAGAAATAGCCTTTTACAACCTCTACAGAAACCTTTAGAAACAACCTCTACAGCCCTGAAAGTCAGCGGAGTCTAAGACACATATATAGATGAGCCCCAGAGACAGATCTCCAGTGAGGAACTCGTCACCTAGACATCCATCTGGGAAAGACCACTGGAACCAGTGGACCACTTAAAATCTGACTTTGATGCAGTTGGAGCAAAGTACTGGTTTGTCTGGCTGGAGGGTATCTGGCCCCCCGACTGAGCCTGGTTTCTTCCAAGGTTTTTCTCCGTTCTGTCACCGATGGAGTTTTGGTTCCTTGCCGCTGTCACCTCTGGCTTGCTTAGTTGAGGAATCTTCATTTCCAGCAATATCATCGACTTGATTGCACAGATATTATTTAAACTGAACTGAGCTGGACGATGCCATCAATTCAATAATAAATGCCTTTAACTCAAAAATGAGTGTTAAATCCTGTCATTTTACATTATTGACACAATTTTCCTATTTTGATATTGTGCAGTGCTTTATTACAATTTGTATTGTTAAAAGCGCTATATAAATAAAGGTGACTTGACTTGACTTTTAGTTGTTTGCTGTAATAAAAATACTTGTGTGCAGTTAAATTCTCATTTTTTTACATACATGCCTATTATAAATCTGTCATTTGTATGTTCATACATATCCAACATGTACTCTAATGTTGCTGCAAAATCCATGTGCAGTGTGAAAAGAGTAAACGGTTAGAAGAATAATGTCAAACCTGTGTTCTGTGTCTTGTGTTTCCCCTCCTCTCGTGCCCATATTTGGTTAGTTCCTGTCCTCGTTTCCTCATCTTAGTTAATTAGTCCCCAGCCCTGTGTTATTAATTATCTTGTTTGCTCCTTCGTTTCCTTCACCTTATAAGTCCTCAGTGTTCCCAGTGTCTTGGTCGAGTCTCAACGTCACAACCTGTGTGTTCATGTCTCCCGTGATCTCCGTGTTTCCAATTAAAGTGTGTTTAAAGAAGTTCCTCGTCTCCTCGTTCCTGTGTTCCTGGCTCCCCCTGTGTAACCCCGTGTGACAGAAGACTCGACCAAATCATGCAAACGGCTGAGGATAGGCTTTGGTGTCTGCGGCAGGCTGGTCGGGATTTGGTAGAGTATGTTGAGGAGTTTCTTGAGCTCTACAACCAGGTGAGCTGGATTGACGCCTCGCTCGGTGTCTGTTTTCGGCTGGGGCTGGATGATGACGTTATCAGCTGCGATCTTCCCACGTGCAGTTTTTCCCTGATCGAGCTGGTTAATCATGTTCTCAATGTGAATGGTGTTAATTTCGAGGTGGAAATTATTCCTAGCGATCATCATCCAACCCCACCCGAGAACCACCAGGCCTCTCGAGCTCACCCCTCGCCAGGACCCTCCACATACTCAGCCAAATGTTCCGATCACCCAACTCTTCCCAGCACCGCCTCTGTCCTCCGCCCAGAGCCGCCCGTGACTCTCCCAAGCCAGCTGGACCATGGGCTGTTGCGCTCCTCAGCAGCGCCCGAGGCGCTGCGCTGCCAGGCGCCCGAGGCCGCTGCGGCGCCGGCCGGGCGCTGCGCTGCCGCGCCCCGAGCGCTGCGCTGCCAGGCGCCCCGAGGCGCTGCGCTGCCAGGCGCCCGAGGCGCTGCGCTGCCAGAGCGCCCCCGAGACGCTGCGCTGCCAGAGCGCCCCCGAGACGCTGCGCTGCCAGTGCCGGCTCCTCGCCAGCGTCCTCCAGTGCCGGCTCCTCGCCAGCGTCCTCCAGTGCCTGCTCCGTCCGGCTCTCCAGAGCCCCTGCCGGCTCCGTCCGGCTCTCCAGAGCCCCTGCTGGTCCCGTCCAGCTCCGCGCTGCCAGAGCGCCCCCGAGATGCTGCGCTGCCAGAGCGCCCCTGAGATGTTGCCCCAGAGCCCCTGCTGGTTCTGCCCGGCTCCCCAGAGTCCCTTACGACAAGGCCTCCAGAGTGCCCCCTAACGTCCGCGCCTCCTGAGCGCCCCCCGGGGATGAGGAATCCCCCCAAGAAATTTTTTTGGGGGGGACTACCCGCCATGCCCTCCTGAGTCCCCGGATCCACCATGGACACCCAAGCTCCCCGCTTTGCCATGACCTCCTGAGTTCCCCTGACCCGCCATGGCCACCCTAGCTCCCTGCTCCGCCATGGCCTCCCGAGTCCCCTGACCCGCCATGGCCTCCCGTGCTCCCCGATCTGCCATGGCCTCCCATGCTCCCCTGACCCGCCATGGCCTCCCATGCTCCCCTGACCCGGCATGTCCTCCCGAGCTCCCCGCTCCGCCATGGCCGCCCAAGCTCCCCGCTCCGCCATGGCCACCCGAGTCCCCTGACCCGCCATGGCTCCCAGAACGGGCGCCGCCCTGGAGGCCTCCTGTCCTGTCCTGTCTCCTTGTCCCGTGAGGCCTCCTGAGCGCCCCCCCCCCCCTCCCCATTGGATGGTGTATGGGACGCACCGTTTGGGAGGGGGGAGTAATGTCAGACCTGTGTTCTCTGTGTCTTGTGTTTCCCCTCCTCTCGTGCCCATATTTGGTTAGTTCCTGTCCTCGTTTCCTCATCTTAGTTAATTAGTCCCCAGCCCTGTGTTATTAATTATCTTGTTTGCTCCTTCATTTCCTTCCCCTTATAAGTCCTCAGTGTTCCCAGTGTCTTGGTCGAGTCTCAACGTCACAACGTCATAACCTGTGTGTTCATGTCTCCCGCGATCTCCGTGTTTCCAATTGAAGTGTGTTTAAAGAAGTTCCTCGTCTCCTCGTTCCTGTGTTCCTGGCTCCCCCTGTGTAACCCCGTGTGACAAATATCTTACCAGAAAAGGCCATCTCATGCAAGCTAGAGACAGAAAACAAAAAATTTACAAAAAAAACAATTAAATAAGTAAGACAGAGGGAGTAAGCCTACATAGAATATGAGGCAAGCTTACATGTGATTAGGTCAAATTGGGCCAGACAAACCATCAACCTGCGACCTTTGTCTAATCACTTATAAATTATACTTGTTGCATGGTTGCTGAACAACAATAACGAGTATTTAACATACCTCCTTTTCGTCTTGCTTCTAGATTTGATTCAGTTCTGATGGCTCATATACTGTGCGGCCTCCCCCTACTGGACACATCAGGAACAACAGCGGCGTAAAACTGCCTGGGGCGTAAAACTGTCTGATCCAGGTCTGCAGCCTCCCCGTATAGTGTTGAGGGGCACAGGGGTGGGGGCAAGCACATTTTGAGAGGGGCCGGTGCCACCCCGTGCCTTCCCTCTAGACACGCCCCTGATCGTTAGCCAAGCATTCAAATAATGCATCTCATAATCTTGTACTGCAGTTATATCAAATGCTCATTATTATGCTTTAGCTTGAACAAATAATGTTTGCTTGGATTTTTCTATTGTCCTCATTTGTAAGTCACTTTGGATAAACGCGTCTACTAAATGAATAAATGTAATTATGCATAATTTATAGTTGTTATAATGGGAAGTACATATGAGAACGTGTGTAACAAGGACACCTTAAAATAAAGTGTTACCTAAGATTTTGGTAATAATGTTACAGTTGATATCCATAAAACAGCTAGTTACTCAGTTACCCTTACAAAAATGAACCATGGTTTGCAGTAAAAGTGTAGTTACCATGGTTTTTTGGCATATTGATTACCATTTGAATAACTACTATTTTACTTCAAATACTATGGTTGGTGTATATGGTTAATTTGTGGTTATCATGGTTTAACTATAGCAACCATGTTTTTTGGGGTTTAATTTGAAGTAAAACCATGGTTAATTGATGTCTCAACCTCAGCTGATTTGAAGTCCAACAATCCAATAATTCCTAGATTCATTTTTATAATTTTCATGACTAATAAACACATGAAGTCACCAGAGCAGCAGGCGAGCTTGGAGTAATGGAAAGATTACTCAAAGGATGGAAATATTGCCACATTGATTTTATAAGGAGAAAATATGATCTGAACACTGATGTGTAAGTTGTGGCAGTACTTTACTCTGGTATTACATGGCTTGCCCTCATCCCTCTGATCCTGATAAATTTTATTACTATAATAATAAAAAATACACTTTTTAGAAAACAAAACATTTTCTCATGAACTTATGCAATTTATTTTGATCAAATACACCATGAAATATAATCATATATGGTAACAAAGAAATTATAGCTACAATTAGTTTCAAGCTACACAATGAGAATAATACAATACTTTCACTTAACTGTTAATATCAATCACCACTCAGTGTTTGCGATCCAGTGTGGATTTTGGTCAAATGATGAGGCAGAAATATATTGTTAGTAACATTTTCAGAAGAATATTTTGGTTAAGATACACAATTACTTACTTCTGTGGGCCATGAAGGAAAGAAAGGTAACATTACTAGTAGTGTAACTAATTACTGTTGCCAGAAAGTGTGAAGTACCAGAATAATATTACATTTGAAAAGAGTAACAAGTAATAAATTACATTTTTGAATAACGAACCCAACACTGGTTGTAGTTATCAAGACATGCTGCTTCAAGCTGATCATTATCTTAGCATTTTATATCATTTATGTGAATGAAATGAGCTGCCTGCCAGATGTATATAACATCTGCAGCTCACAAGACAGTGAGACGAACAAGAGCAACACTGACTGCTCCAAACCCAGAGACCGGCCTGTAGATAACATCCTTGCCTGCTCAAAACAGAGAAAACATTCACCTCAGGAGCTCATCTCAGAGCGGATGAAGAGCTAGTGACCACACAGAGAGAGAGATCACTCATGAGCTGACCTCACTGTGACTGTGTGTGTGCATCAATGGGCCGTTTGGGACAGAATTATTAGGAGCACTCTTGAGCTCTGGGGACCAGGTTTCCCGGATCACTGAGTTAGACCGGAACCGATTCAGTGATTTGAGTTTCTCTGTCTGGATCCTTCAAATGCTGCAATCACAGATCAATCATTGAGTGCGGTCGGGTCACGAGTTACACCCTTCAAAATAACAAGAACCGGTATGGTAAAAAGGTTACATATTATGCTTTGAAATGTAGTGAAGAAAAATGAAATGTTCCTCAAAAGGAAAATAAAATAAGAGGGCAAAGAGATTTACTGCATTTAGGTCGCTTCAGGTGTTTTTGATTAGGGTTGTAGCTAAACTTTTCAGGATAGTGGGTCCCTAGGAGCAGGGTTGAAGACCTCTGCTATATGGCAGTGGTTTTCAAACCTGTCCTGCAAGCACCCCTGCCCTGCACATTTTGTGTCTCCCTTATCAGACACACCTGATTAAACTCATCAGTTCTTTAGTAGACTGCAAGACCTGAATTGGGTGTGTCTGACAAGGGAGACATACAATATGTGCAGGAGTGCTTGCAGGACAGGTTTGAAAACCACTGCTATAAGGTGATCCCAGTTTAAAAATAAAATAGTAATCTACTTAAATTACATTTATTTTATACTAAGTATATTACAAATCTATTAACATATCGCTCGAGACTTACTAATATAAAATGATAATTAAACTTTATTTGGGGTACTATTTGTGCACAATATTTTACTATTAAGCCAAAACTGTGTTTTAGTGTCACTCTTGATAAGGATTGTATGATCTTTGAATAATATCTTTAAATTCAAGACATTTGAAGTGTACCTTAAGTATATTTGCAATAGTTCCACTTTAGCACAATCAAATTTACTTCAGCATATACAGTGCTGCTCACTAATTGTGACACCCTTGATAAATATGAGCAAAGGCAGCTGTGAAAATAAATCTGCATTGTTTAACCTTTTGAACTTTCAGTAATTTTTTTACAAAATTCTAACCTTTCACTGGCGTAAAACAATGGAAAGTGGGGTAAACTCACATTATGAAATAAATGTTTTTCTCTAGTTCACGTTAGCCACAATTATTGGCACCCAATTATTGCAATGTCCTTGTGCCTATATAATAGCTCTGAGTTTTCTCCTATAATGCCTGATGAGATTGGAGAACACCTGATAAGAGATTAGAGACCATTCCTTTTTTTATCTGTTGGTATTTGATAGAATCCATGATGCATGCGTCTGAACAAGATGAGCAGGACCTCTGGCAGAAAAACAGGCCCTAAACATTAAAGATACAGCAGTACATTTAACCATGGAGTACTTTTTTATCCGTTTGTACTGAACTCATCTGGTGGGTTTACTGCCATAAAGCTCTTTTTTTCAGTTTCACCTGACCATAGAAGCCAGTGCTGTTTGAAGTTCCAGTCGTGTCTGACAACTGAATACGCAGGAGTATGTTTTTGGATGAGCGAGGATAATTTTTCTTGAAACCCTCCCAAACAACACGTCGTGATGTAGGAGCTGACTGTCCCCAAGACTCAACTAATCTCTAGAATTCTCCAGCTGTGATCCTTGATGAGTCTTTCTTTGGCTACTCAAACTCTCCTCAGTATGCATTAGGACGATATAGACACATCCTCTTCCAGGCAGATTCTTAACATCTTTAGTTGATGGGACCCTCTTAATTATTACCCTGATGGTGGAAATGGGGATTTTAAATGCTTTAGCTCTTTTCTTACAGCCACTTTCTGTTTTGTGAAGCTCAACAATCTTGTTCTGTACACCAGAACAATATTCTTTGGTTTTACTCCTTGTGATGGATGACTAAGGGAATTTGGACTTTGTGTAACTCATATTTATAATCCTGTGGATCAGGAAGTCATGGCTGGACAATTTCATGTTCATAATCATCCTGGTGTGCAATTAAATAAAATATGAATAGTAAAAAAATCTATATTATTCATAAGAATGTCTAGGGGTGTCAATAATGGTAGCTAACGTATGCATTGGAGAAAGATATTTATTTAATAATGTGAGTTTACCCCCACTTTACATTGTTTTACTTCAATTTTTTGAATGAAAGATCAAAAAGATAAATTATGCAGATTTATTTTCACAGCCACCTTTGCTAATATTTACCAAGGGTGCCAATATTAGTGAGCAGCACTGTACTAAGTTTGACTTATTTACTGCATTAATTCCACACAATTAAAGTGCATTAAGTTCAAAATTAATTGTTCCAATTTAGCTCACTTTAAGTATAGTTTAGTATAGCAAAAGTATAACTGCATTTTATCAAATGCATAATTATGTTACTGTATTTATAGCATACTTGGCATGAAATACATAGATTTCAAATACATCTTAGCATATTTATTTTCACTCAGGATGTGAAGGAATAAACTTTTCATAGATCATTCAATTCAAAACCAATACACCAATGCGTTAGCCAAAATACCAGCTTGCTTTGACTAAAGCGGTTTGTAATGAAGGCATTTTGAAATTGCAGTGCTTTTGCACCTCACATGAACGACAGATGTCTACAGCATTCATTTATTTATTTGTCTGAAAGCTGAGAGGCAGCATCCAGAGGCCTGTCCAAATCCTGAGATACCGTCATCCGATGGATTTCTGAAAGCAGCACATGATATCCCACTTCTGTGGCTGCTGAGCTGACGGGAAAAAGAGCATCTGAGAGTTGTCAAATGTAGGTTTTTAACTGTAGGATTTTCTAGCACCAAAGTGCTATTCTGTATCTTGTTGCAGATTATTTGACTATGTTCAAGCTTGTAATGTCTCCGTTGCCTCTTTCTGCCACCTCATCCGGAGCTTGTCTTACAGCAGAATTTTCCTGAGTGACCCAGATATCGAAGGCTTTGTCAAATCAGATAATTCCTGTTTAGACTGCAGTGGCTTTTGCTAGCTGTGAGATTTGGATAAGCAAAGAAAATCTGGATTTTTTTTCTGTGATCGCAAGCGCTTGATCGGTTTTGAGTGTCCAGTGATCATCAGTGCAAGTGTGCTGACGCAGAGGCACATCATCGTCCAGGTCAGATAAAACATTTTATTGTTGCATTTTTTTTTTTGGAGACAATCTGCTGTTGTAGTTTACACTAATCTTAAAATGTAGGCATTCAAGTCAATATTTTATTTAACATAATTCATATTGCAGTCATCGTGAACAACTGGGATTTCAATATACATAACAGAATTGTAACATTGTACGCAACCCTTCCTAACCCTACAATGATCCTCCTCGAGAAAATCCGATCCCACCCATTCCCAACCAGGAAAACTATAGCAAAACATCGTAAGCCTCCCAAGCTCACAACAGCCCAATTTGCAGACGGATATTGTCGATCTCGTGTTAACCTGTCTCTAGCTTCAAGGGGGGTATCAATTTGTCAACACTATCAGAATTGGTCAAAGGCGACGCAACACAAGTCTTTTTTTTGTGAATGACTATAAAATAATGATAGTGAAAAGTTGAAAGTGAGTGGGAGGATAAGTTAGCATGTGAATCTCAGCTAAAATAAAAAGTGGGTACCAGCATAGTGGCAAAATACGACTGAATTCTCTGAGCAACAATCACTGACCGGCCTTCCTGAGCTCGCTCCTCAAACCCACCCCCTCCTGTGTTTGGTCAGTGAGTCAGTCAGTGCGTCTCAGCGCATGTAAACGATAAATGCATTCTGGGATGTAAGGGTCGGCGGCACGGGACTATTTGAGACAGCGCTCAAAGTAGGTGGCGCCCACGTATCCGCCACGCAGCGACCGCTGGACGTTCTGCTCGAAGAGCCGCCGGTTTGTCTGCAGGACCTCCGCTGCCTCTTTGTTCAGGGGGTCTTCAGGATTAGGCTCCTGAAGGAGGGACACACAGAGACCACACAAACGCCAGCTGGAGTTAACGTGTACGTGAACGCCAGCAGGAAACCCAGAGAAAATAAATCAGAGAAACTCAGCAGGGTTTGAGGTTTGCTTCACTGGGATCTAAACACAATGCAGAGCTTAACTTACAAGGAACAGATACTGTAGTCCGTATATGATGGAGTTAATCGTCAACACTGGCTTCCAGTCTTCTCTGAAACAGAAAGAGTGATGTTGAATTTCAGGATCACACCCTGATACTTCATTACATGACTGATAATTCAACAATTGTCCAACTTTTTACCATTTATCCCCGTTATACTCTGGTTGCATTCTGTCATTCACTTGAAAGGCTGTACAGGATATCTTATCGTTTGCAATATACCGGCAAAAAATCTTCCCATGATAAGAATTAGTCTTCCCACGATAATAAAGATTAAGTCTAGTTGTTGACATATTTATGTCTGCGACAGTGCGGAAGGCAGATGTGAAACTGAGATTCGTGCATAGGTGTGAATTTCCATGGATCACAGAAAACTCAATATGCACTTCAGAATGAAGCTGCTCGGGTTGAGAATGTAATTTCAGGGGAACATTAAACAAGTTCATGCATGTAAATAAGACTGAATCCTACTGTAATGTGACCCAGAGAGGGCAAATGTTTAACACTGACACAAATAGCTTTCACATTATGTAACAGAGCAAAAGCACGGTCACATTTATCACTGGGAAAAATCCAGTCAGTTTCACATGAGGGCGAAATATTTTCTTGTGCAGATTTTGCAATGGCTTCAAGTTGGTCAGAGATATTTGCTGTTTTGACAAACAGAAAGCTGCTGTCACAGTTTTCAGCTGGTGTGCCAATGATGGCTACCAGAGGAAACTGTGCTCTTGTGTGAGCACATGACTTGTGATGTATTTGTTTGGTGCCATGTGCTCTTCTGTCTATTGTCTGACCTGTCGCAGGGGTCTCTCTGTGAGTGGGAGGATAAGTTAGCATGTGAATCTCAGCTAAAATAAAAAGTGGGTACCAGCATAGTGGCAAAATACGACTGAATTCTCTGAGCAACAATCACTGACC
Organism: Gymnocypris eckloni scoliostomus; assembly: GCA_027564155.1. Classification (NCBI taxonomy): domain Eukaryota; kingdom Metazoa; phylum Chordata; class Actinopteri; order Cypriniformes; family Cyprinidae; genus Gymnocypris; species Gymnocypris eckloni. The sequence goes on along the minus strand of CM050427.1, from coordinate 33,013,680 downwards.
GGCCTTCCCGAGCTCGCTCCTTAAACCCACCCCTCCTGTGTTTGGTCAGTGAGTCAGTCAGTGTGTCTCAGCGCATGTAAACGATAAATGCATTCTGGGATGTAAGGGTCATGAAAATGAGTTTATCGCTAAATGAGGTCCTTCTACAATCTGTAATTGGTTTGGTCAGGGCTGTACAATGCACAAAAAAAATCAGTCTGAATAAATGCTAGGAATAAATGTAAAGTTACTACAGAAGCACGTGTGCGAAAAAGCTTCATGTGTATGAGCCAGTTTACAAACCTGTTGTCCAATAAAGATATTTATTGACAAACTTTACACTGTGTCTAAATGCATGTGATGCGACGCCGGACGAAAAACAAATGATTGAGCAATTACGAGGTGTTCATTCACGTAAATCTTTTGTTAAAACTAGTTGTAATGAGGAAGAGATGATCGCGCTGCCGTTTGAACCGAGGCGTTTATACAGCGATCTGTCGCACCACATCAAAGGTGGTAATAAACTGCATTTATTATTTGAATTTCCTGAAAAAAGGACATCGTTTGAAAGATGAGACTTTAAGTATATTATGATGAAATTAAATCACTCAGGCAGGTGACATGCTTTTAGATTATACTAATAAAACCTGTTGCCTTAGTAAAATCAGTCAAGAGACATTAAAGATGGTGAAGATATCTTTTTTGGTATGGTGACAGCTTCTGATCACCAGATTAAACGAAAACTACTGTTTCTAACATCTTGGAAGCATCAATTTGGACCAAAAAAACGAGCTACTTTTCATTTTATGTTGCAGAGCAGTCAAAATTTTGTCAGGGAAAGTAAAACTGCGCAGAGGCTCTCAGGAGACCTGGACTGTAATTCCCAAAACCACGACTCCACTATCCTTTTCACAAAAACTGGGAAAGACATCAGTTTGTGTTGAGCAGAGAATTTGACAGCATTGACACAACACATCCTAGTTATTATATCATAACACCCAATGTGTAAGAGTGCACACAATACCTCAAAATATTTAGACAACGTTGCCTTCAAGGTCAATGTTGGGGTGATAGACCATTGTTTCACATTTTACTTTAGGAGGGTCATGAGGGTATCCCTGTCCTACCTGAAAGAAAAACACCAGGACTTTAATCACTGTTGAAGAGTAATCTAACAAGTAATAACAAGTATCCTATTTTAAAGCAAAAATAATGCCGTGACCAAACGTGTCAGCTCTGACAGAGCACTTCAAATACATCTGAAAATGACAATTAAAGAAATAAAAAAACATGTACAAAAACTGTAATCAGTAAGATAAAAAGCTTGTTAAAGAAAAGACTTGAAAAGAAATGTGCATAGCTTGGCTAACTAATGGGTGAAAAAGATATTACATCGATGACAGATCATTTATGTTATTCTGGCATTACAGATTTAAGCTTCAGTGTGTCTTAACACAAGCAAACTGTTGACTGCATTGTGAAATCAGCTGTTCCAGATATGTTTGTGTATGTTTTGCTGCAGTGCCGGACCTGATCCGAGCGAGTCTCATCTGACTGGAAAGGTGCTTAACATTCACCAGGCGTCTTCTGAAGTGCCACTGTACATTATACACTATATTCAGTGGGGCAAAAAATGATTTGATCCCCTGCTGATTTTGTACGTTTGCCCACTGACAAAGAAATTATCGGTCTATCATTTTAATGTTTTTTATTTTATTTTAGCAGCGAGACCGAAAAACAACAACATAAAATCCAGACAAATGCATTTAAAAAAAATATATAATTTGATTTGCATTTTAATGAGAAACATGACTTAGTACTTGGTGGCAAAACCCCTTGTCAATCACATGAGGTCAGACACTTCTTCTAGTTGGTCACCAGGTTTGCACACATCTCAGGTGGGATTTTGTCCCTCTCCTCTTTGCAGATCCTCTCCAAGTCATTAAGGTTTCGAGGCTGATATTTGGCAACTCGAACCTTCAGCTCCCTCCACAGATTTTCTATGGGATTAAGGTCTGTAAACTGGCTAGGCCACTCCAGCACCTCAATGTCCTCCTTCTTGATCCACTCATTTGTTGCCCTGGCCGTATGTTTTGGGTCATTGTCATGCTGGAATACCCATCCACAACCCATTTTCAATGCCGTGCCTGGCTTCAATGTCCTGGCCCTGACGATACATGGCCCAGTCCATCGTTGATGCAGTGCAGTTGTCCTGTCCCCTTAACAGAAAAACACCCCCAATGCATGGGGATGGTGTTCTTGGGTCATTGGCAGCATTCCTCCTCCTCCCAATACAGCTAGTTGCGTTGATGCCAATGAGCTAGATTTTGGTCTCATCTGGGACCACAACACTTTCACAGTTCTCCTCTGAATCGCTGGCAAACTTCAGACAGCCCTGTACATGTGCTCTCTTGAGCAGGGGGACCTTGCAGATGCTGCAGGATTTCAGTCTTCACGGCGTAGTGTGTTACCAATTGTTTTCTCGCTGACTATGGTCCCAGCTGCCTTGAGATCATTAACAAGATCCTCCCGTGTAGTTCTGGGCTGATCCCTCACCGTTCTCATGATCATTGAAACTCCACGAGGTGAGATCTTGAATGGAGCCCCAGTCCGAGGGAGATTTAGTTATTTTGTGTTTCTTCCATTTGCGAATTATTGCACCAACTGTTGTCAACTTCTCATCAAGCTGATTGGCGATGGTCTTGTAGTCCATTCCAGCCTTGTGTTGGTCTACAATCTTGTCCCTGACATCCTTGGACAGCTCTTTGGTCTTGGTCATGGTGGAGAGTTTGGAATCTGATTGATTGCTTCTGTGGACAGGTGTCTTTTATACAGGTAACAAACTGAGATTAAAAGCAGTCCCTCTAAGAGAGTGCTCCTAATCTCAGCTCCTTACCTGTATAAAAGACACCTGGGAGCCAGAAATCTTGCTGATTGATAGGGGATCAAATACTTATTTCACTCATTAAAGTGGAAATCAATTTAGAACTTTTTAGAAATATTCTTTTGTTGTTGAAATTCTGGCTATCACTGTTCAAATAAACATACCATTAAAATTATAGACTGATATTTTTTTTTCAGTTGGCAAATGTGCAAAATCAGCAGGGGATCAAATCATCCCCCACTGTATATTAAAGCAATAAGTCCCAAGAAGCCGTGGTTTACAGTGAATTTATAACAGCTAAGGGCTGTTGTTAGGCATGACGCGAAGCAGAGTAGCTGTTATAAAACCCCTTAGCTGTTATAAATGGTTATTACATATACTTAGTAAGGTTTCACAAAATAAAACAGAGCGAACAAGTGTAATGATATTAATAAAAACAGTATTATTCCACCAAACAATGTAGTTCCTCAGAAAAAGTTGTGGTTGGAACCCTTGGTTGCCAAGCAACACAGAAAGTAAACAAAAGTGTAGGTTTTTAGTGTGATTTACAATGGCTTCGAACGTGGAACGGTGTATAAACTGACACATAAGCCTCACTCAGACTGTCAGCCCAAATCAGATTTTTGTGCAAATCCGATCATATTTAAATAGTCTGAATGGCAACAAACTACATAAAATCTGATTTGTGCAAATCCATTTTGAGCTACATTTGTATGTGGCTTAGAATCCTATTCAAATCGCATTTCTGGAAATCCGTTTCAGTCTGACCAGTCAGATCGGATTTAGCTTAGTTTTTCACGTCCTCATGCCATGTAAAATGTAAACACTTACTGAACATCTGTGCAAAAACAAGCTTGTGTCATTGCGAAGTGCAAGTCATGCGGAAAAACACAATATACTGCTAGCATACATACAAGCGAAGACAAAAAAAAGAAAAGAAGCAAAGTAGCGGAGATGGCAGCATGGAATAAAGCCACACATTCAAGCTTCCTGCATTTCTGCCGCTGCCTCACAAGATGAAATATAATAGTACAGGGCAACCGCGACGTAAGACAACATCTGTATATCAAACTGTATTGCTGTTGCTCCAGTTTTTAAAGTAGGCATAACAACACAACGGCATTACCATAGAAACCAATGGACATTCAGTAAAATCGAAAGAGCGTTTATGGATGCACAAATCGGATATTAACAGTTGTGATGCGCTGTGTGGACAGTCAGTTATTCAAATCAGATTCCATCCAGATATTTACAAAATCGGATTTGGGCTGACGTCTGAACGAGGCTAAACAATCACCTGAGAACTGGGACTGCTTCTAAAATCAAGCTCAAAAAGAAAAACTAAACTAAACATACAAACAAATGTACAGCACCTATCAATAAATATGTCTTTTTTTCATTTATGACAGTATTTTCTTTGTACTGGCTAATCAAACAGCTTTTGAAATTTAACATACAACATTTTCTAAATAAAATCACAGAATTTGACTAAATTCTATGCTCTTAAATAAAGCACCAGCATTTTTGCATCTATCGTGTTAGTTGCTAAATCAACTAAGCCTGTAGTATAAAGACATACAATTCCATGTAAATCTACAAATTTTATAGATAGAGTTTTGACTTTATGGCTGTGGCAGCAGAAAAAAAAGACTTATCACGTCTGACTACTTTGATAGTAGGAAAAAATCATACGGAAGTCACTGTGGACAAGCAACTGTTTGGTTTTCCATGTTCCTTAAATGTTTTTCCATCAAATTCAATGTTGACCAACAACTGTTTTTTTTTTTACACATTCTTCAAAATATCTAAAATAGCATAATATTCAAAATAGCACTAGAAAGAAATTTAATACAAGTTTGGGACAACTTGTGACTGAGTAAAGAAATGGCCGAAATGACATTTTAGGGACAACTATCAACTAAACAACTATCCCTTTAATGACAGTTGGCAGCATGTTTAGTACTGTCCCTTTAAGACCTGCACTCATCTAATATGCAGGCACGCATCCGTTTTCTCTCAACTGTTATCAAAAGATAATATAGTTCAGTAATCAGGCACTGTTTGACAGGGTTAGTGCGCGCGCTTCGGGGTGTACATGCTCAGAAAAAGCGCAGGTCAGACCAGTGCGAGAATGAAACATTTAAAAGCACATGCAAATAATGTATTTTTGTGATTGCGAATAAGTGCAGGGTCCTGTGAGAGTAACTCTACCGCTGAGTTGACACTGATGTGAATGTCGCGCTGTACAGTATCTTGAGACGGCGGTGCCAGAACTGTAACTGACAGAATATGCGCTGTAGCACAATACCACAATATATCGCACACCCCAATGTAGTGTTCATTTTTACATTTCAGTGATTATAGAGTTAGCTGTTTTTTCTTCTTATCTACTGAATATCATTTAATCACGTTAAACTCTTTTTTTAAGCTATTATCCATTTGATCCAACCCTTAAACGATCTGAGATGACCAAACACCTGAGAAGAGATGATGCCAACCCCTCAAACAGTATACAGAATTAACCAAAATTTGTCATAAGTTAAATATATTACGTTTCTGATAGATATAAATCTATCGTAGAAACTTAATTTCCTGTATAGCTGATTTGCATCGTGAAAAGCGCTATACAAATAATCTTGAATTGAATTATATTATATCTCATGCTTCAGAACAAGGTCTTTTTTTCAGATCCAAGACCCATGTGAAAACATTATCAAAGATATTAAATTAAATTTTAAATCAAAGAAATTAAATTAAATCCCTTTCTGATGCGCTCTGTAGATCCTGGCTTTTTATTTTGTGTACTTGAATGAATCTGAATTTTTTAATTGTAAGGCCTATAAACAAAAACATATCCCAGTTCTCAAGAACTACTGTTACATTTGGAAGTACAGCTACTGATCTACTCACTCTTATATTATTACATTGTTAGGTACTGATCTGTCGTGGGTCTTTAGTTGAGTGTTGTTCACAAAACCCGAGTTGCTGTTTACCTTAAAACTGAAGACAAATTTTCCACCTTTATAGAAACCCTGCAAAAGAACAACACAGAAAATTATAACTGCTCATGAACCATATCAGACAGAGTAACATGCTGCTAAGAGAGGACTCGGCATGAGCAACAGCACAGATCCACCGGCTGCTGGGACACCTGTATAACCACAGCATCAGAAATGTTATCAATTCCAATTCTGCTTATCGATTAAAAATTTCCATTCTAATGTGGTTTAAAAATGTCTAAAAAAAGTCAAACTTTTAGATATCAAAACATATTTACTTTGTGCCTTTTTGCAAAAAAAATTAATTAATGGACTCGATTAAGAGCTGTTTGTGTGCAAAATAGAGCTGCACAATTCTGGATAAATTGTGACATTTTTTGTTAATAATTTTTTTAGTTCTCTCACAATTTTGAAGAAAAATATTAGACAACTAAAAATCTTATGGAATTTATGAATGGAATAATTAAAAGACTCAAGATTGACTTGATTCATTACTGGATGAATCAGTGTTTTTGAATGAATGATTCATAGAAGTACACACTTTAACAGCCCTTTTTCGCCAGCTAAAAATAAAATATGTGCACAAAGGAATCGATAGGTGGAATTACAATTTTACAACAAGCATCCGATTCTGGAAATGGAATTTATTTTTCGATCCGCAACCCTAGGCATGGGTGATCTGTGCTTTGTTCATTGAGTCAAGAGTTGATGGCGTGCGTTCGGATCAGCACTGTAAGACACTCAGACCTCACGAGCTGGCAAACACTGCGGTTCAGAGACGGTCAGAGAGAGGGAAGCGTGCAGACCTCATCTGGGGAGATGATGAGCTTGAAGTTGAGCAGGTCGTCTTGGTCGGGGAACACAATCTCACACGTCTTTGGCAGGTTCAGCTCATTGATGTCTGACACAGAACAAACAGCAGCAGCATTACTTTCACTTTCATACAGACACGATGCTAAGCGCTCACACAACCACAAACCACTGAGCGTTAGTTATGAAGGTTTTGTTATGATTGTTGTTAAATTTGATCAGAGAGCCCAATCGTTCAGACTGGAGACATGACGGTTGGATTTCTGCTCATTACATTGGCTGTTGTGCTGATTTAAGTCCTTTTTTATCATTTTAATTAACAGCAGAGTGAATTAGGATTTTTTTTAGAGCTGCAGAAGCCCTGATTATAGATACTGGCTGACCTGTTCCTCATGTTCATGTTTCAAACCAATCCACTTTCAGTGCATTCACATTAAAGCAGAGGTGTTTAGTAGATCAGTACATTATTGACCTAGCTTACAGAAATATGGACACAAATGTTTTGCTGATCGTGATAAAGCCTGTTGTGTTTACATGTGCATTTTTATTTATATAAGAGTGAATCTCAGCAATATTCCAGCCAGTCACGCTGCAATGTAATATTGACAGCTAGCAGTTGAATTGAGCACTGCAGTCCAAATTCAGATTTTTTTTTATTAATTTTTTATTTTATTTTATGCATTTAGCAGACGCTTTTATCCAAAGCGATTACAGTACATTCAGGTTATAACTTTTTTTTGTCAGAATATTGGAGAGTGTTGTTTTCAATGGATGCCGAGGCTTTTTAGGTCGGAAGAATCTGTGATCTCTGACCCAGTTCGTTTGCTGGCTTCAATGGCTGTAATTTGCTGTGTTTTCCACCAACTGGCAACCTGGGGTATTGAAACACTATTGGGTAAACTGTCAGTGGGCGGAGTCACATGGACCAAAACAAAAACATTCTGGCACTGAATGCACATTTCCCAGCAGGTTAACTGATGTAGTGTTGTTTTTCAGAGAAACGAGTGTGTGAACCTAGAATGTCTCCTTAATTTCTGCAAATGTGTTATTTTTATGCTTTATTACAGTAAAAAATTCACAGCACCTTTAAACAATATTAATTAATAGCCATCTGGAATGAAAAAATTAAAGGCCAACTGATCGATAATTCACATTCAAAATGATATCGGGGTCATATGATGCGATTTCAAGTTTTTCTTTCTCTTTGAGTGTTCCAAGCTGTTTGTGCATAGATAAGATCCCTGAAGTTGCAAAGACTAAAGTCTCAAAACCAAAGCCTAAAACAGCTCATTTAAACACGCCCCCACGTCTACGTCACTGTGTGGGAAGATTTGCAAAACACCACCCAAATGTATACGCAAAGAAAGAGGCGAAACTATTGTTCTCGCTATAGTATTGTTGCTGCCAGCACCATGTGTTGGAGACACTGTGTTTTGTTGTAAAAGCGAAACTACTTTGTTTGGGCTAAGTCTCTCACGGCCAAAGCAAACGCTCCGCTAATGTTCCGCTCACACTCACCAGTAAACCAAATCCTGCTCAGATCACGCTTTGACATTATAATTCTCCAGTAGGCCTATTTATTTCCCCTCGTTTATAATTCAATTATTGAATAAATGTCTCAATTAAATCAGTAGTCCGAACGGTTATGTTTCAGGGTGACATTATTAATTTAAATGTACTAAATAAAAATTATTAATTTAAATACGTCTTGTTTTTGAAGCCCCATGGCAAACCTTCATAAAAAAAATAACTGAAAAAGTTGCCTATCATTTTCTATTAAGTTATTGTGCAACAGAACATTCAAAAACACACACACAAGATGAAATGCACTCAACAATGAATTATTTTCGTAGCGTATATATAAGAAACACTTTCTAAAATTAAAATAGACCAAAACTGCGGGGAAATGCGGTCTATTAAAACTATTAAATCTGTCAATCTTCACAGGATTTTATAATTTTCTTTTAGAAACATTAGCTTAGACAAACCATTGCTTAGCCTATTCCACAGATTCTCGAACTAGCAAATTAACAAAGGGCATTTTGGGTTGAGCGAGCGGAGCTGAATCTTCAGAAAGGCGCTCTCAGCTCTGAAGGAAATATGACCGCTATGCTCTCCACCGCTCACATGCTCGGGTTTGGGCTTCCAAAAGAGGACACAACTAGAAGTCAGTGGTTAAGTTGTATTTACAACACAGTTCCAGAACAGTTCAACGCAAATATTTGAGTGTGTGTGCAGCGCATTTTATGGAGGACTATTTCATGAACCTGGGAGAGTAAACAAAGGCTGTTTCTATAAAGTGGGGCAATTCCAACATTGCAAGGACAGTCTGGCACTTCTGACTCACAGCCTGTAAGAACGTTTCTGCTACTGACGATTCAGACGCGAGCTTTGAGCTGTGTAGAGTAGTGCTTGTTGTTTGTCGTTTCACCGATCACAAATGCACACGTGGTAATGTTTACACAGGGCGATGCAACGGGACGTGTACAAAGACAGTATAAGTCATTACAATCAGTAATTATGTCCCCACTGGATGCAACAAATGCCTCGTTTATAATAGGGCTGCAACGATTATCGACAACATTGACAACAAAAAATTGACAAATATTTTTTTGATGTAATTTGTTTTTTGATCAAATATTGTTTGATCTCATATGACCTAATGTAAGAGCCTGCAATACTGCGGTTTGACTAGTGTGGCGCTGTAGAGCAATACTGTAGTTCGGCGCTTCAGTTTAGAGCAAATGCATCCAAACCTGAGCGGCGTTTGGATGAATATGTAAATATATATTGCGTGCTTTTCAATCAGTAATAAAATAAACAACAAAACTGACAGCAGTGTGAAAGCAGCAGTTAAAAATACATCTGATTACAACGATGTGGATGTTTGCATGAGCTTTGCAGTTCAGTAACGTACTCCAGTAAAGTCCAGTCACATCATGTTTATTTATATAGTACTTTATGCAATAGATGGCCTTAATTCAAGCAGCTTTACGTTATTAAACATGAGTCAGTGTCGCTTTCAGTTAGAATTACAACTTTATTTTCTGTTATAAAGCAGCTCCATTGTGGAGCTAGCCAATGATAAAATATTTGTAAGAAATTTTTTTTTTCATTAAAGTGACAGTTTGGTTTACAGAGATCAAAGCTTAATCTAGCTAAGGACTGTTTTGGTAATCGAAACCCTATAAAGGTATTTTAAGACATTATGTTGTGAATAAAATGGTTTATCCAAAGCCTCTTATCATTTACCTTTATTTAGTTTCTTATCTATATGACTTACAAAAGGAGATGTTAGGCAGAATGATGATGTCATTCAGTTACTTTTTCGCTAATTAAATAGTGAGAGTGTCTCTTTCTTTCATCTCATTTTGTGTATCAAATACATTTATTTGTATAATGAATTGATAAGTCATGGGGCAGTCGTGGCCTAATGGATAGAGCATTGGACTTATAACCCGAGGTTGTGGGTTCGAATCTCGGCTGCGGCAGGAATTGTCCACGAACCCCCAACTGCTCCCCGGGCGCCGCAGTGTCGGCTGCCCACTGCTCCAGGTGTGTGTGCACTTGGATGTGTTAAATGCAGAGAACATATTTCACTGCTGGTTATACTCTGTATAATTCTGTATGTGACAAATACAAAAATCTTCTTCTAAGTTTACAATAAGGTATCATTTGTTAACATTAATGTATTAATTAACATGAATTAACAATGAACAATACATTTATGTATTAATCTTTGTTGATGTTGGTTAATAAAAATACAGTTGTTCATTGTTCACGGTAGTTAACAGTGCATTTATCAATGTTAAATAACACAACTTGTGAATTTTATAAATGCATTAGTAAATGCTGAAATTAACATTATCTAAGATTAATAAATGTTGTAGAACTATTGTTCATTCTTAGTTCATGTTAACTAATGAACCTTATTATAAAGTGTTACTAATACTTAATTTTGTAATAGCTAAACACAATTTCAGAAGGAGTGAATCTATGTAGTGCTCACACTGCTCCAGCATCAGCATCCCTCCATCTGAAACCATCCGAGAGATGACCGAGCTTTATGAGCAAACGAACTGTCCCTCCAGTCCACCACAGCTTTAACGCTTCCAAAACTTCATAAAACATGGTGACCGTAAGACACGTTCGCTTTATATGAACAGATTTAACGTAGGCTTTTATTCAGAAATAAACTCTGATCGACACACATACACGGGGTTCATTAGACCATTACTGACCTTCTGTATAAAACTATTATACTGTATAAAACCATTATACTGTATAGATCATTACTGACCTTCATATAAAACCATTGTGTGTCTTAACAAAACCACCCAGATCATAAAGATTTATGTCAGAAAGACTTGTTTTTTTTACTTTTTGGGGTGTTAACGTTTGGGTGGATTGAACTTTGAATGGAGAGACAGAAATATCTAGTGTTGTATTAAAATATACTCAATTTGTGTTTTGAAGATAAATGAAAGGTAGAGTAAATGCTGAGAAGAGTGGTCAACTTTTCGGTAAACTATCCCTTGAGCTTATTTTAATGTTTGAGTCAAAACGGTGTTTTGTTCCAAAAGCTGGTGAGCAGGTTTACTCCAGTCATCTCTTCACGGAGTCCCGCAAATGGTGTAAAAGCAGCAGATGAATGAGTGTTACCTGACTGCTTACAAACTGACAAACTTTCCACACACGAGTCAAAACAGCCCAGAGCAGATGCTGGCCCACATCTGTCAAGGTGTGACGGAAAATACAGATGGACTGAGAGTCGTTATGAGGCTAATACTCGCACATCAAACTAGGCCTCAATGTTGTGACTGTGAATGAAACTTGTTAGATTGCTCTGACAGAAAACAAGTGTTGATCTGTGACTTTAGACAAGAGCTTCACTCCCTGCAACTGCTCTGAATTTTCCAAACATCGAGTATATAATAACACTAAAACAGCGCAGACGTATTAAATAGTGCGCTAAAACGTGTTAGCGCGGCGGCTAGTGCTAGTTTCGCTCTCCTCCTTCACTCTTCATCGTTACGAGAACATATGTTGTCATATGTTACATATGTAAACAGTCTGGACCGAAAGCACGACCGAGCTGCACTGATTCTCTCTCTCTCTCTCTCTCTGTGTGTGTTTGATAGATAAAGGTTTGTGGTGGTGTTGAGGGTGTTCTCGTACCCTTCTGTATCCGCAGCTGGGCCGCGCTCGCCTTCTTCCCGCCGGCTCCGGCTCGCGGTCCTCCGGCGGACTCCTCGTCCTTCTTCTGCTGCTTCAGCGAAAAAAGCTTGATCATCTTCGCTCTGTTCTGCGCTAACAACAAGCCCAAGCCAGTCTAGCCCCGATCTGACGACGCTGGTGTGTGTTTTACAGGGGACTGTGCGGAGTGCGTGATGTATTTTACAGCAGCTGTAGAGGGAGCCTGTGTCTGTCTGTGTGTGTGTGTGTGTTAGCTGCTAATGCTAGCCGCTCAGTCAGACATCTGACTCTGCTCACACTTACTCAAACTCTGCTTCGAGACCAGCAAAAACCACCTTAGTCCGATTCTTCTTCTTTTGGTTTTAATAAAAAAATTGTAGTACTAGACTTATTGTTATTGCTATTCTTACTATTGTTGTTGCTGCTGTCTGTATCGATTTAAAAACACAGTGCTGACCGCATTAATCGATAAAAAAAACGACGAATCGCATCCAAAATAAAAGTTTTTGTTTACGTAATATATGTTTGCGTACTGTATATATTTATTATGTAAATATAAACACACACACACACACGCATGTATAGATTTCAGAAAAACGTGTTATGTTTGTATAATATATATTTTAAAATGCAATATAAATAACAGGGCACTAACTAACGGACCACATTTCCCATGATGCCTTTCGGGTGTGACGAATAGATCGGGGGGAGCTTTCGTATTTTATTATTATTATTATTATTTTAATCTCCATATTTTTATTTACATATTTATTTATTTGATTTTTGTGAGCAGAGTGTGATGGCATCCGGATCGTGTAAGAGCTGATCTGGCTCACTGGGACAGCAGATGCGTTACAGTCTAGAATAATATGCACACATACAGCAGACGAACACAATAGGAAAGAGCGAACAAAAGGCACGTTTATCCGTTTACTCTTTCAGTTCAACCGAGCGTTTGGGAATCATACGCGCCTGGGCTATCGGCCCTCTGAATCACGGATGAGGATTTTCCAGACGCACAAACGATCCCTGTAATTTTAATATTTGAGGAGCCTTGGGGAAACACCGAGAGACGAGAGCAGAAGCTGGAATCATCGCGTCTCGATGGGCTGCGGTGGATGTGATAATGATGATGGCAGTTTAAACGAGTCACTCATGTAAACCTGTGATAGGAGCCTGATAAGAGCAGGAAAGTCGAGCGGAGAAACAAGGAAGCGATCTCTCTCTCTCTCATTGTGTCCATCTACCGCAAGAAAACATCAATCTAATGCTCAATCTAGGAGTATGCGACTCCACGCGAGCAGGTGAGTCGCTGTTTGCTCGGTTAGTTCGTCTTGTTTTGTCGTGTGTCTGTGGACCCGAGCGTCTGATTAAAACACTTCTCCGTGGGCGACGTTCCTCTCAGATCAGAGTGATTAGTAAAGCCCATCTGAGTGAGTGCTAGCAGCCCTGGTTAGTTAGTGGCGCTGCTGAATGAACCTGCTAACCCATGCTAGCTGGCGGCTCTGCTCCGCCCGTTACGGACGATCCGCAGGGGTTTCTCGCAGCGTGTTTTTCTGTATGTGAGATAAACGACAGTCTAGTCTCATCATGGGCTGCTGTGGTGGTTTTCCGCGAAGGCAGCAGTAGACGTGAAGCTCTAGCGTGCTGCTGGGTTAGCTGCTCGTGTTAGCAGTGTTCGCAGGGAATCGGTAAAGTGCATGTCGTAACGACACTGTCAGCACGGTATTCGTGCTAAATCTCTCCAGGTTTAGTCCTAGTGAAGGAATGCCATGCCGTGCTTTCATTGTTTCTGAGCTGATCTTCCTGTGTTTAATTTTAGGCCCATATTTCACCTGACACTGTGTATGATGCTGTAACTCTAAAGGAAATAATATGGCATTCCTTGGTAAGGAGAATTTGCACCAAAATACTATAGTTATTAGGGGTTGTGTTTATAAAACCACTGTAATAAGGATGCAAATGACAGCAATATTATGAAATATCACACCGATGTCACTTAAATGACCATGACTCCATGTAGAAACAGTGACCGCAGTAAATGTATGTAAAGTCATTGTGTTTTCTGTGTCAGTAAAAGTGTCATGTTCAGTGAAGATCAGCATATGCTGTTGTGAGATTCAATTTAATGAGGAGCACCAATCTCTGAAATACTTGATTCTGATTGTTTTGTCGTGGCTTTTAGCAGACAAATGTTTCTCAAATATATCACAACTTTACCGTCTGGGTAATTCTGTACATCCGACGGTTCATCCAGGAAAGCGAATACTCTCATATACTGGTTCATGTCCCTCGCATCATGAGCTGTCGTCATACAACACACCCCTCTTAGTGTAGGAGAGCTTATATTCAGAATACTTTCACTATCATGCAAAAAGTTCAGTATTGATTGCATTTATGTTGCTTATTTTAATCCCTAAAATAAACATGTTACACTCAATAGTACTTAAATCAGTATTAAACAGAAAGATATTAAAGGTTCTTTATGGAGCCATTTAGACAAAATGGTTATTCTATGGCATCCTGAAGCACCTTTATTTATAAGAGTGTGTGTTTCAGGTTCAGTGCTTGTGTGTGAATTGTAAGGGTTCTAGTGTTAGATAGGACTTCCCAATTATACCAAAGACCCTCACAGATGAATCTCTCAGATCAATCAGCAGTTCAGCAGCCTAGTTATTAATGCTATATTTTGACCAGAGGAAGATTTAGTCTCCCACTATCCAATACCACATAGAGTTATGTTAGTTCCTTGCTATAGCTGTCTTTGGCTTACACACTGGATAAAATAATAATGGCTGGATTTCATTTAACTTAAGAATGAAATTGCTTAGTGGAGGATTATATGACCAACATGTCAGATCATGATCTGTGCCATTTTAACAGATTGCCTAATAATAGGGGTGTGCGATATAGGGGTCGACCGATATGTGTTTTTCAGGGCCGATACCGATTATTACAGATCAAGTAGACCGATAACCGATATTTTGAACCGATATACGTGTCGGTATGAAATGAATGCCAAAATTAATAATAACAAGAGCTCTGACAAAAACGTTTTTAAATGCTTTAAACATGTCTTTAATTCTGAAAACTGTTAATAACAACAACATTAAATAAACAGTAATATTAATAATAACATAAGTACAGAGATCACCCAGAAGCATTCTGTAAACATTTTGTAAAACTTAAAGTAAACGATGAATACAGGTGATTATTCTCAACAAAAGTTGTAATAATTGTTGTAGTTGTATTACGATATTCTACTGCACCAGTAATATATTCGCCAAACCGAACTTATATTTTGACAGGTTGCCATGAGGACCTTTTAAGTTTCTGTAGCCTATGTATATATGATATGACGATCGCTTTTACTCAAATGAAACGGTCAAATGCTCATCAAGTGACTCTCCGAGCAGTTCTGGGGATGTTGTTCATGTATTTATGTCCTCATTTAGTGAGACGGCAGATGCTGAAAACACCGCAGCATGAGCATCACACGCTTCAGTATGTATGTGTGCAGTAAATGAAACCGCATGTCTGTGTCATTCATAAAGATGCAGAACATGCAGGATTCATATTTAAATAGTGTTTTTGCAGCTTAATATTTATAGATACTAGTCCATAGCGAGTCGATTTAAGTGTACTGACCTACTTTTGATTAATTCATCCAAACTTCGACACATTCCATGACATTCCGCGTTATACGGTAAATTCCATTATATGACTGCATTCCGCGATTCCGCCGCATTTTCCGATCGCGACATCATAGGTTATATTGAGGTGTTTTGCAACTTCAGCAACGCCTGCTGCTGCTTTACCTTTGAGAGACAACTGATGCGTGATCACTGACGCAGCTCCAGTTAGCAAGTGCTTTCGTGTGAGACTGCCTTCAGTTTTCCGCATTGATTGGTCGGACTCTGTGACTTCCTACATATCAGATGAGCGGTGGGCGGAGATTGCTCTCAGAGATTGAGAGATCGCCTCACTCTCAGAGTGTTGAGCTCAGACAGGCTGCATCGAGCCAAATAGTGCATTTAAACATTAAATAGTTTCACCTGTATTATTTATTCACCAATAAATAATGTCACCTGTAAATAGTATGTTTGTTTGCATAAAAAAAAAATTATCGGCAAATCTGTTTTTAAAATGGCTGATATCGATAATCGGTAAAATGCTTAATATCGGCGCCGATAATCAGTCCAGACGCAGTGCAGGGCTCTAGACTAACTTTTGCACTGGGTGCACTGGTGCGCCTAACTCTTTCTCTCTTAGGTGCACCAGCAGCAAAATGTTAATGCACCCAAATAAATACAATCTTATTTAGGCAATATTGACTAGTCTGATTTAACAATCTGGTCAACATAAAGTTCTTTATTTGAAGCACAATTCTACAAGAAAGGTAACTTACTGAAAAAGTGTTGGTGCCATACAAGTGCTTCACTGAGCAGAGCTTTAAACTTAAAACATCTCAAGATAAATAAAATCTAAATTAAGTGTTTTAAGAAATGGCCAAACTGTACATCTCATGGCTCAATGTATTATGGACTATCCTCCATTGCAGTCACATGCTCGGATGGCCAACTCCTGTAGTTTAGCTTTCTTGATCTTTGTCCTTGGCTAAACCAGCTGGCCACACTCTCTCTAGCATCAACATCTTCCAGACTTGGCCCTTCTACACTTTTGAGTCTTATGCAGATCTTCCACTGTGTCTGAACGAAGGGATGCTCGAGTGCAGTGCTTCTCAAACCCCTTAAACCCATAAAACAATCATAACGCGCCTAATGCCACCACAGACTCACTGTAATTGCACTAAACATAATGAAAAAAAAATTTACAGTTTTTATAACCAATTCTTACTATGCTAGTGTATACTTAGGCTTCTTTAGTGTTATGTTAGAAGCATTTTTATACTCATACCTTTTCTTGATTTAATATTTTGATTTTTTTTAGCTTTATTTTCATTTAAATGTTTAGTTTTGAAATGTTGTATGCATTTGTCATGTTTATTTCATGTCTTTATCTTCTTAAATTTATTTGTATATTATGTATAGTTTTAACTTTAGTTACTTTTTCTTATTTGTAAGCCGCTTTGGATTAAAAGTCTGCTAAATGACAAAGTCAAGTAAAGAAAAAATAACTGTTCTGTTCTGTCTAATCTATCAACTTCATTTTAAACTACAGCTGTATTTTAATGCAGCCAAATTTCTCAATAAAACTGTTTTACTTTATATATTTGACTGTTTATGTTGTCAGTCAACAGATAAATATGAAATAATGACTGAAACAGTTATGCATTTAAGAATTCATAACCAGCTCTCCTTCCAAGAAGCTAGTCTGCACAAAAATACTAATTTATAATTGTATTGAGATGTTGTCTGATGAAATCAAATAAGGTTCTATAAGACAAGACAATATCCAGTGCTGTGATTTCTTCTATATTTGCATGTACATTTAGAGAAGCAATAATATCTGTTTTAACTGAGTGAACACTGCTCTCAGGTGTGTGTGAACAGAGCAGATGCAGAGAAAGCGCTGATCTGGTTATGCGGCGATCACACAATGTATGAGAGACTCGATTTGTCACTAGTTGCTTTTTGGAAAACAAAAAGTTGCTATGGGGTCTTAAAAGGTGCTAAAATAAGTTGGCAACACTGCACACATCTACTACTCACCTCTTTCTCTTTGTCTGACTGCAGCAGCACATATTTTGACGATTTGTCAGAGGACACACATACAGGAATATCTGGACCCACGGCCAATACCACAGGGTCCGCCTTCACTATCTCTGATTGGTTTAGACCACAGGATATAAACCTAATGTCTTTTGTTGAGTTTCTGAGTCGTGGATACTTTTTTCTTTTCTCGAATGGCTGAACCAGTTGCGTGCTGGGATTATATGTTAGTCGCACCGTGAGAAATTTCAGATCATGATCTGTGCCAAACAGATTCGCAATAATAGAGGTGTGTGCGATATATACAGTCTATGAAAATATGGTGATTGTTGTTTTATGGATGTGTGAGCTGTTGTCATCAAGTGTGTCTCTCAATTAGGGCTGCCACTAACGACTATTTATATTTCGACTAATTTATCGATTAATCTAAGCCATTGGTCTCAAACTCAGTTCCTGGAGGACTCTGCACAGTTTAGCTCTCCAACCTAATCAAACACACCTGATCCAGATAATCAGTAATCAAGCTCTTCAGGATCACTAGAAATTTCCAAGCAGGTGTGATTTGGAGCTGGTTGGAGCTAAACTGTGCAGAGCTGTGGCCCTCCAGGAATTGAGTTTGAGACCACTGATCTAAGCGTTAATTTCCCACCCAAAAAAATCAACAATTTTACTTACAAATATTTTATTAAATCTAAATTTAATCTATGAAATCCTTTTTTAAAGCAAAAGTAAAGTGCAACATTGAGTGCAAGAAGCAAGTGTCCATCTCTCAGTCCAAATCA
The DNA here is from genome assembly GCA_027564155.1 of Gymnocypris eckloni scoliostomus. Lineage (NCBI taxonomy): Eukaryota > Metazoa > Chordata > Actinopteri > Cypriniformes > Cyprinidae > Gymnocypris > Gymnocypris eckloni. Next base: position 32,995,358 of record CM050427.1, on the reverse strand, counting down.
CTGAAACCAAAGTTCAGTTTTATAGTGTAAGAATGACAACATATCCTTGTGTTCTAATAATACAATTATAATCAAAAAACACTTTTTAAAGGAGTATTTACCAGAAATATTTTTAGCAGAATTTATTTAGGTGAAAAATTTAAATGTGCAGTATTTCTGAAAAAAAACCTTACAAAAATATATATAAAATAAATTATTTGGAGATGCTTTTGATTATCAAATTTTAATGGAACCATTAACATGGAATCCAGAAAATAATTGAAAACATAATTTGGTACAGATAAAACTGTAAAACTCAATTAATTAGACAGGCTATTTGATTCATAAAATGTAATTTAACCATTAAAACAGAGTATTGAAAAATGAAAATGGAAAAAAACTGAGTTTGGAAATAAAACGGATTGCAGGGCCCTATAATTATAATAAAATTTTGTGTGGTAATAAAAATTATTTGATTATTATTTTTACACATTACTGAGAGATCTAATCCTTGTTTAATATTGACCAAGCACCATTTAATTCAAATGTCCACTTAATCTTTAATATTTGGCCATTTCTTTGGCAGAAATGCTATAGCTGCTGTAATTAAATGAATATGTGGAAATCAAAACATGTAAACTCAGAGTGAGAGTTTGAGCTTTTATTTGAAATTGTGATCTATTCTCCTGTGTTTGCTTAGATTTATAAATTATTTACCTTACAAATCTGATGAAATGGCGCACGTTGCGTTCCCAGATGAATGTAATAATAAACCTAAACTCACAACAACATGCAGAGATGGCATTTGAGACGCTCCACACTAGGGGTGGAACGGTTCAACTTTTCCACGGCTCGGTTTGTATCATGGTTTCAGAGTCATGGCATTGGTACAGTTTGGTGTGTTTAGGGAAAAACTATACTGTCAAATAAAAATTAAGAATAAGCTATCTAACTACAAGCAACAGCACAAATAAATAAATAAATAAATAAATAAAATAGAGTAAAGATGCAAATAAAAGAAACAGATTTTCAGGGTTTTTTTTGTTAGGTCTAGCATTAGTTTTTAGGTACAGAAATTGAATAAAGTAATGAAATGTAAAACAGCATTGCATATTTGACTGTATAAATTTAAGATTAATCATTATTAAAGTTACAAAAGCAATTAAATCAAGAGCAGTGAGTGCTTTCTTTGTTGTTGCTGTTTGATTAATATTAAGAAAGCGTTGTCACTTTAAGAGAATGCACTGATACTGTACGTTCAGCCGGCTATGACTACTTTAGGATACTTACCAAGATGGGCATTTTGACTATTTTTGTGTGAATTTGTCCATTCAAACACAATACTTCAGAGAGAGCTTGATATTTGCATGCGTTCTGAGGCGCGGGTTTGCGCGCTTCTGATGAGCACATGCACAAATCTTCTTACTGCGCTCGCATCCTCTGGCTCTTAAATGTTTAAACTGGCAGAGCTTACATGAGTTTAGTTTAAATATCGATATCAACGTGTGCTGTTCAGTTCTCACATGTGCGCGCGCGCTATCAGCACCAGGGTGGTGACGGAATAAATGACTGCTCATAATCAAGCATACGGCACTGACATTGAACAAGAGTGAATGGTTTGTCCACTCTTTTTTTTTCCTTTGCTGTTGTTGCAATGTACTGGGAAACCAGAATGCATCTGCCAACAGAAACATACATTAGCTGAACCCCTGATTGTTTTATGTGTTATTTATAACAAATCATATTGAAGATGCGTTGTCAGATTTAAGTTGAACCACGGTCCTAACGCATGCCGAACCATGTGGAGAACCATATGGTTTAATACCTGATACAGGTCTCAAAAAAGTTGGCACGGGGGCAACAAATGGGCTGAAAAAGCAAAACATTTTGAAAAGATTCAGCTGGGAGAACATCTAGCAGCTAATTAAGTTAATTGATATCAGTTGTGTAACATGATTGGCTATAAAAGGATTTCTTAGAGAGGCAGAGTCTCTCAGAAGTAAAGATGGGCAGAGGCTCTCCAATCGGTGAAAGAGTGCGTAAAAAGATTGTGAAATACTTTTAATAACAACGTTTCCCAATGTCAAATTGCAAAGGATTTACAAATCTCATCATCTACAGTGCATAACATCAAAAGATTCAGAGAAAATGGAGAAATCTCGGCAAAGACCTTTGTTGGATGCCCATGGTCTTCGGGCCCTTAGACAACACAGCATCACTCATCGGCATGATTCTGTCATTGACATTACTAAATGGGGCCAGTAATACTTCCAGAAACCACTTGTCGGTAAATCCAATCCGCCGTGCCATCTGCAGATGCCAACTAAAGCTCTATCATGCAAAAAGGAAGCCATATGTGAACATGGTCCAGAAGCGCTGTCGTGTCTTGTGGGCCAAGGCTCATTTAAAATGGACAGTTTCAAAGTGGTAAAGTGTGTCTATGGTTAGATGAGTCCAAATTTGACATTTTTGTTGGAAATCACACACGCTGTATCCTCTGGGCTAAAGAGGAGGGAGACCTTCCACAGTGTTTTAGCAGCGTTCAGTTCAAAAGCCAGCATCTTTGATGGTATGGGGGTGCATAATTGCATACGGTATGGGCAGCTTGCATGTTTTGGAAGGCACCATGAATGCTGAAAGGTATATAACGGTTTTAGAGCAACATATGCTCCCCTCCAGAGGACGTGTATTTCAGGGAAGTCCTTGTGTATTTCAGCAGGACAGTGCAAACTATATATTGCAGCTGCAACAACAGCATGGCTTTGCAGTAGAAGAGTCTGGGTGCTGAATTGGCCTGCCTGCAGTCCAGATCTTTCACCTATAGAGAACATTTGCCGCATCATTAAACGAAAATACGCCAAAGATGACCATGAACTCTTCAGCTGCTGGAAACCTATATCAAGCAAGAATGGAAGCAATTTCCAACACCAAAACTCCATAAACTCATAACCTCGATGGCCAGATGTCTTCAAACTGTTTTGAAAAGAAAAGGAGATGCTACACCATGGTAAACATGCCCCCGTCCCAACTATTTTGAGACCTGTAGCAGGCAACAAATTTGAAATGAGCTCATTTTGTGCATAACATTTTTTATTTCTCACTTTAAAAATGTATGTAATCTATGTTTTATAGTAAATAAAATATTGGCTCATGTGATTTGAATTTTTTTACATTTTCATTTTATTCAAATTAAAATAAAACGTCCCAACATTTCTGGAATTCGGTTTGTAAAAAAAGCATATCAGGAAACAAAATGAATCCCCGTGGCTGCTGATGAAATATTGAGGTTTTATAAAGTGAAACAATCGGTCTGTGCAAGAAACTGAACATTATTACCTGTAACCAGAGAATCATGCAAACAGAAAATGATGAGTATGATTCTTTTCCGTGAACTGGTTCAGAACTTGTATGCAATTATATTATTAAAGCACCCAATAATGATGAAATGTGGATGTTTTTCATGTCTAATTAAGCATATAAAGTGAATAAACTAGTCTTCATCAGCTCACCTTTTTACATAAACAATGAGAAACCATAAAAACTTTCATTTTGAAGTATTCGTTTTACACAGTTCTATCAGCTGCAAAATGTTTCTTCAGTTCAGTGACTGTTGAAGGAACTGGTGCTGAATCAGTTCATTCATCACAGGATCAGATACGCCATTATTTCAAAACAAAATTCTGTGTTCAACCAAGTCTCTGCCTTTCTCACACAGAAAAACCTCTTGGACAGCAACCCAGTCTGGTTTCAGAAGTGGAGATTCAACTGAGACTGCCTTGCTCTGTTATTGAAGCCTTAATACTGGCAAGAGCGGTTTCCAAATCTTCATTACTTATCTTGCTGGATCAGTCTGCTGCTTTTGACAGCGTTAACCACCAGATCCTCAACCCTATTCGTAAAAGGGCATCTCAGGAATCACACTCCAATGGTATGAGTTTTATCTCTCTGATAGGTCCTTCAAGATATCTTGGAGAGGTGAGGTATCCAAGCTAGCTACTGGGGTGCCTCAGGGCTCAGTTCTTGGACCACGTCTCTTCTCTGTCAACATGGCGTCACTAGGTTCTGTCATTCAGAAACGTGGCTTTTCATATCACTGCTATGCTGATGACACTCAACTCTACCTCTCATTCCATCCTGATGATCCGCCGATAGCTGCTCGCATCTCAGCTTGTCTAACAGACATTTCTTGCTGGATGAAGGACCATCACCTTCAACTCAACCTTGGAAAGACCGAACTGCTTGTGGTTCCATCAAACCCATCGTTTCATCACAATTTTATCATCCAGTTAGAGAGATCAACCATAACTCCTTCAAAAACAGCCAGAAACCTTGGAGTCATGATTGATGATGAGCTGACTGTCTCAGACCACATTGCTAAAACTGCCTGGTCCTGAATATTTGCTTTATTCAACATCAAGAAGATCAGGCCCTTTCTTTCGGAACATGCTTCACAACTCCTTGTTTAGGCTCTTGTTCTGTCCAGACTGGACTATTGCAATGCTCTCTTGATAGGTCTTCCAGCCAGTTCTATCTAGAGATCGACCGATATATCGGTTTACCGATATTTTTCCCGATATTTAAGCATTTTACCATAATCGGTTATCGGTTTTGTAAAAACAAAATATCTGTTTTGATTTTGTTTTTCTTTTTTTTTCATCACATACATAATTATACAGAGTATAACCAGCAGTGAAATTTTATTCTCTGCATTTGACCCATCCAAGTACACACACACCTGGAGCAGTGTTCACTCAGGAGAAGCTCCAGCACGACCACCGCATGTAACTTTTAACAAGATTCACTTGTTTGAAACACTCAACATTATATTAACATTTACTATAGAAACATTATTTCGCCAATAAACATCTAAATAAATACATCTCTATCGAAATTTATTATTTATTTTCTCCACAAGCGATCACAGTTTGAGTAGTTCTGTGTAAATGCATAGATAAACCGCGCTGTCAGCAGTTTTCATAATTTAGAATGACAAAAACATTTTAATAATTCTGATAAAACATGCCAGTTGAGAAATGCAATAAAATACGATGTTTTGTTTGTTATAGCTTATTTCAATATTCCAGAGAATATTATTCAGTTAATTAACATTATCCAGTGAATTATTATTCACTTTTTAGCCTATTAAACCGCTTATAAACCTAAAACTGTAGTTTAAAATGAAGTTAATTGTTTTAATAATTGTTTTCCCTCTATTCCTTATAGGTTTTAAATAGCCTGTAAGCGCTGTGCGCGTTTTACTTTGACTTTAATATCAGCAGCAATTCGGCGTCAAGCAGTGTTTAAAATAAAACAGCAAATACTGTGGAACCAAATAAATGAGAAACGAAGGTTTTTTTTTTTAACATTATCACTTAGATAAGGGGTTAATAGATCGCTCGCGCTTTAGGTCAGTGTTTCTCAACCAGGGGGACGAGAGATCAAACTTAAATATAATACATTCACTAATATTATGACTCGCATGTTAAGTCATGTAAAAAAATATATAGCCTATAAATAAATAACAGTACCACCTCTCTACATATTTTGTGTTTAGGAGGAGAAATACGGTTCTCATGGCGCTGTGAAAACAGACTGAACGGCGGCTCAAAACAGCTGTATGAGTATATGATACGCAAACTACTGCTCTCGCTGGATAAAAGAAGCCAGTGTCACACTAGTACACACAAGTTTTGACGGGCAAGTTTTGTAATCAAGGTAAAGCTGATTACAGTGATATGATCGTGCATTAGGCGCGCGTTATGTCAGTTATAAATGATGCGCAAACGAACCGTGTATGTGCTCTCGATCACTATAACATCATATTTTTGCTTGAATACAGCTCAGTATATAGTTGAATACAGCGACGTGAATAATGAATAATAATAAAACACTATTTTATTTATTATTATTAAATTAATGCAACATAAAGATACATCACAACAAGCCTTTTTAATTATTTAATATGTATTTTATCATTTATTTACTTTTCACTTGGTAGATCTTGGTGAGTTTTCTCCCAGACTAACATTAATGTCAGACTCAGAAGTCAACAGGCATAAAACGGGCGCTTTTACATTTGGTTTTGAAACTCTCCCGCAATCGTCTTGTCTGTGTCACCTCACTCTTCTTGTCAGTCATCTCTCTTCATGTGATAAATGAAATCTGATCTGTGATGTAGAGGTCTGCGCGGGACTATTTTAGGTTTTATTCCGCACACACCCGCTCCCGCGATATATTCACTGTTTGTTCACATTTCTGATGAAAGACAGAGCGATAGGCTAACAAATTAAAGTGTAGTCTGCACAAAATTGTATTTATTTTATTCGTCTTGTCAAGAGTCTTGAATGTATTGACTGATAAATGTCAATAACATTTTGCTGCCAACACGGAATAAAGTTTCACAGAGAGGAAAAAAAGTTATATAAAAATTGTAATCCTTATTTTTATTCGTTTTGTCAGGATACAGTGGGGCAAAAAATTATTTAGTCAGCCACCAATTGTGCAAGTTCTCCCACTTAAAAAGATGAGAGAGGCCTGTAATTTTCATCATAGGTATACCTCAACTATGAGAGACAAAATAAGAAAAGAAAATCACATTGTAGGATTTTTTAAGAATTTATTTGCAAATTATGGTGGAAAATAAGTATTTGGTCAATAACAAAGTTTCATCTCAATACTTTGTTATATACCCTTTGTTGGCAATGACAGAGGTCAAACGTTTTCTGTAAGTCTTCACAAGGTTTTCACACACTGTTGCTGGTATTTTGGCCCATTCCTCCATGCAGATCTCCTCTAGAGCAGTGATGTTTTGGGGCTGTCGCTGGGCAACACGGACTTTTAACTCCCTCCAAAGATTTTCTATGGGGTTGAGATCTGGAGACTGGCTAGGCCACTCCAGGACCTTGAAATGCTTCTTACGAAGCCACTCCTTCGTGTTCGGGCGGTGTGTTTGGGATCATTGTTATGCTGAAAGACCCAGCCACGTTTCATCTTCAATGCCCTTGCTGATGGAAGGAGGTTTTCACTCAAAATCTCACGATACATGGCCCCATTCATTCTTTCCTTTACACTGTAATGATAACATATAATATATATGTTGTTATAAGGGAAACAGGTCAATTTAGCTCAAAGGGAATCATTAATGATTTTATAGGGAATTTGAACAGACTCACTGTTTCACGGCGATTCACAGAACAAGCTGTATAACAAACTCTGCACTGGATATTAAAATCCCAAAATATAGTGAAAACACTATTAAATAGCACGGTAACAAAATCGACAGATTAAGACATTAACTTGTGAGCACAAAACACAAGATATTTCTCTTTTCAATATAAATAATGACTTTATTTATATAAATCTAAGACATGTAAACTAATCTACACAAGCATTCACACATTCACGCGTTGCAGAAAGAGAGAAAGTGAGGAAAGGATTAGATTAAAAGAATGAGAATTTGATATCCCATGTTTACAGCAATATGTGCAATTGCATAAACCTGAACAACCATCAATCACATATTTAACACTCGCATTGACTTTTTCAATGAGGCTAAAATCTATATTAAAATTACACCAGCTCAGCAAGAATCTGGGGGTTTGTACTTGCGTAGCTTTTGTGTTTAAGGATTCCCTTTTGTCCTCCGTCTTTGCAGGAAAGGGTTTCTCCGAAGTCGCTGATTGGCTTAGAGTTTAGGGGTCGTTCTTGGCTGGGTTTGCAGAGTTTTTGGGCTGGTTGTCGTTGGCAAACGTAACAGCACACGGACTCAACGGAAAGAAAATAAACTAAAGTCAAAGAATAAAAGGATGTAAAGAGACTAGGTGGTTTTTCTTCTCATCATGGTAGCAACTGGCTGGGTTGGGGTCCAGAGCACATGGCTGAAGAGAGAGTTAGGCAGAGCTTGTAGATGGCATTTTCAAGAGAGCGCATTTTCAAGAGAGAGTTTCAAGAGAGAGAGAGTTCATTTTTCCAGAGAGAGTTTCAAGAGAGAGAGAGTTCATTTTTCCAGAGAGAGGGCGTTCAAGAGAGTGTCCTAGTATTTAAACTCGGCTTTCAGACACCTCCCCAATGGTGGTCTTGACCAATTAGATCCTATGCTGGGCTCTGGCTGCGGCTTTGTTGCTCCACCCAATCAATAAATCAACATGTCATGCTCAGTCACATTGATCGCATTTTACATACTCTTGCAACGTATCCTTTTGGATGTGATTTCTATAACCAGAATATGATACATTTGACAGAAAATCCCTTTGAAGAAATGTTTAAAGCTAGAATTATCGAACTCATACATACCAAACATGACATTAACCCTTAAGGCTTAAGCTAGTCAATACTAATTAAAAACACGACAAACACAGTGATTAAAACAAGGATAGTCAAATTTGTGTGTCACATACATAATATGCAGTTATGCATAGAAATTATTAGTTTCATTAACAATGAGAATGAAAGTCTTTTAAGATGATTTTACAGTTTTGTGACCCAAGGAATTTCAGCCGGATCCTTTGTCCTGTTGGTGTGGTTGGGGGAAGTCGATCTAACAGTCCGTAGCTGTGATTTCTATCACAGATTTACATGTAATGGTCACATGTTGCATCTCTTTGACCATTAATATTTATTACTCAAATGTATTACCAAATTTGATAGCCTCCTTCCTGCATGGGAATTATCATTAAGTGTTCCTTTGGTTTTAATGTTGCAGGCTGTATTCAGACGGGCTGGAGCTAGGGTCTGATTTATGACTTCCTGTCTTGTGGAATTCGGCTCCTCATGTTTCAACAATGCTTTGATCGAATCTTGATTTGTCTGATTCGGTCCTTGATATACTACACACAGATCAGTCGTCCTGGTCCCTTTACAGAAAAACAGCCCCAAAGCATGATGTTTCCACCCGCATGCTTCACAGTAGGTATGGTGTTCTTTGGATGCAACTCAGCATTCTTTCTCCTCCGAACACAACACAAGTTGAGTTTTTACCAAAAAGTTATATTTTGGTTTCATCTGACCATATGACATTCTCCCAATCCTCTTCTGGATCATCAAAATGCTCTCTAGCAAACTTCAGACGGGCCTGGACATGTACTGGCTTAAGCAGGGGGACACGTCTGGCACTGCAGGATTTGAGTCCCTGTCGGCGCAGATGGTAGCCTTTGTTACTTTGGTCCCAGCTCTCTGCAGGTCATTCACTAGGTCCCCCCGTGTGGTTCTGGGATTTTTGCTCACAGTTCTTGTGATCATTTTGATTACGGGGTGAGATCTGCGTGGAGCCCCAGATCGAGGGAGATTATCAGTGGTCTTGTATGTCTTCTATTTTCTAATAATTGCTCCCACAGTTGATTTCTTCACACCAAGCTGCTTACCTATTGCAGATTCAGTCTTCCCAGCCTGGTGCAGGTCTACAATTTTGTTTCTGGTGTCCTTTGACAGCTCTTTGGTCTTGGCCATAGTGGAGTTTGGAGTGTGACTGTTTGAGGTTGTGGACAGGTGTCTTTTATACTGAAAGCGAGTTCAAACAGATGCCATTAATACAGGTAACGAGTGGAGGACAGAGGAGCCTCTTAAAGAAGAAGTTACAGGTCTGTGAGAGCCACCAATCTTGTTTTTTTTGTAGGTGACCAAATACTTATTTTCCACCATAATTTGCAAATAAATTCTTTAAAAATCCTACAATGTGATTTTCTGGATTTTTTTTCTTATTTTGTCTCTCATAGTTGAGGTATACCTATGATGAAAATACAGGCCTCTCTCATCTTTTTAAGTGGGAGAACTTGCACAATTGGTGGCTGACTAAATACTTTTTTGCCCCACTGTATAATTCGTTTATGCTAACGTTCAGCCTACAACACAATAGGAAAAAAATGTAGGTAATAGCTATTTTATTCGACTTGTCAAAATACTAAATTCATTTAACCCTTTAACAATCCAGCGTACCGCCGGCGGGACGCCTAGTGGTGAGAGGGTGAAGTTGTCAGACACACAAAAAAAAAGTAATAAAAAAAAAAAAACAGTTGATCATGTCATATATCCACGGAAAGCTGAGATTCTTGTGATTTCAACTATGTAAACCATCAGTGTCTTTATCAGACCACTTTTTGTTGACATAATGCAGACATGCATGATAGTACAGACATGCATAGGAATAACACAGTAGGGATGCAATATAACACCAAAATAAGAAAAACCCACAAATTAACTAATGTACCATGTACAGAAATAGAAATATAGGAAAAAAAATTATTTAGATTATAAATTATAAATATATATGTAATTTAAAAAATGTACACATTTTGGATTCTATAAATAAATGTCACTATAATGTGTTTATGCTTCAGTTACTATGTGTCAGCAATTATTGACAGTGAATCTGGGTGATAAATTGAATAGCTCTAAGTGTAACTTTTCATTAGAGCCCAAAATGATGACTGTACATTAAAGCATTCAAGAATTACAGCACTGTATGTGTCGTTGTTACAAAGTGTCACTTGGAGTCTCCCAAGTGTAATTTTTTCGGAAGCGTCTAGACATAAAATTAGATAAACGTGTAAAACACACATTTTCTAATATATTGTTTATCAAATGGTAAATTTGGCTTGGTAAGGCTTCATTCTGTGATCCCAATGTATTTTCCAGTTCATACCTCCCAGCTATAGTCATCTGCAGGCTTATATTTACAAAAAAAATGCAGGCAGAATTCTTTTTCTTTTTTTTGTGTATTCAAAGTGCTATTACTCAATATCAGTAAGACTTACAGTGATTCTGACTATTGAGAAACAAACCTCAGAGTGTCACCTTTCAAATGAGACCAACATCATGCATATCATCCAAATGGCTCAAGAACAGCATGCAATTTACTTTGGGTATGCCTTTTTTAGCCGTTTTAGGCAAATTTTACAGGAATCTTAAAGGGTTAACATCTTGCTGTTAACACAGTGAAAAGTGCAGCAGAGAAAAAATAAATTCGACACAGTCTTTCATTTAAAATGATAGGATAAGCATAATACAAAAAAAAAAGAAAAAAGGAAAGACGAGTTGAACATGCTTAAGGACATTGCATCCACCCTTTTACTCCATTCTTATTCTGCTCTGTCACTCATCACAACCTGCTTCTGCAGTTCTGTCTGAGAGTCGTATATTATATTTGCTAGCCTGCTCTGAGCATCTTTGCACACGCTGTGCACAAACAATGAAATGAAGCACTGGTCCGTGCGTGCATCGCGCGCATAACGGTCCGGGTGCAGGCTGAACTGATCGATAAGAATAAAGTGCAGATATACTGTTCTGAAAGGACGTCTGGGACCGGGATATTGTAAGACCACCCGCTCAAATTCAAATTGCGCCAGAGTTACCGACCGTTACCCCCTTGTATTCGGGAAATTAATCCCGTGGCGTAAGAAATCTGGTCGGGACAGCCAGCAATGCAGACCTAGACTGCTGTGATGCAAGACTCTCTTGTTCGTTCGGTGCGTTGCATTGAGCAGCCGCGTTCAGTTTTAATTGTAGTGTCCTCTAACTGAACAAATTTATTTTTATTACTATAAAAACAATCTAAACTAAGGTGTGGGACGGTGCCACAGTGAGCAAGTGACATAACGGTGTTGGGGCTTAACACCGGTATAACGTCATCACCGTCTATCACGGCAAGCCTACTTCACTCTGTTATTTATTTACTTTATAACAGTAAACAAATATCGGTTCTGCATATCGGTTATCGGGTACATAAATGTACAAATAATTGGTATCGGTTATAAAAAATCAATATCGGTCGATCACTGGTTATATCACACCTCTACAATTAGTCCAGAACACAGTAGCTAGATTAATTTATAATGTGCTGAAAAGAATGCTCGTCACACCTCTGTTTATCAATTTGCACTGGCTACCAATAGCTGCTCGCTTAAACTTCAAGGCATTAGTGTTTGCCTACAAAATCACCACTGGCTCTGCACCCCTTTACCTAAATTCATTACTTCAGACTTATGTGCCTCTAGAAGCTTGCATTCTGCACGTGAACTATGCATTATTGTGCCAACCCAAAGAGGCACAAAATCACTTTCACTTACTTTTTCATTAACTGTTCCCTCCTGGTGGAATGACCTGCCCAACTCAATCAGAGCATCTTCAGTCAATTAGCTATCTTCAAGAATCGGCTAAAAGCACATCTCTTCCATCTTTATTTGACCCTCAAACTCTAGCACTCTCTATTCAAATTCTATTCTTTAAAAAAACCTAGACTTTCACTCTATTTATTTACTAACTGCTTGTTTTCTTATAAAAAAAACTAACAATAGTTTCTCTATTTTTGTATTATATTTGTTTTATCTTTTAATTATTATACAATTAACAAAAAGCAAAAAAAGGCCTCTAACACTAGCTTGCTCTGTTTTTTTCTATTCGATCCGTTTTCTTTTTATTTATTATATAATAAAAAAATAACTTTCTACGTGTACTGCATTAAGCCAACTGAGCTCTTTTGTTGATTTTGACTGCTTCCATTGTCCTCATTTGTAAGTCGCTTTGGATAAAAGCGTCTGCTAAATGATTAAATGTAATGTAGGTTAAATGTAATGTATTTTGGCAAATTTTGAATCTGAGTGACTGTCAGGCATCTGAAAGTGAGTTTTGATTGAGTAACTTGTATTTTTTTGCACAGATCGATTATTTTGCTTCATAAGACCTCAATATATATCGTCAGGAGCCACGGGTATTAATTTTATGTTTATTGATATGCTTTTTAATACTCAAAAACAGGCAGCCGCTGACTTGCATTTAATTAAACACCAAGGAGAATGGTTTCAGCTTAAAATTTTCTTTGCTGTTCAACTGAAGAAAGAAGTCCCCAACGCCTACATCTTGGGTGGCCTGAGGTTGAGTAAATGAACAGCAAATGTTCATTTTTGTGTGATCTATTCTGTACCTTTTAAGAGTCTTGCATTCAGTGTGTGACGAAGCCTGTTAGAATGAACCAAACTTTCAAGATATTGAGGCAAAAATGCCCTGTATGAATTTTAAGCTTATATTTATGTCATATGATGTAGTTAAATTCACCATGAAATCAAAATGGACAATTCTTACTCTTATATTAAATAAATGATTCTTCCACACCCATCATTATATATTTTTTAATTCATGTGTCACATCACAAGAAGAGCAGGTTATGACATTTGTATTAAGGATTATAAGATTACAAGGTCTAAAATATGCATGGATGACTCATTCGCGAATGAGACTGTTAATATGCATGAGGAAAATAGCTAGGATTCATTTTACTTTTCTAATCCGTGATCAGTCAGATTTCATTTAGGGCTGCTGTCTCCCTTCTGAATGATCCAGAGGAAAAGTTGAGATGTTTAACATGGCTCTCTCTGGAGTGATTGGACACGTTCATCAGAGAGCAGGACATTGTCCATCCATGGTCAAGAGTTCATCAAAAGCAGTGCTTCAGTAAGAATACACTGTTAGTATTGTTACTCTTTGACCTAACTTATCTTCCACTCTTTATTTTTAGTTATTTCCATCTAATTGCTCTTCTAAGCTGTGTTTTTGGGTTCTTGCTTTCTTTAAATAAAGACTCCTGATTGTCTAGTCATCTGTCAGTGAGTCTCAACATTGCGCCAGATCCCTCTTATGACATGCGTTTGTTTGTGTATAAAGCGAATGAGTGAATTTGTGTCCTCAGCTGTGAGTGTTTATCAACGTATGATAGAGATTAACGTCTGATGCATATGGCACACTTATCTGGAAACACTTCAGGAGTTTCAAAGTCTTAATCGGATTGGTTAGATTATACAGGATTTCCTTTAACGTTCCGTCTGGAAACTAAAATGCAGTTGCGCCAAACATTCAAAGTGGCCAAATTTCCAGTTCCCTGGCTATGCGAGACTATATAGAAACCATCACTCACAACTGCTTTATCGTGGTTTTCGGTCAGCCAAACCATGGCAGGTGGGCGATTCCACAGTTTAGGCCTAACTGCAAGGACAATAGCCTGCAAAATCAATCTTCATGGAGAAAGCCATTGTCCTCAGGTTAACATCCTGAGAAAACCTGGGGTACAGCTGTGTGAAAGACAGGATAAATCTGGCAATGGTAAACTAGTAAACTTTTTTGATCAAAGTTGAGTTGATGTAAAATTTAATGTATGTAACATGGACGGAAAAACAGTGTAAATTCAAGCAGAAAGTGTACTTAATCTAATTCAGTTTAATACAATTCTGGTTGAATCCCAGTTCATGTTTTGCTTTGCTCCTAATTTGGTATAGTTATGAGTCATGCGTTGTGTATGGGTCACAAAACTGGTAATAGGACTTCCATGCAGGCAGGGTGGCCATCTAATATTATCTGTTCTATAAACTTAAAGGTGCATTTTTGATTCTGGTATGTTCATAAACTGAAAGCCAGCAAAATTACTAACAAATACCACAGGTATATTTTTCAAATGTATTTTCCAAATGTAGAAGCCAAAGGAACTCCTACAAGTGTGCAAAGTTATAACGTGTGTAACGTGGACGGAAAAAAATTAAACAATCCTGCAAGATTGCCTCTGTAACACAAAATAATACCATTTCATGAAAACTGGCAAAGAGTAGAACAAGTTCATAACACATTAAAATAACCTGTCATTTACTATCAAATTTAAATAATAAAATAAAGAAAGTCCATATATATATGTGTTTGCAAAGGATATAAGAGTTATGACTATTTTTTAACACTTAAAATGTATAATTATGTGTTTAATTATATGCTCTGAACACCACAGCAAACTTAATTTACAGAATAGCTATTTCATTTCTTGAATACACTTCTTAAAATTAAGAATCTGAAATATGAATGATGACTGTTAGTCTGTTTCATGTAAAAGCTCATTCAGTGTTTCAAACTGAGGAAAACGTGTAAAGCTTGTAAACATTAGGGATGGGCATTTTAAGCAAAAGTAATATTCGATAATCCCTGGGTATTATTCGATACTATTCGAAAATCGCACCCTCCCGCGCAAGCACCCGCCCACCCACGCGCGCACACACACGCACTCACACACACACACACACACACACACACACAAAGAGAGGGGGAGAGAGACCGTCCAGGCTTTCAATCTGTATGATAACAAACTGTTTAATTAATTAGAGAATAGTCTATCTTAACCCAAGAAAATTAATGGTTGTAAAGTATGAGTGCTGAAACATTAATATAACATAACCGAAGGAGGCATTTATTAACAGAACAGTCCG
Source organism: Gymnocypris eckloni scoliostomus (assembly GCA_027564155.1). Classification (NCBI taxonomy): domain Eukaryota; kingdom Metazoa; phylum Chordata; class Actinopteri; order Cypriniformes; family Cyprinidae; genus Gymnocypris; species Gymnocypris eckloni. The sequence goes on along the minus strand of CM050427.1, from coordinate 32,980,152 downwards.
TCGATTATCAACTGCTTATAAGGCTAGGACATTTCTTTTAAAAAAATGAGCATGAACATTCATATTATTAAAAAGAAAATCTTAAATCTGATTAATGCATCAATGAATATTAGGCGTAAAACATATTGCGCGTTAAACAGAATATCATTCTTAAAACATATTACGCGCTAAAACATATGAACCGCCTGAATGACGGCACTTATTATGTGAACATTAATTTTAACGTCTGTCTTCATAACAATAACCTATTTCATATATACAAATATATTAAATGAACATGTTCACATGCTCGGGAAGAAGACGGTAGTGTTGTTCACAATTAGTTCGGTGAACTTTGAATTGAAACAAGGAAACGAATATAGATCCCTGCAGCTTCTAAGAATTCTCCGCCTGAGTCTGAGCCTGTGTTTCTCTCTCTCTCTCTCTCTAGCTGAGCCATTTAAATAGTTCAGTTTTGGTTTTTAATAACAAATTGGTCATTATTTTGTTTCCTTTCTTTATTAATTTAATTTAGAAATATGATTGGAACATCTTATTTTTGTTAAATTCAAGTTTTTGTTTTTTTAAATACCAAGCGGCCAGCGCAAGTTTGATCAGTTTATCTTTCTCAAATAAATAACTAAATAAATAACGTCATATTTTAAGAATAAAGTCAAAATTACGATCATAAAATCATGTTACATTGCCTAAAGTTAAAGTTAAAATTACACCTGTATACTCTGCCAAAAAAATTATAATAATAAGTGTGGCATTCAACCTGTCATTCTTCACATTTAACACGAAAAACAACACAAATATTTTGCATATAAATATAATATATCAACCAGTGGAATATTACGTTATTATTTCAGCAAAAAACTAATAATTTGAATGCAGGGAGCTCGTCACGGCTTCATTAATGGGAAACAGGACGTGAAGGCGGCAGAGAAGCGCTCTGTGAAGTGCATCGTTTTGTTAACTTTGGTTTATTATTTTGAGTTGTTTGGGACGCTTGTAACAAACGGCCCTCTCACAATAGAATGCTTAACATCTATTGATCACGCAATCAGGCTGCACGTATCAGAAGTCCGTTTCTGGAAAATTCTGAAATTTATGCGCTATTGCATATTAATATTTATACTTAATCTGCTGTCTACGTGATTCCACTCCTCCTATAAAATTGTATTTTACTAATGAAGAAAAACAGACTGAATGTGTGAAAGACATGACAACATTTATAGGATGCACTGAGGAGGAGCCCAAACTACACTGTGGCCAAGTGATGCTTATGGTCCATGATATTGGTACAGATTCTGTGTAACGAACAATTATTTGTGACTGTATATAATTTGGACATGATGAAGGTACACTTGACAGGCTGTGGGCTTCATTTTACCACAAAGCTAATGTTTAAACTAGCTTTATTGTGTGCCGTCGGTGCGGAAAATCTGCGTGTGTTCCTTAACATTATAGCCCAGTTCACTGTTGTTTAAAAACCTATGCGATTACGCCGACAGTTTATTCTAATGGCATAAGTGAGATTGTGTTAACGCACTATTAACGTGTTAACCCGACAGCCTAAGCTATATTCTTACGAACATTGGACAAAAAAAAAAACACGGAAAAAGTCAGCAAAATCATTGACGATGTTGACTTTCATAAACAGCTTATTGAGTCAAAAATACTCCGAAAACAACGTCAAGTTGGACAGATGTGCAGAATCTGTCAAAATGTATACAACCACCATTCATGCATGCTCTTTCACGATGAACACGATGCCGCTTCGGTCCGAAACCACTAGCAATCATCCGACTTGCACACTCTTTTATCCTTTCTCATCATAATGATCCTATTTAATGTTTACTTAACCAAAGTTTATCACGTCAGTATCATTTTAATGTTCAGAAACTTTTGGACAGAAGCCACAAACTTACCCACATTACGAACCGTGAAATCCTGTTAACTCTTCCTCCCATGCAGAGCATGCGTGACCTAGACAATCTTATTTCTGACATGAGAACCGTTGAGACATTAGGAGATGGAAATTCAGCGTCAGAATAAAATGTCTGGCGTTATGATTTTTGGACAGAAAATCTCTGCCCCTGTTTTATCGATTTATTAACAATTTATCATGTAGCAACGCATATAAGAATTTAACCCACACAAGATGTTTTTATCGTTTTGCTATTGATATAATTACATGGAAAAATTATATCTCTGTTTCCTTTAGAATCATAGTTGTTGGACAGAACGTAACGTTAGTAAATGTTTCCATTGCATCGTGGTGGATTAAGAATTATACTTTCAGTGTTAGTAGTAGTATTTTGTAGAAGACACACCAAAATAAATGTTATACGCCAAAATTCAGGATTTTATTAAAGGAAATTAAATAAATGACTTAGGAAAAATCCAGACGCAATGAATGTCCCACCCTGACATCCGCAATTTCTGGGGACGGAAATAAAATAAAGTCTCATTATACGATAATGCCAAGGCTTAGTGGGATACAATTAACTTTATTTCTTACATCTATCTTAAATAAAATAGTGAACTAAAAATAAAAATGACAACAACTGGGTATTATTCAATCTATATTGTTCATTACACCTTGTGGACAGAAACACAAGCTGTGCTTCAGTTTCCCTATATAGCACATATCAGTAAGCTTTGACCAATGACAGCTTTGTAGGAAATATTTTTATTTATTTAATTTATATTGAAAAAATACAAAAATATTGATAACTAAACAGATTAATTATGCTACTTATAGAAAGAAACATTCATCCGCTTCTGTTATCTTACAGTCTTAGAAACAAACAAGTGTGCATGTGAAGGAGAAGACACACAATTCAGTGATCCAGCACTGTGCCTTGCTCGTCATTGTTACTGTGTCAAGCTCCAAAATCGGGGGAAAAAGCATTATTCAAGCACCATAAAGCAAATCTATACAGATCAGGTAAATAGTAGATTGCCATTGAGAGATGGAGAGCTCTACAATGCAGTTCTTACTATTGCAGAGCTCTAAATTTTGGCTGTTTCTATTAACTAAGAATTCATACTGCTGTGTGCAGATAGAGCATTTGTGCAACAACAGAAATAAGAATATTAATACATATCAAATAAATTATTGCACTTATAATTTAACACCAATTACTGTTAATTTTACATAGTACAAAATTTGTATATGTGTGTGTGTTTGTTTAGCAGTCTGAAGCTTTTTGTGTTTATACAAGAGCAATTCCAGTTGTGTTGTCCGCAGCTGCAGTAATGCAGGTAAAGTGTGGTGTTTGTCTGGGCAGATCTGTGAGCTGTGCTGTGTTTTCAGTTGAATGCAGAGGGGATGTCTGGCAGTAAGGCGCTGGGAGGCGCGCGGCGGCGGCGGACACGGTGCCGGCGCTGTCAGGCGTGTATGCGGACCGAGTGCGGCGAGTGCCACTTCTGCAAGGACATGAAGAAGTTCGGTGGACCAGGACGGATGAAGCAGTCGTGTCTGCTCCGGCAGTGTACTGCGGTGAGTCGTTCAGACTAGACCAGCAACATTCACATAGTCTCAGAGGCGTTCCCTTCATTATGTAGATCTGTCTGTATATTTATTTACTTTACACTACCAGTCAAACGTTTTTGAACCATTAGATTTTGTATGTGTTTCAAAGAATTCCCTTCTGCTCACCAAGACTGCATTTATTTGATCCAAAGTACAGCAAAAGTAATATTGTGAAATATCTTTAGTATTTACTATTTTACTATTTACTATTTTTAATACAACTACTTTCTATTTGATTTGCATCCTTGCTAAATAAAAGTATTAATTTCTATAATTTATTCCATGCTCCCAAAAATTATACTGACTCCAAGCTTTTTGCTGAGGTTTCTGTCCCTCCACTGAAAGTCCAGGTAACCAAAAAAGATCCAGATCCTACTGGGCTCAACTGGAGCGAGTCAGACCTATAGTCTGAACTAAAGCTGTGTGTCGTCAGCTCATTCAAAACAATACCTCACAAAAGTCAATTTCACCAAACTCTGAACACCAGCATCAACAGTTTTTCATTGTGCTCAGAGCGTGAGTGTGAAGCAAACTGTTGAGGCCCTCGGCATGCACTTCACCTGACAGCCTTATTTCATGTCTCTGGTTATTTCAGACCTGCACAGACAGGATTGAGCAGAACTAGCACAGTGCTTGATTGGCCGCTGAGCAATAGAGTGGGGGAACTAGGGCTGCAACTAACGATTATTTTGATCGTTGATTTGATCGTGTTGATGCACGTCCAAGAACTGAAAAGCTAAACTTAGGCTATAAACAAACTACTGCACCACGGTCGCTTGCCTTCAACGGCACCGCGCTCCTCAAACTTATTTTTAACATTCAGTGAAAAGGATTTACTCTGTATAGGAATTTTAATCCACTCTACAAGAACCGTTTCATATAAACTGGAGTAAATACAAAACTAGAGCCAAACTAAAACTTAAATTAGACATTAGTAATAAATAGTATTGCGAATGAATTATTAAATAATCATAACTAAAGCACATGAAAGCACGTATTTCTGTACATTCTGAAATAAGTTGCATTAAATGTCAATAAATCCTTGACTAATATGAATATTTTAATTTAAAACCCCAGAGTGAGCGAGTTTTTGGATATGGTAAGATTAAACTTTAGTGAATAAAGCACCACATTTCAGCTCTTTTTTGTTGGGTGGTTACACAATGTTATTTTATCCTCGCTTCTAGAAAATCCTCAATCTATGACAGCTTCATAATTCAGTGGCCATAAACATTTAATTTTAACGTGCACTATGCATCATTAAAGTTTCACTTTTATCAATTAAAGCTGGCAAATGTGGTGTTTACCTGTAGTAATCGTATATGAGTTTACCTTATGATACGAACCCAGAGTCTCAGAGGAAATATTGAGTCTGTGTGAACCACGGACGTTATTTATATGGATTCTGGGAGGATAGAACCCGAAGTGTTAAAATGCTAACTCGCTTCTGGGGTTTTGCCTACAAAGTGATGTCATAATTCCCCCACTCTATGCGAATACATTTGACAGCGTGAGTGACTTTAACACCTCCGGATGCAGCTGATAGGGCACTAGTGCAATGCTTATTGACCCGAAGTGCATCAGGAGTGAAGCGTCATGCCTCTGTTTACTGACTCTGGTGCTCTCCTCAGCCGGTGCTGCCGCACACAGCCGTGTGTTTCGCTTGTGGTGAAGCGGGGAAGGAGGACACGGTGGATTCGGAGGAGGAGAAGTTTAGCCTCTCGCTCATGGAGTGCACCATCTGCAACGAGATCATCCACCCCAGCTGCCTTAAGGTTTGTTCCACTCACTGGGAGTGAAGCGTCAGAGCAAGCGCGTCTGAAGGTAACACTGCCGATAAACTGTCTTTCCTCAGATGGGCAAGTCTGAAGGCATTATTAATGATGAGATACCAAACTGCTGGGAATGTCCAAAGTGCCACAAGGAGGGAAAGACCAGCAAGGTAAGACCGTACAGACTCTCGCCATTTCATATCACTGAAAGCTTTACAGTCAATGATTGTCTGCATCCATTTCCACAGGTTTAGTTTTATGCTGTGTATTCTATGCTTTGTGACCAAGATCATGTTTTCACGTTCAATTTTTTGTTTTAATCAAAAGGTTTACTGTGCTGTAAGGCTGTTAAATTAGCTGAAAAACTAAATTCGAATTTTGTACTTAAATCAATATTCGAATTCAAAAGGCATACTTTCTGTTTGGGGAGCAAAAAACTTTTGGCTTCTCTCATGAGTAAAATTTTTACTAATGACCGTTTCTTCAAAGCAGTAAAATGACACGACTATCTTTGAAAACAGTGCATAATGTTTAAATTAATGTTTATAAACCATATATAATTACAATTTTAATAATTATAGTTACATTTCAATAAATTAGAATGTCGTGGAAAAGTTTATTTTAGTAATTCAACTCAAATTGTGAAACTCGTGTATTAAATAAATTCAATGCACACAGACTGAAGTAGTGTAAGCAGGGCATAATTTGTGCTGGAACAAGCCGGATCCGGTACCTCCAAAATACGATCCGGCACCTCATTTTGTTGGATCCCCCTCCTCACGCGCCAATGAAAGATGTGTGTGCTGACCTATAGTGTGCATATACGAAAAATCCTCTATAATGACCACCTTTGCAGCACACCCACATTTAAAATAAAGAGTCTAAACACGCAAAAGACGCGACATGTGAACTGCTCTGCTCTCACAAGACATAATGCTCGGATCAATAGCCTACTACAGGGCCAGCGTGTGCATATAGATACTTGTGTATATGTGAGCTCAGTCGCCTAGGGCGGCAGCACAGTCAGGGCGGCAAAAAGGACAGAGATTGGAATTATTGCACTCATATCAACAAGTTATCACCCCTTAGTTACTCTAAATTTAAATTAACTTTGCTTCATATTCATGCCGCTCCTGTGCCGCCCCCCAACTAAGTACCGTCAATAGGCTACTCTGCATGCAAAACATCCTAATGTACATTCATAAATGTCATCTTAACTTTAAAAGATTAAAACTATCCACTCCAGACATGAATGACTTTCACTGCTGGTGATGTCTGATGGGTTTTAAAGCCAGACACGCGCTTCTGAAAGGTAAGATTATAGCCGTTTTTTGGTCAAATATAGGTTTGTTTAAATTAATCTATAAAACCATTGTATTTAATGCAAAGCAAACCAAGTCACCTAAACGAGCAGCATCGGTCTTTTTCCGACTAGGAAATGTTTTATTTTTGCTTCTAAAATGCTCAGTTTAAAAACGAGTTTAAATATAATAAATGTTGTATACATGTTTAAACTGTAAAATATGTTGTATTAATAACTTTATTTGACAAAAATAAAGGTATTTAGGCAAGAAAGAGAATTAAAAAAATGTCAAAATAAATGAAAAACTAAAACAAAACTAAACCAACAGCAACTTAATAAAATAATTAAGTTGAATGCATTAATTTAGAGTCGCTAGTGGTTTGCGTCAATAATCTTAAATTAAAATGTCTTTGGTCTGTGCTCTGGAAGTTTCATTTTAATTTTGCTAAACTTTAATTACTAAAGCTCAAATTAAAACGCAAACTAACCTGTATAGGGTAGAAAACGGTTCACAAAATAAAAAACAAACTAAAATTAACCAAACTATTAAAAATTTAAACGAAACTGAAATTCATAGCGAAAATTGAAAGCAATATTAAAATAAAAGGGAATTTAAACATGCAAAACTATAATAACCCTGACACGAACGTCTTTCATTGGAGGAAGAAGATCCGATGATCAGAGTTCGGAGGTGCCGATCCGGACCGGGTTTGTTCAGATTAAGCCCTGACTTCACCAGCTGTTTTGCGCTGATCACCGGGGATTCTCCCAAATCTTCCCATGCCACTTCAGGCTTGTACACTTAATTTGAGTTTGCAGCTTTAATAGTGGTTATTTATTATTATTATTTAGACCTATTTATTTATTTTACGTTGCAGTAGGGGAAAAATGAATAATCAGAAAACATGTCCGTGTCTGCTTTTAGTTTCACGCAGTTGTATCAATAAACAAATGATCCAGTTTTTCAAGTTCATCTTTAAAATCGTATTTAATTATGAGTGAAGTGGGGGGTGGCACGGCAGGGTTTTAGAGCAGCAGTTGAGTTTGTGCATTCGTTTTCTTTCTCAACTGTTCACATTTATTTCAGAAAAAAACCTGGATACTCGCCAGGATGGCCATTTTTGCGTAATTTTGTGTGTATTTGGCCACGTAAGCTCAACAAACTAGGAAAAATAACTCAATATGATACTCGCGATATAGGCGGCTTTGGATGTGACTGAGCGCTCAGCCTGAAAAAGAGTAAAAAGACCTGCAAATTATACAATTTTGTGATGATGCAATGATGACCCGATCAAGCAAGTGACAATTCTGTCTACTGTCCCGAGATGCGAGTGAAAGTCTTGGATCAGCGACAGCGTGCATCAGTTTGTTGTATTGCAGATGAGATGCGCTGATGTCACTTTGAGAGAATGAAAGAGAGAAGACGCGGTCCAGCTGAATCACTCACGTGTTTTCAGATGACTGATTTAATATATTAGTTTGTGTGGATTTATTTACTCATCTAACCTACATGCTATATTCAATAAATGTTTTCAGGAATTGTCCTCATTATAAACTCGAAAGCTGCGGGAATGAGTAAAACTATCCAATATACACACAATCCCCCACAAAATTCTGGACAGGATTAATTATAACTCTATTACTGAGATTTGTGAAATAAAATTCCATTATTTATTTTTTCTCAGGCCTGGAAATTGCGGTTTCAAAATGTCATGGCTTTTTCATGTATTAACCCTAATGAAAGCAACTGATGCACGCTGTTAATCACTTAAAATGGCCCACCAATGTGATCACGCGAATGCTCCGTTACCTCTCCCTCCTCTTATCACATGCCGGATCCGTCACCCCGCTTTGTTTCCGTGACCTCGAAATTTACAAATTAAGCACTGAGTTTAAAGTCTTTGGTTCTTTTAATTGTGATGATTTTGGCTCACATTTAACAAAAACCCACCAATTCACAAATTAGAATATGTTGACGTGCCAATCAGCTAATCAACTCCAAACACCTGCAAAGGTTTCCTGAGCATTCAAAATGGTCTCTCAGTTTGGTTCAATAGGCTACACAATCATGGGGAAGACTGCTGATCTGACAGTGGTCCAGAAGACAATCATTGACACCCTTCACAAGGAGGGTAAGCCACAAACATTAATTGCCAAAGAAGCTGGCTGTTCACAGAGTGCTGTATCCAAGCATGTTAACAGAAATTTGAGTGGAAGGAAAAAGTGTGGAAGAAAAAGATGCACAACCAACAGAGAGAACCGCAGCCTTATGAGGATTGTCAAGCAAAATCGATTCAAGAATTTGGGTGAACTTCACAAAGAATGGACTGAGGCTGGGGTCAAGGCATCAAGAGCCACCACACACAGACGTGTCAAGGAATTTGGCTACAGTTGTCGTCAGAGGTGTCTTACCTGGGCTAAGGAGAAGAAGAACTGGACTCGTTGCCCAGTGGTCCAAAGTCCTCGTTTCAGATGAGAGCAAGTTTTGTATTTCATTTGGAAACCAAGGTCCTAGAGTCTGGAGGAAGGTGGAGAAGCTCATAGCCCAAGTTGCTTGAAGTCCAGTGTTAAGTTTCCACAGTCTGTGACGATTTGGGGTGCAATGTCATCTGTTGGTGTTGGTCCATTGTGTTTTTTGAAAACCAACGTCACTTCACCGGTTTACCAATACATTTTGGAGAACTTCATACTTCCTTCTGCTGACCAGCTTTTTAAAGATGCTGATTTCATTTTCCAGCAGGATTTGGCACCTGCCTAGTGCCCACACTGCCAAAAGCATCAAAAGTTGGTTAAATGACCATGGTGCTGGTGTGCTTGACTGGCCAGCAAACTCACCAGACCTGAACCCTATATAGAATCTATGGTGTATTGTCAAGAGGAAAATGAGAAACAAGAGACCAAAAAATGCAGATGAGCTGAAGGCCACTGTCAAAGAAACCTGGGCTTCCATACCACCTCAACAGTGCCACAAACTGATCACCTCCATGCCACGCCGAATTGAGGCAGTAATTAAAGCAAAGGGAGCCCCTACCAAGTTTTAAGTACATATACAGTAAATTAACATACTTTCCAGAAGGCCAACAATTCACTAAAAATGTTTTTTTTTTATTGCTCTTATGAAGCATTCTAATTTGTTGAGATTGTGAATTGGTGGGTTTTTGTTAAATGTGAGCCAAAATCATCACAATTAAAAGAACCAAAGACTTAAACTACTTCAGTCTGTGCATTGAATTTATTTAATACACAAGTTTCACAATTTGAGTTGAATTACTGAAATAAATGAACTTTTCCATGACATTCTAACTTATGGAGATGCACCTGTAATTTGCATAAACGATTAGAAACAAAACAGCATCATGTAAGTATGTGTAGTTTAATAAAAAAGGACCAAAAACCAAACACAAGGAGAACTAGTTTATTCTATTTAAAAACACGAGATGCAGTGGAATGGGGAAAAACAGCTTGTTTTTTTAAAGTTGAACTTGCATTCATTTTACATGCTTTCTAAACATGCGGCTCACTTGTGCGAGAAGCAAGTGCAACAGTGATAGACGTCGGTCTAGAAAATGCCATAAATATGCATTCTGTGTGAATGGCTTAATTTCAGTTTTGACGTAAACGACATCTTCTCCGCATTGATGTTCTCTTTTTCCGCAATATTTTAAATGAATAACGTAGCAGCGACGGATCCAGTGGGTTTAACCGGATAAGCAATGAAAAGTATTAAAATGCAACTACATTGTCATCGCATCTCATGCGCCACTGATAAGCTGCCTGAAAATTTGAATGCAAAGTTTTTGAATTCAAATGTGGATTTTTATTTTAAATTCGACAAATATTCAAAATTCAAAAAAAAAAAAATTGACAGCCCTGCTGTGCAGAATTGCAAAAATTAATTTATGGAAGCACTAGTAAGAATGTGTTGAAAAGAACAATAAAAGTCAATTTACATATTTACTTAAACGCGGGCTTCACCGTAATAATAATTATAGTAATGTAGGTGTCCGTCTGGCTTTTAGGATCAAGGAGATGGTTCAGGGAAGAGACGCATGGACAATGGGGAGGTGAGTCGCTGGAAGCTGACGGACGAGCCGCCTCCCAGTAAGAAGAAGAGCCTGTCTCTAGAAGACACGGCACGGCCGGACGGAGCCAAACGCAGGAAGGACAAGGAGCTTCCCCAGGACAGCGCTTCCAAGAAGAAGGCGAGTAATGATGAGCAAGTGTTTCGTGCCAACAGCTGTATGCTCATGATTCAGCTTATTTTTTTATCATAACCAAATAAAACTGAGAGAGAGTCACCCTTCATATAAATAGTTATTATTAGGGATGTGCGAGGCTGCTCAACTAAACAATACTGTGCCTGCTAGTCAACACTGGAAAGACTATTCATTTATTTATTCATTTATTCCTTTTATGTTTTGCTTTATATTTTTTACAAAGGCTTTATTCAAATTACTGTCATGTTAATGATACATTTAAAAATAATACTTAGTTACACTTTATTTTAACGTGTCCTTGTTACAGTGTAATTATACATTTGAGTACTGAGTATTAATTAACTACATGTACTTACTATATTGTTAGGGTTAGGATTAGGGTTTGGCTTGGGGTTACTTGCATGTAATTATAAATAATTTGTTATTAAAATAGTAATTACATGTAACGTGTAATAAGGACACCTTAAAATAAAGTTTTAGATAATACTTAATCTAATACTCTAATTTAAACATTTGGAGTGGAAAACAAAATCCGGTTATTTTGTTCATTTTCTCCGTTGAGGCGGTTTCGGAGAAAGGTCCACTGGGAAGATGAGCAAAGCGAGGGAATATTTTATTTTAGGGTGTTTTCACACTTGTAGATCGATTGCTTTGTTCCGAAACAGGGATTAAAATTATTACAATGTTGCTTTTTATTCTTGGTGTGGTTCGCTTTCACACGGCAAAGTTTCTAAACAGGACAAAATTGTTAATACAAGTCACATGGGAGTAAACTGTCATCTGATTGGTCAAAGTTCCATGGAGCTGGAATTAAAATAAACCTGATTAATTTGGAAAGAGAGGCAAACTCTCTCTCTCACACACACAGACACACACACACATGTCAGGATGGAACATCAACAGCTTCGAGGGTTTGTTGTTGTTTTTTTTGTAGCTGTCGATATATTTATAATTTTGAGCAGGAGTCCAGGATTAGTCGGGAAAACATTGTTAATATGAACATACTAAGAAGAGCAATAAGAGTGTCCTATCTCACTGGTCGGTCTTTCAGGGTGGCCTGGGGAGGGGAGGTATCCAAAGCACATAAATTGGTCACTGGGGTTCCCCAGGGATCGGTTCTTGGACCCTCCTCTTCTCCACATACACTACATCACTGGCTCCCATCATACAGGCACATGGCTTCTCCTACCATTTCTATGCTGATGACACACAGCTCTATCTCTCATTTCGACCAGATGATCCAACGGTAGCTGCACGGATCTCAGGCTGCCTGGCGGACATCTCGGCATGGATGAAAGAACACCATCTACAGCTCAACCTGGCAAAGACTGAGCTTCTTGTCTCTTCCTGCAACTCCAACTCTACAGCATGATTTCACGATTCAGTTAGGTTCATAAACAATTACCCCATCAGCTTCGGTCAGAAATCTTGGTGTAATCTTCGATGGCCAGCTGACCTTCAAAGAGCACATTGCAAAGACTGCTCGATCTTGCAGGTTTGCATTGCACAACATCAGAAAGATCAGGCCCTTTCTGACAGAGCATGCTGCACAACTTCTTGTCCAGGCCCTTGTCATTTCTAGACTGGACTACTGCAATGCTCTTCTAGCTGGACTTCCATCAAACACAATCAAACCTCTACAAATGATTCAGAATGCAGCGGCACGACTGGTCTTCAACGAGCCCATGTTACACCTCTCTTTGTGTCCTTGCACTGGCTACCAGTTGCAGCTCGCATCCAGTTCAAGACACTGATGCTTGCATATAGAACAACCACAGGCTCAGCACCCACCTACTTCCACTCACTATTACGAATTTACATCCCTCCAGAAGTCTGAGATCTGCTAGTGAGCGACGCCTGTGGTACCATCACAGAGAGGCTCAAAATCACTCTCCAGAACATTCTCTTTCACCATTCCTGGCTGGTGGAATGATCTTCCCACCCCATCCGGAATGCTGGATCCCTGTCAAATTTCAAGCAACAACTGAAAACTCATCTCTTTCAGCTCTACTTGACTACTTAAAAAAATAATAATAATAATAATTATTCACTTTTTTCAAAATCTTCATCTTTCTTTCTCTTTAACTTTCTCTCCTTCCCTTGCTAGCTTGTACTTATTTGAACAATGCCTGAGACTTGGTGTTATTGGCACTTCCTCTGTATGTTTGCCTCTTCAAGATTAATCGCTTTATGTACTCCCCAATTGTAAGTCGCTTTGGATAAAAGCGTCTGCTAAATGACTAAATGTAAATGTAAATGCAATAAGACTGCATTATAAAATGAAAAGGCGCGCTTTGATTTTGAATGGCGAAGACGTGCTCACCCACTGCTTTTCACAGAATTTACGTAATTACCCATTATACCGTGTGATACAGCCTGGTTCGTTGGATCGGATTGCTTTTTCACTGCAACCGAACCGCTCCAGAGTTCGTTTTCAATCGAGCCGAGACCACCTTGTTCCGGCGATCCCGGACCGATTGTTTTGGTGCGAATCCATATGTTTTGGTGTTCACATATGTCCAAACGAACCGAACTAAGGGGGGAAACGTGCCAGGTTCGAAACCACGAGCCATGTGTGAAAGCACCCTTAGAAGAATGCGGAAGCATTTCGGGTCACCTATAGGTCTTGTACTACACAAGTGTGTGTAATAACGGTCACTTACAGGTAGAGTCAGTATATGGTAACTAATAAGACATTACTATAAATGCTCATTTGCCTGTACAAGTACACATATTGTAAAATAAAGTTCTACCGAAATGTGTGTTGGAGTCAAATGTTGAAGGTGCAGTCAGATCACAGAGACATCCCAGACATGACAAATGCATGTGAACTGCTTTCCGAACAGCCAGATTTGTGTGCAGCACTGTAAATCAGCACCTAAACAGAGGCCACTGCCAAATCAAGTGACTTTTAAATATTAACGCTGTAAATTCATGTGTCAGACTTCACCAAACTTGAAGTTTCTCTGACACCAGAGGCCTATCAGGTGAAATTCCTCATTGCGAGGATTACCACCAAGATTGTTTTTTTTTTTCATTTCGTCATGCAAGCGTAAATGTGACAGCACCTGTTTTTTGGCAGTGTCAGTGGTCTGTCTTGCTAAAGACTCCCAAAAAAACGCCTGAGTTTGTTTGCGATACACACAGATTAGCATAATTATCACAAGCACACTATGCGTTTGTTTCAGTGGTGGACGAAGTACACAAATCAAGTACTTGAGTAAAAGTACAGATACATATTATAAAATATTACTCCAGTAAAAGTACTGCTTTTTCAATTTTACCCGAGTGAAAGTACAAAAATTTTTATGTACTTAAGTAAAAAGTACTGATAGATTTATTTTGCAATTTTATATAGACTACTTCATTTAATTTTATATTTGCGCATATTTTTATAATCCTACTGCTCAAAATATCTGGGATTTCTCCAAAATAATCAATATATGGAGTCAAGATATATATTTTGTTGTTGATCTGGAGAGTGATGTAGTAATGTTCACTCTGAAGCTTACATTGTAATGTACTGGAGAGAAAATTGATTTGACCATCTGATTTTCCCCAGTAAGAAAAAAGTGTTTTAAAACTTGTTTTGCATAATGTCACAGTTATATATGACATGAGAATAAGGCTGAAGTTAGGAAAATATAATTATAGTTTCATAATATTTTTTTTTCTTCTCAAACCTTTTCTGTGGTGTAAAACACCCCTGGCCAAATGCCCCCAGAGGGCATCACTTCCCACTCTGATAATTACTGTAGTTACCATGTTCTGAACATCACATCCTTTCTTTTTCCCCTCAGATGTAATCTATCTAGGTGGTTGAATAAAAAATATTTGGACTTAATATCTAAAATAATCCTCAACTTAGCACCAGCAAGCTTGTTAGCTAGACAGTTAACATCAGCTAACAATATTTACTTATTTTCAGTATGGTTATGAGTAAACATTCATATCTGTCTACTCGGCTAGTTGATATAAAAATCTATACTGTTGATAAACAATATAAAAACAGAAGTCACATAGGGCTAAATGCGTAGCCTTTTAATAAAACAGCTAACGTTACAGCAGCGGGGAATTTGAACGTGCATGAGGTATTTTATTTAATCTGTGTTATTTTAATGTTTCGTTTTTGACCTAAAACATAGAGACACTGACATTGATCTGTCTGCATTCAAGCATTTCAGAGGGCTTAAATAGGTCACCCTTTACAGCAGATTTAGTTCACAAACAACTGACAGTTTGACCTAATTATGATTTTCAGTTACAATAATTAATCCTAAAATTCAACATTAGTAAATTACTTTTCGCAGCATCAGTTGCGTTCAGTTCACTGGAGTTCACGTGTCACGCTTCCGTGCGCATCTAACAGACTGCAATTTACAATGTCAACTTCATTGTACTGTTACTCATTTCGAGCAGAATTTCGCTAAATTGGTTCCCGACAGCATCAGGTGTTTTATTATTGGTGAGTAGAATTATTTATTTAAATAAATGTAATCGTTCAGATATCATAATATTTAGGCTATAAATAATATTATAAATCTGGTTGGTTTGTATTGATGACGTAATATTTTAATAACATGCCCGTGATTCTTGCACTTGGACCATAGTGCGCCCGGTGGAAAAAAGGTTGAGTGGTATATATTCACCTGCTGTCTGTTCAGGTGCTTCGGGTGTGCGCGAGCATAGAAACACTCTATCACAGCGCGTGAGTACCGCATTGAGATGTCTTGGGCTTAAAATTACTTTTATGTTTAAACTGACAAGACAAAACACTTTCTTGAGGAAGCAGCGCTGGCCTGATCGTTAATTTAGTTTTGGGGGGCTGAAACCCAGCTAAAAATGGTTTAGAACTGCCCCTGCTGGTATAGCGTGCGTGATTATACTGAAACATAAAAATATAACCAGTTTACCTGATTCAATGTGATGGCTGTGTCTGAAATAACAACATGCCAATCCGTAGTTGGATTTCTGACACGACTAACCGTAAATCATCTTACTGATACTCCAGCCAACTCTAACAGTCGACTAACAGCGGGAGTCAGATTGCCCCCTAGTGGATGGATAAAGGTTTGCTAGCTCGTATTTATAAATTCTCAAGGGAATGTCTCTGAATTAATTGATTCTCGCGCCCCCCTTGACACGTGCTGGCGCCCCACAGTTTGAAAACCCCTGCTCTAAACGGATCATTTGAACAGCTGCAATCAGATCATTCCAATTCATGAATGAATCGTTTGTTGCGATATGCGAGCCGATTGAACAGGTTAATTGAAAATAATCAGTTTGTTCATGAATCAGACACCGCTTCTACGTCTCGGAGCACGTGATGTATTATAAGGGTAACGATATGTTTTATGAAATCTAGTGAAGTAAAAAGTACGATCGTATGCTTTGGAATGTAGTGAAGTAAAAGTAAACGTTACTCAAAATAAAACTACTCCAGTAAAGTACAGATACTTGAAAAATGTACTTAAGTACAGTAACGAAGTAAAGCTAACTTCGTTACTGACCACCACTGGTTTGTTGTGACTAGCTAACCATGACTGATCATCAGTGTTTGTCAACTTGGTGACTTTGTCGCTAGATTTAGGGACTTTTCATACCCCTTTAGAAAGTTTTTTCCAAAGCAGCGCCTAGCGACAAATCTAGCATCTCCTTGGACAAACCTTTTCTAGAGTCCGAGAGTCGCCGGTATTTGCACATGAGTGCAAGGTCTTGTTTTCCGCTGTGCACAAACCTGTCTCCGAGAGGAGCAGAGCATTCACTTAAAATAGATAAGCTGTTGCTTCTAACCTGAATGATCATTTTACATGTTAATATAGCAGAAATCACAAATCTTATGTGCATGTTATTTTGTCTGAGGACGTCTCAATTATAAATCAGGAATTCAATGCAGATTAACAGCTTGGAGGGCTGGTTGTGTAGTCTTACTGGGCAATGTTTGAGGCACAATTCATATTAATCTCATTGTCTGACAACAGAAAAATGTAAATATTTAAATGAAAACAGTTTTATTGGGAAATTGGCTGGATTAAAATTCATTATGCGAGCACAGAGAGCAGGAGAGAGACAAACAAACATAAAGATTTGACACATGAAGGTCACAATGACGTAATGATTATGCTAACTAATGTATGACATCTAGCGACATTTCGAGCAGACTTTAGCTACTTTCCATTGAAAGAATTTGACAACGTTGCTGATCATTGCTGTCATGATGAAGTGTTGGTGTCACTTCAGAGTACTGTATGAACACTGCGTGTCTTTCTGTTTGTCCCCAACAGATCAAAGGAGCCCGTGATAAATACTTGAAGAAGGTATGCCTGTTCTCTTCTCTTTAGTCTTGAAATGCATGGTGGTCAGTTTGTCTTGCTAGAGTAACTCTCTTTCTTTTAACGTCTTCAGCAAAAAGCCAAACCCAACTTGTCGGACTCCTCTGAAGTGAACGGGCAGAACTCTTCGTCGGGCGGCGGACACTTCTCTGGTGCAACGCAGGCCTCGGCGCTGAGCCAGGACCAGCGCTCGCATCAACGTGAGAAACTGGAGCGCTTCAAGCGCATGTGCCAGCTCCTGGAGCGAGTGCGCAACTCCAGCTCCTCGTCCTCCTCCAGCTCCGAAACAGACTCCGAGTCGGACTCGGAATCTCCTTCCCCCGTGGGCGCCTCAGAGCCGTCCTCTCCGGCATACGGCAGCAGCGCGCGCGATCGGAGCCGGCGTCTGGCCGAGCTGGGCTTCAGCGCCAGCGAGGAGTCCGAGGGCGAGAGCGTGGCGGTGCAGGAGGACGAGCTGCAGACGCAGCGCCGCAGGGGAGACGCCAGCGCCCGGCTGCGGAAGACGTTCGCCGAGGCTGAGCCGGATGATGACGAGGAAGGCTCGGGCGACCACGCTCACAAAGCCCTGGCCCCGTCCTCGCCGCTTTCGGCCACGCAGCTGCCGAGCTACGGACACTTAGCGGGCCCCGAGGGCCTGTCCTCGTCCAAGCGCACTAACGGACAGGACGCGCGCAACGGCCGCACGCGGGTGAACGTCAGAGAGCTGCAGGAGAAGGAGAACTCCAACAGCAGCGCCGTCTCTAATCACCGGCACGCGCCAGGCAAGGCTGTCCGAGGGAGCAGGATATGCGGAGCAGGCAGGCAGAGCCAGAGCGCTCCCTGGAACAAGAGCACAGCGACGGCCGGATCCGGCATGGCTAACGGCGGCTCTCACCCGGGGAGAGTCTTGCTGGCGCCGCCACGCTCACAGCTGCTGAAGAGGAGCCCTGTGGCCGTGCCCTCTCCGCCACGGCCACTGCAGATGGAGCGGCACCTGGTGCGCCCGCCGCCAGCCTGCCCCGAGCCCCACTGCCTGCCGCTGGACAGCGGAGCCTCGCACGTGCTGCCCAGGGACGTCTGGCTCCGTGTCTTCCAGCACCTCAGCCAGCGGCAGCTGTGCGTCTGCATGCGAGTGTGCCGCACCTGGAGCCGCTGGTGAGGGACCAGACACCGCACAACATGAATGAATGAATGATTGAATGATGCATTTATATAGTGCTTTATTGTGTATTGTTGTACACCCAAAGCGCTTTACAATCATGTTGGGGGTCTCCCCTCAACCTCCACCAGTGTGCAGTCAGTGGGGACATCACTCTCACACTTTAAAGGGGTCATCAGATGCCCATTTTCCACAAGTTGTTATGATTCTTTAGGGTCTTCATGAAAAGTCTATAACATACTTTTTCAAATTTCTCAAAGATAGTGTAAAACGACACCCTTTTTATCTACAGCTCTGTTTACTGCGAGTCGTTTTGTTGCTTGTCTCTTTAAATGCTAATGAGCTCTGCTGACCCCGCCCCTCTCTTCCGTGGGGTGACGAGCCCTTCTCATGAGACTGTAAACTTCAGCCCCATTCATTGTGGAACTTGCTAACTAGTACGTTATTAGGAAAGGATATTTGCCAAAATTAAAAAAAAAAAAACATCCTATTTCTTCTGGAGGTGAGGCTGAATCACGAATGATTCACGCGGACATTAACACATTTAGGTAGATCGGGGGCACATTCCCTTCAGAAACAAACACAATCCACTGTGTCTTCAGCGGCTCAGATTTCGGGAGTAAATGATGACTACTATGTTTATTATTACATCCAACAACAAAACGCTTAGGAGGCATTCTTGTCTACATCTGCTCGGGCGATGAAACACTGGAGGACTGTCTAGAGCTCACTCAGGGCGGGTCTGTGATAAAACACCAGTGTTAATCAACAATCGTTGGAGGGTCCTTGGTCTGTGAACAGCTCGATCTGAGAAAGTGATCATTATTATTGGGGATTTAAAAAAAGCACTGGGTGGATTTTATCATTATAGGGTGGTTGTAGACACACTGCCGACACATTTGTGTTCAAACACCATGTAAAAGTGAATTTTGCATTCGATGACCCCTTTAACAATACAAACAAAACAAGTGCAAAGTATATACTAGAAGAGGCCGAGCGATGTATCGGTTTTACCGATTAATCAGCACCGATAGTTGTTTGCTGGAACTACTGGTTATCTGCTAAAATCCATGCCGATAGTTTTCCGGGTTGCGTCTGTTTTCTGGAGTTGCTGAGAAAGGTCTGCTGTCATAATACAGTGTGAAAGTGGCCTCTAAAGGTGGAAATCACTGACACCTTGTGCTGTCTGTTTTGACACGTGCGCTGCACAGAGCGGGAAACTTCAGATGCGGATTTAAATGCAGCCGACAGAAAATCCTGCTGTGCTCTTAAATCCCCCGCATGCGCTTAAACAGGTCTCGCCACTTCTGGTTCAAACGTTTTGCAATGCTGCATAAAATATGAAGCTGTTATACTCAAAATGCCTTCAAAGTAGATACAAAAATGATCATAACCAATGTCCAACACATTTACAATAAGTAATTTAGCAGACACTTTTATCTAAAGCGACTTAAAATGAGGACAATGAAAGCAATCAAAATCAACAAAAGAGCAGCGATATGCAAGTGTTATAACAAGTCTCAGTAAGCTTAACGAAGTACATGTAGCAGTTTTTTTTTTTTTTTATATATAATAAAAATAAAACATAGAATAAAAGGATTATATACTATCATATTGTATACTATGTATTATTATACTATCATACATATAAGGATGTAACTAATATTTAGATCAAAATGGAATAAAATGCCAAAAATAAAAAAATCTAGCTTATCTGATTACCTTTGTCTTTAGATATTGCCATTATTTAATAAGACCTGTTTTCTGGGTTTGGTCAGGTGACGTGCAACATATACCCTATTGACATAGTTTTCCATTAAATTACAAGACATTATATTTGTCCCAAATCGTTGTTAATGTACATAAAGACTTCAACCTAGGCTGTAAAACTGTGTAATGTGCATTTTCAGCTACATGTTTGTCTTTCTGTGGCTCCAATAAAATATGCTTCATTTATAGAGACAGATCACGCTTTCTCTTTCCGTTTGCAGTTTTTTTTTTTTCAGAACTTCAAACTTATGTCTGTTTGGTGATTTAAATGTGGCCAGTGTGCGACTAAATTTTTGTTATTTTGATTAGATAATTATTCAGTTCTAGAATAGAAGCAGTTAAAGTGTGAGTATAAAACAATATACATATGTGCGTATTTTCAATCCTGTGGCCTTTGTGTATGTAGATATTTAAAGATGGCCATCTTTAGCATGACTGTTGAAAGGAAATGGTAACACTTTAAAATAAGAACCCATTTGTAACATCAAGATTAATGAAAGCTGTAGAAGAAGTGTTCCTCCTTAGAGTGTTAATTTCAACATTTACTAGTATTAATGCATTTTTTTATTTTAAAGTTTCTTCTTTTAACATTAGTTAATAAACTATGAACTAACTTTAAGGATAAATATAATAAATAATTTTCATATTTGTATTCATTCACAAAGTATGGTTCAGTACCGTTTGTTTTTTAAATAGTAGAGTTTTTGTTCAGAATCCTTTTTGGTTGATTAATCCATATTGGCCAGTTTAGTCCAACCTCGTTAAATACACAATCGATCGACCTCTAGTACATATTCTGGTAAATATCATATATTGATCACATTAAATATAATTTGAAGCCATTGTCTGAATACAACCTTCCTCTTCAAAACAGCATTTATTGACACCAAACCACAAAAATGACACTGGTTGGCCCTGTAATTCAACAAAACATGAATTTGTCCAATTGACTCAGAGTAATTGCTATGATAGCGCATGTTGACAGTTGTGAATCTTGGGAAACATTACTGCCATACTTATCCGTTCTCTTGTGTTGTGCTGTGAGGATATCATGTCTTTGTTTCGGGCCGTAGGCAGGGAGTGACAAGTCCATCTATCACCAGCTCAAAGTAGCTCTTCTTGTGACGCTTCTGCTTTATAATGTATTAAATATAAGCATGAGTGAAGCATCAGAGATTGGTTTACTCATATGTTATCATAACATCACAAATCGTTATTTAAAAACATTTCAACGCAACGCATTGGCTGATTATCCTCAGCAGAGGGTTGAGTCTTCAGGTATAGTTATAAATACTGATTTATAAAATATAAATTCCTTCATTTCACCATAGTATGAGAAGTGAAATGAAAAATAATAATGAACAGCCAGTATGTTAATAATAGGCATGCTAATAAGCAACTGAGCAGTGCATTCTGAGAATTGGTGCCTTTATTAAAGTGTTACCAGAATTATTATCAGACATCTTGTAATTACAGATGATGCTGTTATGGGTTTTATGAGCTGTTCTTCGTCATTGACTCTTTAGCTGCTCTGCCAGACAGTGCTGTAGCAGAAGGGTTACTTTCACTTTGGAAAATGTTTTCTTCACTATGTTCCATCATTTCTGACTTTTGACCACATTACATTTCAGTGAAAAACTGAAGTAATTATGAAGTAAGGGCTATTTGTGTAGTTTCTAGACTAAATCTTATCCATTCAGAAGTTAAATAAAAGTTTTATTTTTCATGCTGCTAAGGGCCATTGTACCCTATACAAGCAGCAAAGTATCAGGAGTGACAAATTCATTTTCGAATGGGAGAAAAATATAATGATTTTCACAAACAAAGCAGATGTTCAAGCAATGCAGATTAATAGATTAATATAAGCAACACTTTATTTGTTGTCCTAGTTACACGAGTCACATTTACTTACTATTATAATAACAATAAATTCTTAAAATAAAGTGTAACCGAAATGCATTTTTGTGTTTATAAAATATTTTTAAAGGCATTTGCAGTTATTTATAAAAGCAATGACTTGTAAATCTTGCAATTCATTTGCTGTACATTGCTATTCTTGTGGTAAAAAGTTATTTTTGCAGCACTGCATCTGTGATTTTACATAATTTTATGATAAAAGCTAAAAATATGAATGGCTGTCCTGCCAGCTGTCTGATACATGTGCTTGTGTGCAGGTGCTGTGATAAGAGGTTATGGACTCAGATCGATCTGAGTCGCCAGCGCTCCATAACTCCTCCCATGCTGAGCAGTATAATCCGTCGCCAGCCCGTGTCTCTCAATCTGGGCTACACCAACATCTCCAAGAAACAGCTCATGTGGCTCATTAACCGTCTGCAAGGTATGTAGTGCTCTGCCAGATCCAGAGCGTCGAGAGCGTGCCAGACACGTCTGCTCCGTACTTGTGAGGACTGAATGTACAAGAGCACAATGTCTCAGAGATGGGCCTGATGTACAAATGTTTGGGAACGGGAATGATAATATAAATAAGCTGGCAAATGCATTCACTGCAAAAAATTATTTTCATACTTAGTGTTTTTGACTTATCTTCTGGTGTAAATATCTAAACATTCTTGAATCAAGATGAATTTTCAAGTAAAAAAGTTTAAAATATATCATGTTTTCTGAAAAAAATATCAAGATTTTGTTAGTTTTTGCTTAAAAGAAGCAACATAATAATAATCTTGTTTAGCTTTTGAATTAAGATAATTTTCCTTACCTCGTTTGGCTGATATTTCTGCTTCTTTTAAGCAAAATAAATGAATAAATAAATAAATATGAATAAATATTTATACTATAAAACAAGTCAAAAATGTGAAGTAAGAAAGTTGTTCCAACTGGTCTGATTGAAGTAATGAAGGAAACGGAATTATTTTAAATGTGTAATTTGATGCACATATTTAGATCAATGAGCATTCCTTTAGCTCATACAGTTGAGTCACTCTTGATCAAAGCATTTGTCTAATTTCTATATCATGAATACAGAAGTTAAAAAATATAATGATTTATGGATTCTTATAAACACTTTCCCTTGCTATGCTACATCTGCTTGTGATCATTCCGCATTGAGTTGTGCTTAAGTAGCAGAAGTCAGGTTAGCGCTTGTGAATAATGATGGATGGAGACTAAGGCTTGGCAGCAGTGCAGATGTAGTGGCGGAGTTCTCTGGTGAATGTGTGTGTGCTGCTGTGGTCCTCAGGGCTGCTGGAGCTGAACGTAGCGGGCTGTTCGTGGTCCTCCGTCTCGGCTCTTTGTCAGTCGGTGTGTTCCTGTCTGCTGGATCTCAGCTGGGTGGAGGATCTGAAGGACTCTCATCTGAGGGAGTTGCTGGCCCCGCCGAGCAACGACACGCGCTCAGGTCTGCTGACATTTTTTACACACACAGAGTGACACACACTCGCTCACTCCCGCACACACTCACTCACACACTCACTCACACACACACTCTCACACACACACACAGAAACACACACACACGTTTGTTTTTGTGAAATGTGGGGACATCCCGTTGGTGTAATGGTTTTTATACTGTTCAAACTGTATGTGCTAATGCCCTACACTAACCCTACACATAAACTTAGCCCTCACAGGAAACTGTGGGGAAAAAACTCACTCTTTATGATTGAAGCTTTTTGAAAAGTGAGGACATGGGACAATGTCATCATAAGTCACCTGTCCTTGTAACACCTATGTCATACCCATTTCATTATACAAATCTTTGTCCTAATTTTTCACAAAAGCTCACACGCACACACACACACACACACAGAGACACACAGAGACACATGCTTACACATGCTTACACACTCACTCACTTACACACAGAGACACATACGCTCACACACGCTTACACACTCACTCACTCACACACACACACACACACACACACGCTTTCTCACACACACATACAGAGAGAGACACACGTGCTCACACACAGACACACGCTTACACACTCACTCACTCACACACACACACACGCTCACACACATAGACACGCACGCGCACACACACACACAGGGTTCCCACAGGTCCTTGAAAGTTTGTGAATCTGAAAACGCCAAGGTTCTTGAAAGTGCTTGAATTAATTTTCTTATTCTTATTTTCAACAATTAAATTGTTAATATCAGAAATTACCCTCCCAATTGTTGATATCAGAAATAAATTTTCAGATATCAGAAATTAAGTGACAATGTAATTCTTGATATCAACAATTGATCGTTGAATAAAACTCTTCAGGGTTACTTGCTCTTGTACTTAATTATATAGTAACACTGTAACAAATACACCATACAATAAAGTGTAACCAGAGTGTTTTCTAATTGAATCTGGGAAACTGGTGAATGCATCTGTCCAGTGTTCATATTGCTTATGTTGGCTCCATTGTAGTTGGTATCTTCAGAGCTTAAAAGCTGCATGTTAAAACACTGCAATAAAACATTTTTCCTGCACTCAGAGTAGGGCTGTAGTCAAGTCCACCTTTGTCGAGTCCAAGACAAGTCCAAGTCCAAAGAGGTTCGAGTCCGAGTCAAGACCGAGTCCAAAGAGGTTTGAGTCCGAGTCAAGACCGAGTCCAAATAGGTTCGAGTCCAAATAGGTTCGAGTCCAAGTCAAGTCCAAGTCCAAATGAGACGGTCAAAACAGAGAAAGAAAAAAAATAATCTTCTTCAAAACCACATACTTAATTATTGATAATTTATGTGATACGAGAGACGGCATATCTTCTATTCTAATATAATAATTTTGCATTATTGTTTGTAATGATCTAAAAGCATGTGCAGCAACACTGTAGGATCAAATTAGGCTATTTTATTTATCCTCCTGAGATCCAGCTGTGGAGTTTTCGCCTCCATTCTAAAATAGAATGTAGTGGACATTATATTTTTGTGTATTTCTCTGAGACCTCACATGTCACAGTTATAAGCCCGGATGTCCTGTACAGAGCACATTCAGAATATAATCATATTTCCATAAGGATGTACAATTTTTCACTAAATTAAATATAGCCATCTTTAAAGACGTATGATGGTTTAAAAAACATTTAGTATCTCGACGTATGATGGTTTAAAATACATTTAGTATCTCTATAGAGATACTAAATGTTTTTAAACCATCATACGCCTTTAAAGATGGCTATATTTAATTTTGTGAAAATTGTACATCCTTATGGAAATATGATTATATTCTGTAATGTTACATCTGAATCATTTTCAGATTGTTTGTCATAAAGCAACATCTCAGGAAAATGTTATGGATTTTCAAATTCAAATATGACTTCCTGTTATGAAACAGCAACAATTGAATAGGGAAATAAATTATATATCAGTTTGCTTATGAAATATTATATATTATTATGAAAATCTGGCCATGTTTTACTCCCATTATGAAAATTATTTTTCAACATTTAACAGGCGACCAATGACAATGCCCGTTCTAGATGGAGTTAAACCAATCTCATTAAACCAATTACATTACCCATTTGCGGAACAAGCGAGCTAGATTAATGGTTTTGTTTTGAAAGAGAAAAAAAAAGCATATATTGCTGGACTCGGTCGAGACCAACTTGAACATTTGGCGAGTCCGATGACCAAGTCCGAGTCCAAATACCAACGAGTCCAAGACAAGTCCGAGACGATAGAAAAACGTCTCGAGTCCGGACTCGAGTACTACAGCCCTAATTGAGAGTACTGTATGTGAGTGTGTAGGACTAAAGCTGTGCTGTTGTTGGCCACAGCTCATGGAGAAAACCGCGGCGGACGTTTCCAGAATGTGACAGAGCTACGTCTGGCTGGCCTGGAGGTGACTGACGCCATGTCGCGCCTTCTAGTGCGTTATCTTCCTCACCTGACCAAGCTGGACCTCAGTCAATGCTGCCATATCACAGACCAGACTGTCCACATGCTGACCTCTCCCATATCCCCGCTCCGAGAGAGCCTCATGCACGTCAGCCTGGCAGGTACACACTCACGTTTCATCACAAGAGGCTTTCATTACTGTTCTTCCTGTTCATAGTTATTGTGTCAAAATATGTAGAGCAAAAATAACTTGATCCTGTTTTAAAGAAAACTGGTGACCTATATAGTTTATTTAATGTTTTCGTATTTTCATACAACTGGATACATCGTATCTTTACACATCATGTTATGCAGACATTTGTTTATCTCTTAGATGCATCTCAAAAATACTTTTGGCACAGAGGTTACATACAGTTTACACATTTCTCACTGGTTGTAGGAAGACATTTTGATAATTGACATGAATATGCACACATAAATACACTGTAAACAGAAAAATGTCAGCTGCATAACTAATAAACTACATGATCAAGCTGTAGTAAGGCTAAATAGACCACATTTCACTCTGCTGCCACATATTGATCAATCATTGCAATAAGAATAATTTCACATAAGTGAAAGTTTATACAAGTAAAATGAATGTTTAGGTTTAGAATTTCTGTCTAATGTTGATGTTGTTTTGTTAGAGAAAATAATACATTTTCATGTATTTACAGCTGTCTTGAGTTAAGTTCAAAAGGAATGTAATTAAATTACTAGCTAACTAGCAATGGTATAATGATAATTTTATAATGTAATTTTTTTTAAAGAAACAAGGTGGTAAATGAAGTAATAGCATGGAAACATTCCAAACTTTTTTGCATCGATTTCGCAAGATTTTCGCATCTGCTCACTAGTATAGGCAGCAAAACCCAAAATGTATGTGTCTGATAGGTTTTAGAAGCACTGGTTTACGGGACAAGTAATTTCTCTGAGTTAAGCGTTAAAATACAGTTATATATATATATATATATATATATATATATATATATATGTATGTACAGTGGGTACAGAAAGTATTCAGATCCCCTTACATTTTTCACTCTTTGTTATATTGCAGCCATTTGCTAAAATCATTTAAGTTCTTTTGTTTTCCTCATTAATGTACACACAGCACCCCATATTGACAGAAAAACACAGAATTGTTGACATTTTTGCAAATTTATTAAAAAAGAAAAACTGAAATATCACATGGTCCTAAGTATTCAGACCCTTTGCTCAGTATTTAGTAGAAGCACCCTTTTGATTTAATACAGCCATGAGTCTTTTTGGGAAAGATGCAACAAGTTTTTCACACCTGGATTTGGGGATCCTCTGCCATTCCTCCTTGCAGATCCTCTCCAGTTCTGTCAGGTTGGATGGTAAACGTTGGTGGACAGCCATTTTTAGGTCTCTCCAGAGATGCTCAATTGGGTTTAAGTCAGGGCTCTGGCTGGGCCATTCAAGAACAGTCACAGAGTTTTTGTGAAGCCACTCCTTCGTTATTTTAGCTGTGTGCTTAGGGTCATTGTCTTGTTGGAAGGGGAGAAGGTTTTCGTCTAGGTTATCCCTGTACTTGGCCGCATTCATCTTTCCCTGGATTGCAACCAGTCGTCCTGTCCCTGCAGCTGAAAAACACCCCCACAGCATGATGCTGCCACCACCATGCTTCACTGTTGGGACTGTATTGGACAGGTGATGAGCAGTGCCTGGTTTTCTCCACACATACCGCTTAGAATTAAGGCCAAAAAGTTCTATCTTGGTCTCATCAGACCAGAGAATCTTATTTGTCACCATCTTGGAGTCCTTCAGGTGTTTTTAGCAAACTCCATGCGGCTTTCATGTGTCTTGCACTGAGGAGAGGCTTCCGGGCCACTCTGCCATAAAGCACCGACTGGTGGAGGGCTGCAGTGATGGTTGACTTTCTACAACTTTCTCCCATCTCCGTATGCATCTCTGGAGCTCAGCCACAGTGATCTTTGGGTTCTTCTTTACCTCTCACCAAGGCTCTTCTCCCCGATAGCTCAGTTTGGCCGGACGGCCAGCTCTAGGAAGGGTTCTGGTCATCCAAAACGTCTTCCATTTAAGGATTATGGAGGCCACTGTGCTCTTAGGAACCTTAAGTGCATCAGAATTTTGTAACCTTGGCCAGATCTGTGCCTTGCCACAATTCTGTCTCTGAGCTCTTCAGGCAGTTCCTTTGACCTCATGATTCTCATTTGCTCTGACATGAACTGTGAGCTGTAAGGTCTTATATAGACAGGTGTGTGGCTTTCCTAATCAAGTCCAATCAGTATAATCAAACACAGCTGGACTCAAATGAAGGTGTAGAACCATCTCAAGGATGATCAGAAGAAATGGACAGCACCTGAGTTAAAAATATGAGTGTCACAGCAAAGGGTCTGAATACTTAGGACTATGTGATATTTCAGTTTTTCCCTTTTAATAAATCTGCAAAAATGTCAACAATTCTGTGTTTTTCTATCAATATGGGGTGCTGTGTGTACATTAATGAGGAAAAAAAATGAACTTGATTTTAGCAAATGGCTGCAATATAACAAAGAGTGAAAAATGTAAGGGGGTCTGAATACTTTCCGTACCCACTGTGTATATGTGTGTGTATATATATATATATATATATATATATTAGTGGTGGGCATAGATTAATTTTTTTAATCTAGATTAATCTTGGAATTAATCTAGATTAAAATGGCTCATTTGAATTCTGCCGAAGGCATTCAGAATATGTGTGCTACCCAAATAATGACTAAAAGTAAGTCTTTGAGAACGGGTTTCTCAAGCCAGGTGGCGATTAGACCAGGGCTCATCTCCTGTTTCCAAAATGCATCACAAACTTTAATCTCTTCACGTCCCAATCCCACGAAAAAACTGGGGAAAATCCTGCTCCACTCCCGGAAGAATGACTCCCATTCCTCCCACTCCCGTGTTGTTGTTTTTTTTTTTTTTATAACTGTCAATTACAGTAAAAATATAGTACAGATCACAGCGTGCCCACCTTAATAGTTGAATAAAAACCCAAAATTTCGTTTTTTTTATTATATTGAACTGAAAGCCATCTTATGCACAGTGTTGCACAGATTAAATTTAATGTAAATCATCCATGCTAACACACGCCTTCTATTTTTATTTTTAGACATTTCACTCTATAGATATATTTTTCAAAGACGGAGTTTGAAGTTTCTCGCTCAAGTTCACATGAGACCTAAAGCGCATCCTGTTTGCTTAAAAGCGTTGTTATTCTGAGTGCACACGAGAGTCTTTACAGATTCGAAAGATGTATTAGGCTACTTTTATCTGTATGACCAAGAATGACGGAGATGTAAGAGCAAGTGAGCGCACGGAGCCTGTCCTGCAGCAAACGCACTTCCACACAAACACTTAAATAGCGCACATTTCTCTAGGTTAACATCATATTGAGCGCCATGTAAAGTTGCTACTACATACATCTTTCAGATGAAAAGCCATATTTGAGGTTGATGAATGATAGGTGAGCGTTTGGATGTCCTGCCAGTGTTATTACCACATAGACCAGCCGTTAACAATCTGTCCATCACGGACTGCGAGCCTCTAGTTCAAGACTCGTTCTCGCCCCTACAGTGCAATTCGGCCAGGTATACATCCGCGTTAAATATCAGGGTGAAAGTCATCATAGCTTGCGTAGTATAGACCCAGCTCCCAACCCAACTTTGAGAATAGATTAACGGCGATATTTGTTTTATCGCCGATAAGAGTCTCACGTTAACGCAGCACGTTAACGCCGATAACGCCCACCACTAATATATATACATACGTGTGTGTGTGTGTGTGTGTATATATATAAATATATGTGTGTGTGTGTGTGTGTGTATATATATATATATATATATATATATATATATATATATATATATATATATATATATATATATATATATATATATATATATATAATATATACATACATATACACATATACATACACACACATATACACACATACATACAGGTACATATAAAGAAATTAGAATATCATGTAAAAGGTCAATATTTTTGTCACTTATTTCAGAAAGTGAAATATTATATAGATTGATTACACATAGAGTGAAAAATTTCAAGCCTTTATTTCTTGAAATTTTGATGATAATGAAAACCTAAAATTCAGTGTCTCGGAAAATTAGAATATTACATAAGATCAATAAAAAAAAAGAATATTTTAAACAGAAATGTCAGGCTTCTGAAAAGTATGTTAATTTCTATGCACTCAATACTTGGTTGGGCCTCCTTTACATGAGTTACTGCATCAATGCGGTGTGGCAAGGACGCAATCAGCCTGTGGCACTGCTCAGGTGTAATGGAAGCCCAGGTTGCTCTGATAGCGGCCTTGCAACGGATGCAGTAACGTTGGTTTTCAAAAAACACAATGGACCAACACCAGTAGATGACATTGCACCCCAAATCATCACAGACTGGAAACTTAACACTGGACTTTTCTCCTTAGCCCTTTCTCCTTAGCTTCTGATGATGTTTCAGATTCAGAAGTGGCTTGGCTCTTTTCCTGAAGATTTCTGAGCATGGTTACTCTTAATGCACTGACTCCAGCTTCAGTTCACTCCTTTGAAGCTCTCCCAAGTGTTTGAATCGGCTTTGCTTGACAGTAGCAAAGCGTGCGGTCATCCCTGTTGCTTGTGCACATTTTTCACCCAATTTCTTCCTTCCAGTCAATGTTGCATTTAAAATGCTTTGATACAGCCCTCCTTGAACTGCCACCCTCTCAGTAATGACCCTCTGTGACTTACCCTCATTGTGGAGGGTGTCAATGATCGTCTTCTGGACCATTGCCAAGTCAGCAGTGTTCCCCATTATTGTGGTTTCAAAGAACAAGAGATACCCACAATTTATACTGTATGGATGGTAATTGAAACTCAAATGTAAATATTCTAATATTTTGACATACTGATTTTTGACTTTCATTAGCTGTAAGTTCTAATCATCCAAATAAAAAAATAAAAAAACCTTTGAAGTGTTTTATTTTACGTGTAATGAATCTAAAATATATGAAAATTTCACTTTTTGAAATAAGTTACAAAAATAAATGTACTTTTTCACCATATTACATTTTAGATGTACCTATATGTGCAGTGTCATTCACGCAAACACTAAACACCATCATGGTAACTCACATGAAATTGAAATGACAAACAAATTTAACAATATTAGATGTAATGTACAGCCCTACTGTACACAACTTATAATAAAAAAAAAAACAAGAAGAAACAGTTATTTCAACACCACAAAAAAACATAATTCTGGGAATGTCAATTTATGGTTTTTCACTGTAAATTATACATTCTTTTTCACCTCCAAAAACGGTATACTACCAATATGTCCAATACAGTTTTTCACCGTATATAGTAGGGGAACTTACCGTTAATCAATTAACATGTTTTTACTGTAGCAGTTTTACAGTCCCGGTCATGTTTTTCAGTGTGGGTTCCATTATCATGAAGGTACAGCAGATGTCAGTGTTTAGGAGGCCGGTATATGGAGCTGGTGTTTTACGTTGGTGACTGTGCTGCTGTGTTTCAGGCTGCGTGAAGGTGACGGAGCAGTGTCTGCCGCTGCTGCGCCGCTGCGCCTCGCTGCAAAGCGTGGACCTGCGTTCCTGCGGTCTGCTGGCTCCAGACATCTGCCAGCTGCACTGCTTCCCCTCGGCCGAAGACAGACTGCTGCTCAAAAACAGCTAGACCTGCCCTGACACACCAGAGTGGAGTAGCAGAACACAGGACGTTTGTGCCTCACAGACACTTTGCTGTTTTTGTTTAGTTTTTTTATTTCTGGATCAACCGTTTGTAAATGGAGAAATCAAGTCCACATAGATATTCCGTACCAGTAATGAGTGTGTGTACAGCTTAGTAGTTTGCTGTAATGACCGCTCCTGACCCCGGCACAGCTTCTGAACTGCTGGGAACACTGGCTCTGTCCCAATGCAGAATGTATCCTTCTGTGGAGAGCTCGTCTCGAACACAGCCATATTAGTGTGCTTGGGTGTGTCTCACCCCAAAATCAAGAGATTTGATCTGTTTGCTTAAAAAACAAGCCCTCTTTGGGACCATTAAGTCTTTTTTTTGCGTTATGACATGATTTCATTATTGGTAGGCACATTTATCTCCCAGGTCCTTATGACTGTAAAAATAATAATCTCACTCTTCTGCTTCAACAGCATTTTACATTAGATTCGAGTCCTCGCTGCTGTCAAAGGTGATGTGGTTCAGATGGAGAGAGGAGACTCCGATACTTAAAAATATTTATGGTCCTAAAATCAGGCTTGAATTAGATTTTGGGGTTTTAGGTGTTTGATGAGATTCACTCATTGATGGATCAGTTTTGGGAGGTGTGTGTGAACAGTGTTAACGTGCAGATAGTGGATGGATGGTGGGTTCTGATGGTGTGCTTGGTATTCACTTCTCTTCACTGTATTGATACCACACTCACTCTCAGCCTTGCCGTGACATACGCTGATCGTCCTTTGTCCTTCCCCTCTTCATTCCTGCTCTATTCCTTATCGATGAAGAACACGGGTTCCGGGTAGCCTTACAGAAGAGCTAGGGTCGAGCTGCTGTGTCATCACGCTGTGCTTGGCTGCATCTTATATAATGTCGCAGGGTGAATGTTGCTGTAGATTCCTGCATATCTGGAAAGGTTTTCACAGAACGAGGCATTGGTTTGTTGATTGGTTTGTTGTCATTCGGTCAGGCCATTAAAGCCACTTGTCTTCAAAGCCAGAATGGTCCAAACTAAAAAATGCCTCCCATTAGCAATGGAGAAACGGTGTAGAAAAATGCTTTGTGGCCAATTAGTTTGAAAACGTATTAGAGAATTAAACGGATGGTGTTTCCAGAAATATTCAGTGTTATCACTCGCAAAAGACTAACCAAACATTTTGCAAATGCATTCTTCCCAGTCGCTTCTGGTGTTTTATTGGTATTCTGTGCAAGCTGCTCTGAGCAGGAAGGGTTTAACAGTTTTAATTGTACTGATATGAAACCAGTTCCATCTTCTCTGTTGAATGGGCCTCTACCAGGGAGCCTCGAAAACAACTTTTCTTCAATCTTTCAGTAAACTCTGCAGCTACTTCCTTCCAGAATATGATGCATGTTGACACCTTTCACTGACTGTATTCCTTGCACACTTTTATTCAGTATTGGGTCCAATACATGGCAGTTAAAAGTGTTTGATGGCAGTAGACAAACAGCATCCCTTAAAACTGACCTCGACAATGTAGTTGCAATGTTTTTGTTTTTTTGTTTATGTTGTTGTTGTTTTTAGATTTCGTGTTCAGTGCGGTTTGCATTTAAAAGCTGTTCTTGCACATTGGGAAATACCGTGTGCGGTTTATAGTTACATATCAAACACTGAGTTGTTGATCATTTCTGGAATCGGCATAAATTCAAGTTGAAGAACTTGAATAGGTTTTAAATACGGTTCCTTATCCGACCATGTTTTTTTATTTAGCAGATTCATAGCCCACTAAACAGAATTGCCAGTATGAACCAAACATTCACCCTGTTGAATGCACAGGGCTGAAATCATGTTATTATAATATCTTGCCAAAATTTCCTGTTTTGGGCGTTCATATATAAATATATATATTTCTTCCTTTGCATTGATCCATGTGATTAGAACATGTCAAACAATGGGGAAAAAGAAAAACAAGGCAGCTACTATAAGAGTGACTACTGTAAAATGTCTAATTAAATAAAGACAATGGGGGTTGTTTTTATTTGCTTTGCTTTTCTTTCCTCAATGCACTGCATACACTACTGAAATACTTGAGAGTCCTGCCAAATGAAAAAGTACTTTTCAGGGCTCAGCGGTGTTGTAAGGATTTCACTTGAGTAAATTGGGCACATCGTGTGAACTTAATATATACCATCTGAATAAAAAACTCCCCAATGCCAATCATGGTTGTAGAGTTTGAATATGTACAAGTAAGACATACCAGTAAAGCTGTCAAAACTTATGGTAAACCCTATTGCCAGGGATGTGTCCAGAATTTAATGATTACCTTTTCTACATTTGATTTAGCAGAATTAGTTTGGCATCAGCTGCAGGCTTTTTGCTTTATGTTGGCATATGCACGGATTTACTATGCCAACTTGCAAAGGAAACTTTTAAAGTATTATCTCTTATAGCAGTGGTTTTCGATCTTGGTTTGGATTACTCACACACAGTTCAGTTCATCAAAATAAACAAAAAACACAAACCATATAATCTATGTGAAGCGCTTTGAGTACCCAGAAAAGCGCTATATATATATGTAACATATTATTATTATTATTAATCTAACAGCTGAATAACATTCAATTTATATGCTTTTCCAAATAAATTTCTCTCACAAGTATCTAGCTAAATGGGGACATTTCATAGACTTATATTGTTTTCTAAACAGCTAATTATAAATAACCTAATATAACTTAACTCTAACAAAAAAACATTCAGAAGTTTTACTTTTTTACAAAAAAACAATTGGTCTCATTTGGAAAGTGTGGTTCAATGTACAACCATTACAGGGGTTGCATCTTTGCTGAACCTAACAGCCAAGAAGTTGATAGTTAAAAAAAATATCTGGCCCTTTGACCACCAGATTCAGATTCTCCTTATTTTCTTCCTCTGACAAAACCAGAACCTACTTAACAAAAGAACAGTTTGGCAACTGAAAAATGTGTAATCTAAGTTATATTATTAACCTTACTTTCATGTTATAAGTTAAACAGATGTTTAATTAAACTTAGTCTTGTCAACATTTTGGAAATGTTTTTTGTGTTCATTGAGATATTGTTTAAAATTTTACTTTTCAAAGGGGTGTACACATTTACGGTGAGCACTGTATATGTTTTGTCATTTCAGACACCTCTTAAACGTCATATCATTGATATTACCTAACAAGATAAAGTAAATCACGTTAGAAAACTGCCCACTCTCAAGGACGCGTATTTAGTATGTGGAACGTAGTCGCACAGGACGAGAAAGCATCGATGAGTTTGAAGTAGCGTGTATGGTGTTATTTTAGCGTTTGTTTGACAAAACAGAGCAAACTGAAAGAGAGAGCACGATCTATGGCTAGTATTAGCTACCTATAAAAGCATACGGACAGAAAGACAAACGTTGTCCAGAAAGATACACAATATTTCAGCCTAAGATGAAGTCATGAACATTAACAAAAATAATGTGAATATTTTTTTTGTAAACTATGTAAGTGCCACTCTGTGGTGCAGCAGGATTTGGAACTGCATCCTGAGTCGCCACGGACAGTCTTTAACTTTTTTTATTAATGTTGTTCAACTGAATGTACAAATCAAACAGTTAACTGAATTATCCACAAAATAAAAAACAACACTGATATAAGAGTGTGCAATTTATCTGTCAATTAGATGCGCATGAGTTTCATTAATACAGCAACAGTAGAGTATTCTTCCAGAATCATCCTGTGATGTGTGATTAAAGGTATAGTTCACCAAGAAATTTAAATTCTGTCATTTACTCACCCTCAATTAGTTCCATACCTGTATGAATTTCTTTGTTCTGCCGAACACAAAGGAAGACATTCTTAAAGTTTATACCCAGGCTGTTTTGGGGCACCATTGACTTCCATATTAGGGAAATAAAATATTATGGAAGTCAATAGTGCCCCAGAACTGCTCTGTTTCCCACATTTGTCAGAATATTTCCTTACTTTTCGGCAGAACAAAGACATTCATACAGGTTTGGAACTACTGGGTGAGTCGGGTTTATGTCTCTACCAATGTCGAAAGCAAGGCTACGCCCTTGCCCAGCACACTGCTCCTAATTCATCCAGACTCCAAGAAACCCTTTGTGGTTGAAGTCGATGCCTCTACAACAGGAGATGTAGCGATCCTGTCTTCGCAGCAGAGGACATCCCCAAACTTCACCCCAGTGGAGAAATATAACAAGTTAAGTCAAGTCACCTTTATTTATATAGCGTTTAACAATACAAATGGTGTCAAAGCAACTGCAAAATAGGAAAATATTGTGTCAATAATGTAAAATTGTGAGATTAAACACTCAATTTTCAGTTAAAGGCATTTCATTATTGAATTCAGTGATGTCATCCAGATCAGTTCAGTTTAAAAGTATCTGTGCAATCAAGTTGGTGATATCGCTGGAAATGAAGTGTCACCAACTAAGCAAGCCAGAGGCGACAACGGCAAGGAACCAAAACTCCATCGGTGACAGAATGGAGATAAAAAAAACCTTGGGAGAAACCAGGCTCAGTCGGGCCAGTTCCCCTCTGGCCAGACGAACCAGTAGTTTGTTCCAACTGCAGCAAAGTCAGATTGTAAGGGCTTTGTAATTATTTAAAACTAATTATATATAATATAACATATGTAAAGATGTCTATGTCATAATTCAGTATAAATTAAAAAATAGTAAACTATTACTGTGTATTCACTATTCAAGCTTGCTGATTGGTTGTTAATATTAACCCACCAATTTATCTAGCATACTTTTGCTGCAAACAATAACGTTAACTACAACAAGTAAATTCACTTTACCAGCTGATTGCTCTTCAACGAAAACCAGTCAGTATCTGGTGTGACCACAATTTGCTTCATGCAGTGCAACACACCTCCTTCGCATAGAGTTGATCAGGTTGTTGATTGTGGCCTGTGGAATGTTGGTCCACTCCTCTTCGATGGCTGTGTAAAGCTGCTGGATATTGGCAGGAATTGGAACATGCTGTCGTATACGCTGATCCAGAGCATCCCAAACATGCTCAATGGGTGACATGTCCGGTGTGTATGCTGGCCATGCAAAAACTGGGATGTTTTCAGCTTCCAGGAATTGTGTACAGATCTGTGCAACATGGGGCCATGCATTATCATGCTCTAACATGAGGTGATGGTCATGGATAAATGGCACAACAATGGGCCTCAGGATCTTGTCACAGTATCTCTGTGCTTTCAAAACGCCATCAATAAAATGCACCTGTGTTCGTTGTCCATAACATATACGCCTGCCAAATCCATAACCCCACCGCCACCATGGGCCACTCGATCCACAACGTTGACATCAGCAAACCGCTCACCCACACGATGCCCTACATGCTGTCTGCCTTTGCCCTGTACAGTGAAAACCGGGATTCATCCGTGAAGACAAACACCTTTCCAAACGCCATGCCAGACACCATCGAATGTGAGCATTTGCCCACTTGCAAGAGACTGAAGAGATGCAGCAGCTGCAGCAGCAGCTGTCCGGAGGGCTGGTCTCAGACGATCTTGGAGGAGAAGATGCTGGATGTGGAGGTCCTGGGCTGGTGTGGTTACACGTGGTCTGCGGTTGTGAAGCCGGTTTGATACCTCTCTGTGCCCGCATACTGTATTTTGATGCAGCTAAACTCTCAATAAAACAGTTTTCATTGATATATTTTACTGTTTCTGTTTTCAGACAACGGGATGAATATGAAAAAGTGATTGAAATGCGACCCATTAAGACAACATAAGTAGCTCTCCTTTACAAGATGTTAATCTGCACAAAAATCCTTATAATCAATTATTACGACGACGAACTGCAGTCAGGTCAAGACCCCGATGAGAATGATGAGCATGCAGATGAGCTTCCCTGAGACTGTTTCTGACAGTTTGTGCAGAAATTCTTTGGCTGTGCAAATCTATTTTTGCTGCAGCTGTCCAGGGGGCTGGTCTCAGACGATCTTGGAGGTGAAGATGCTGGATGTGGAGGTCCTGGGCTGGTGTGGTTGCACGTGGTCTGCGGTTGTGAAGCCGGTTGGATGTACCGCCAAATTCTCTGAAACGCCTTTGGAGACGGTTTATGGAGGAGAAATGAACATTCAATTCACGGGCAACAGCTCTGGTGTATTGCCAATAGCACGCTGCCGTAAAACTTGTGACATCTGTGGCATTGTGCTGTGTGATAAATCTGCACATTTTAGAGTGGCCTTTTATTGTGGCCAGCCTAAGGCACACCTGTGCAATAATCATGCTGTCTAATCATGCAATAATCATGCTGTTGTAAGCCCGGTGCCAAAATGTCTGGGCCCCCTAGAGAGGAACTGTGGGCCTGGTGTCAGTAATCAACGGAGCTATCTCTTGCATATAGCAACATCCAGGACGCAGCACACTGGGGGTTTCACACCCTGTGCTGACGGTCCCACGATGGACCTGCTGCAGTCACCATTCCACCCTCCCTCATCACCTAAAATTCACTGAAAAATCCATGCAATGTAATATGTACAAAAAGTAACCATACATGTTTGATATCTTTTGAAATGTCTCAGTGCGTCTGGTAAAATGGTCTCATTCTCCCAATCATAATGAAAAGCTAAAAGAAGTTCTAAAGTATGAGAAGCGTGTGTACAACTCAAAAGTGTGTCCTCCCCTAATCTTCTATTCAAAACACCTCCTGTATGTAAATAAGCATTCCCTGCCACAGGATATCAGGAGCCATTTGGCTGCAAATTCTGAAGTCTAATTATAATAACAAGACCACCATTTGGTGAGTTTATTGAATTATCTGGGTATATAAGGAAAGGGGACACAAAGTTCTGGGCGTCAGTAAGTCGATTGCCCACACAGATCACTTGTGTAGTTTCAGTTCCAGGTATGGTCAGGCGTTAGTAAGCTGGTTGCCCACACAAGATCACTTGTGTGTAGTTTCATTCCAGGAGTCTGTAGGCTGACTGCCCGCACAAATCGCTGTGTGTAGTTTTCATTTGCCAGGTAGTATTGTTAACTGATGATTCTATTCTTGTAACATTGGAGTTTTGAATTATTGCTTGATTACCTGGTTAATAAATTGTAACGTTTGATTCTATTCTGACTGCCTCTAAAGATTGCTTTCTCCCTATTAGAGTAGCGGATTCAGTATATTTCCGCAAGCCTGCGTCAGTTTTAGCGACGGCTAATATCCGGCGTCTTTTCAAGTGTACTTGGATGCAGGGGCGGGTTAATTCCATTTAGGACGACGCCGTCTGGTCAAACTAAATTGGCACGCCCATACCTCTGACTTTTGATTTAATGTTACTTTAAACAAGGATTTGACCAATCCAAAGTTATTACGAGTGTTGTACATTGACCTACTAACATATCTGATAATGGCCAAAAACCTTTACTAAAGTAAACAATTGAACTCAAGTTCTGAGGGGGCTCCAAGGGGTTATCCATGTCTATGATTGTGTACGTGTGCATTGACGGCAAATCTTAGATACATAACCATAATTACCTCTGATTGACGACCGGGCCTGGCGAGATTGTGTCCGTGAGACCTGTGAAAACAGGGCCTCTGAGCGATATAGTTTCCCTACATCTGAGCGGGTAAAGTATTAAACGGAGCTGAAAAGAATAATCAATCATTCGTTTTCATATTTTAATGAGCACAGATATCATTAAAACCTTTTCATTTATGGAGTCAGATGAAATAACGAGATAAAATATATAAGAAGTGTTCCATTTTAATGTTCTTGTTGTGTCGTGAAAAGGAAAGACTGTAACACGCAAAGCCCTTCACCCATGAACGACTGCCGTCATTGGATCGTTCCAGCCGGGCCTTCTTACACTGTCTAATCAGCATCTTGATATGCCACACCTGTGAGGTGGATGGATTATCTTGGCAAAGGAGAAGTGCTCACTAACAAACATTAAGACAGATTTGTGAACAAAATTTGAGAGAAATAGGCCTTTTGTTTAAATAAAAAGGTCTTAGATCTTTGAGTTCAGCTCATGAAAAACGGGGCAAAAGCAAAAGTCTTCTTTTTATAATTTTGTTCAGTGTTTGTGTGTGTATATATATATATATATATATATATATATATATATATTAGCTGTCAATCGATTAAAATATTTAATCGTGATTAATCGCATGATTGTCATGAGTTAACTGCGATTAATCACATTTGTATTTGTTCTAAATGTACCTTAAATTAATACTTTTCAAGTTTTTAATACTCTAATCAGCATGTGATATAAATGAAGTTTAGACACGTGGTTTGTAAACTAAGTTCGAGGAGGAACGCGTCAGATACTCAGGCTAATTAGCACAGGTGGTACACAATCTAGGTAATCAGCCTTGGACATAAATACAGCTGTCTTACCTCCACCTAGTCGACGGTTAAGCAGCATTCGGTGGCACCATTTACCATTACATCACAGACTCAACATTTCCGTCCAAACAACGAGACCCATGTTGGGGTTTTCGTATCCTCCGGTCAATCTGCCTGCCCCAGGATCGTCTATTTTTCACCAGACACGGCCGCCGAGCTCCGGGCTTCGTCACGACCGCTGCTCTCTGCGCTCTCCTCCGCCGGCTTCCAACGAGCCTGGGCCTCGCCCCAGGTTTCACCACAGCAAAGCTTCACTCGCTTCCCGCTTCGGCTCCTCATCCTTCACCGCGGCTCTCCCAGCTGCAGCGCAAGTATGCAGCCGGGCCTCTAGCTTCTAGTTTCAGATGCTAACGCGAGGCGGCCTCCGTTAACACGCAACCACCATTGTTGCCAATAATTCTCAGGGGAAATCTCCAAAGGCAGGTATTTGTTGATAAAATCGTTAAAAGACCTCGCGAAGACATTGGATGTTAACGTTTGTTTGTTTGTTTGTTTTATTTATATCGTTAGCACATTTATACACAACTTAGAGTTGACCAAAGTGCTTTACAAAACAAAGTAAACAACAATCCAACAGACAAAATTTATAAAATAATAGAATCCCAGTAGATAGATACAAAACCCTTCATTGATTTGCCGCAAATCGATCAAGAAGATGAGATTTAAGCATAACTTTAAAAATCGATAGAGAAGTCGCTGTCGTCGGATGGCAACCGGAAGATTGTTCCAGTGTAGGACCCACAATTACAACGTAACCATGACACCATGCCCAGAATATACACGGACGTGCTTAAACCTCCGTATTTTTACCAGTATTTAATTGGCATAGCATTCCTTAGACATTTTAAGCTGGATGAGATAAATGCGTTTATGCGAATACACTCTTGATCACCGGACCAACAGTAAAATGAACGCACGAGGTATTCTCATTCAACCTGTGCTATATTAACCCTTTCGCACGTGAGTTTAAAATATTCTAGCTGAGCCCCAGCGTGAGTTTTTAGGCGACCGTTATTTTAGAACATATCGCCTTATTGTTTCCATGGCGACGCATCATGCTGTCATGTGACACAACGCACGCAGCCACATAGCTCTGTATGACATGTGAATCACTTTTTATTTCATTTATCTTTTTTTAAAATATTCACAAACATGCTCACCATATTATGAAATATCTGATATTCCGATTCTGAAATATGTGCAAGTAAATGTATTTGGTAGTTTAAACACTTTTATAATGACCGTATTAGTTGATCTATACCGGCTGATGGGCGCCGCCATGTTAGTTTGCGCTGAATCCTAGCTGTGGGATAAACAACAAGTAAATGAATCCTCTCCTCTCGAAACACGTTAAAGTAAGTCTCGGCTAAACTGGAAGAAGAGCAGAGTAAACTTTATAGTTACATACACAATCTGTATATGATATCAATAACACATGTCGTCAGATTATATTTGTAATGATCATTATTGACGTTTCCATAGAAATCAGCATGCATTTTACTAACTATAAATGTATGGTTTTGCTTGTACTTCTGCATGTTTAAATGTCTGAAGCCTAAGATAAGCATTATATGGTTGAAAACGCTGAATGGTTGTGATAATGCCGCAGCGCGTCCGATCTGGCTCAGCGCCAAAAAGCAGATTTGAATTTGGCAGTTGATGACGTGACGCACTGATTATTCTAATCACACCAGTGTGATCGTATGCTTCTGGGACCAGCTAAGACTGATCACACCGGTGTGATCGTGCATCAAAGGGTTAATGTTTTGTCTTTGACCTAAATCATAGAGAACCTTGGTTTGCATATGCATTTCAGAGGGCTAAATAGAGCCCTTCACAACAGATTTAGTTCCCAAACAACTGTCAGGTTTGACCTAAACATAAATTTCAGCTACATAATTAATCCAAATTTCGACAGTAATAAATTGTGTTGCAGCATCAGTTGCGCTGTATCCCCAAGATCTCCGGTTCTCTCTTGTGCATTTAATTTCACTGTAAACATCACTCTAAACAGATCATTTGAATCTGTGAATCGACTAGAGAACAGCTGCTATCGGATCATTCCAACTTGTGAAGGCGTCGGAGCAAATAGCAAACTAATTTTACAGGTTCATTCTGTTTACGAATCAGACACTGCTCCTACGTCCCAGAGAACATTATATACATTATAAGGAGTAATGGTATGTTTCATGATACGTAGCGAGGAAAAAGTGCAATCTTTGGAATGCAGTAAAGTTACTAAATAAACGACTACAGGCATTAGAAAATGTACGGTAGCGAAGTAAGCTACTTCGTTACCGACCATCAGCTGCCCTGCTAAACGTCACAACCATTTTTCCGTGGCCTATACAGCTACAGCCGCAAGCTCGAAGCTGCCTCCGCTTGCAACACAGCCCCACACATCTCAGTCTTTTTCCTTCCGCTATGAATAACTCTCTTTTTCCTTTACAGTGGCCTCCAGCTCCCGTAGCAGACACTAGCGTGAGGCTACCTCCATTAGCAGAGCAGGCTACGATAGCTCTTCAGGACCTCCTTCCTGTGGCCTACAGCTACGGCAGTCAAAGCAAGCGCGACGAAGCATGCAAAGCATGCCGGCATTTTTACCATGACACCATAGACAGTGGGTGATCTATTAAGCCGCATCTACGCACGGATCTCTGTTGAAATGGAAGTTACGTGGTTTATCACGTCCGTATTTAAGACGTAACTGCCCGTGTTTACATTAATTTTGCGTCATAAACATTTTGAGACGCAAGAACATGAAGCCCTTACACGGAATCGTGCACAGCTGCATGCGCAAGCAGTCTACACAATCAAGCGCCCATCAGCGTTTAAATAAGAGCAGCCTTCTGTAGTGAGGTTTACATCTTACATTTATAGATTCACCGCATTCTGGCGAGACCGCACACTTCAAGTGTACATCAAACAAACGCGTGTCTCTCTCAGCGCTCCTGCGCAATGAAGCCAGCGAATCTCCTTGTAACTTGCTCCAACCTTTCCAAACCTTATGAAAGATTATTTTACAGAAAGTTCAAGTGGCGCATGCTCGTGAGGGATGGGAAGCAAGCAGCATATGGGTGTTTCTAAAGCAACTCAGCGTCATCGCTCATCGGGTTGAAATCTAAGCCCAGAATTGATTCTG
Source organism: Gymnocypris eckloni scoliostomus (assembly GCA_027564155.1). Classification (NCBI taxonomy): domain Eukaryota; kingdom Metazoa; phylum Chordata; class Actinopteri; order Cypriniformes; family Cyprinidae; genus Gymnocypris; species Gymnocypris eckloni. The sequence goes on along the minus strand of CM050427.1, from coordinate 32,937,011 downwards.
AAATTCTCAGAATCGTTTGAGAGAGACTTGGTCATTTCTCCGTGACAGAAGCGCTGCAACAATCGTAATCATTGAATATGGACATCAAAGTTGCTATTTGCCAAATTCTCCATCGAGTTCAGCCGTATTCATCCTGAAATAACCTGTTCAGCTTTCCCCATAGGCAAGAATTAAACGAGGGTTCGAGACCAAGGCCACGCCCGATTTCGCAGATGTAAGGCCCGCACAGGGTCCGGCGGCAGCTCAGCTGTCCGGCACGAAAAGCGTTAGCAAAACCATCTCCTTTTGATCAAACAAATCAAATCAAGAAAGGTAATTTGTTTATATTTTCAACCTCTCTTCACCTTACCAAGCCGTCTGCGAGTACCTCCACCTCAGGATTTCCCAGGCCAAATCCCCCCTTGAACCCTTATTCTTAGACCACGCCGGAAAACCAGTCAGTCGTACCTGGTTTCAAAAACAGCTCAAGTCCGTCCTGCTATCAGCGGGTATCTCGGCAGCAAATTTTTCCAGCCACTCCTTTCGCATCGGGGCAGCGACGTCAGCGGCCCAAAAAGGCCTCACTAAACACCAAATCCAAACCTTAGGTAGATGGTCTTCAGAAGCTTTTCAAAGCTACATCCGAACGGACCAGTTCCACATCAAATCAGCCCACCAAACTCTCGTTTCATAAACCCGGTGCGAGCTTTCTTGGCTTTTACTTACCTGTCCAAATCACACGCTTGGCGAGGCTCCCCTCCTGATACCGCGGACCACCACTTCTGGTCCAGAGCCTCCCAGCCAAAAACTTGCCTTTTCAACCTTGTGGCCGGAGAGTCTCACCCATCCAGACCTGCGAGCTTCCATCTCCAGTCTGGTGGAGGCGAGTGCCTCCCCGGCTACCCAGCTTTACCTTTCCGTCTTTACCTGTCCGACAGTGAGTCTTAATCTCCCATCGGACGCCGGTGCGAGCACCCCGGCCAGGCGACCTTACCTCTTCCACCCCACGGCCGGCGAGGCTTACCCATCCAGACCGCGAGTATTTTCCTCCGGTCGGATGTTGGCGAGAGCCTCCTGGCCACACAGCTTGTTTTCTGTCTTTACCTGTCCAACACAGCGAGTCTTGATCTCCCGTTGGACGCCGGCGCGAGCTCCCCGGCCAGACAACCTTACCTTTCAAACCTGTTGCTTAACGAGGCTTACCCGTCCGACACGGTGATTCCGAAACCAGTCGGACGTCGGCGAGAGCCTCCGGGACAAACAGCCTTACCTTTTCAAATCTACTGCTCGACCAGGCTTACCCGTCCGACACGGTGATTCCGAAACCAGTCGGACGTCGGCGAGAGCCTCCGGGACAGACAACTTTCCTTTTCCATCCTGCGGCCGGCAAGGCTCACCCAACCACGCTGCGGTTGACTGCGAGGCCTTCCGACCCTCTAAACTTTGCCTTTCTGTCTAAACCCGTCCGACTCGGTGAGCCCCGATCTCCCGACGGACGCCGGAGAGAGCACTCCCGGCCAGACAATCTTACTATTTCAAGTCCTAAGCTCGAGGCTTACCCGTCCAACACAGCGGGTATTGTGCCCCGTTGGCCAGACAATCTTACTATTTCAAGTCCTAAGCTCGGCGAGGCTTACCCGTCCAACACAGCGGGTATTGTGCCCCCGTTGGACGTCGGCGAGAGCCTCCCAGCCAGACAAACTTACCTTTCAAGTCTCACGCTCGGCGAGGCTTACCCGTCCAACACAGCGGGTATTGTGCCCCCGTTGGACGTCGGCGAGAGCCTCCCAGCCAGACAAACTCATCCTTTCCGTCTGCTCGCACCACGATATCGAACCCCGTCGAACGCTACGTGCCCGGCCGTTCAGGCAATCTTAGCTTTCAGTCCACTACCGGCGGTTCAACCGTCCGACACACGAGTATTGATCTCACGCGTCGGACACCGCAAGAGCCTCCCGGCTGGACAACCTCACCTTTTCCTCACGCCAGCGAAGCTAACCCATCAAACAGGCGGGCACGCCCGCCAGTGGGATGTCGGCTAACATCCCGACCAAAACTTTACCTTTCCGTCTTCACCTGTCCGACACAGTGAGTCTTGATCTCCCATCGGTCGCCGGGCGAGCACTCCGGCCAGACAACCTTGCCTTTTTCTAGTCCCACGCTGGCGGCTTACCCGTCCAACACAGCGGGTATTGTGCCCCGTTGGGCGTCGGCGAGCCTCACAGCGAGCGACTTACCGCTTCCCACTTGGCAGGACGAGACTAACCCGTTAGACTCAGTGAGTATTGGCCTCCCGTGAGTTCGCGTCGGTCAGTCTCAGTCACCCATCTATTTTTCCGTCCGGACGGGCGACGAGGCCCAGCCGCTGCGGTCCTCATCCGCCCGCCCGAACACCATTGAACTGTCTCTGCTATCCTCAAACCTTTTCCCCCGCCTGGCGAGGCTTACCCGTCCGATGTCCTAAGTCTTACAATCTCCCATCGGATGCTGCCAGAGCCCCCAGTTCCGGTTTCTCTTCTCCCTACTCGGGCGAGACTATCCGTCTGGCAGCGTAGCCTTGGTCTCATGTCATGACGCGTTGGCGCTGGTCTCGGTGAGCTCCTATGCTTGCCGTCCGCATGCGACGCTCATCCATTCGATGCCGTGAGTCTCGATCTCCCGTCGGATGTTGTGAGAGCCTCCTTGTTGGGCGTCCCAAACTCTTTTTATCTGCCTAGCCGATAGGACCCATCCGTCCGTCGGAGGGGTATTGTGCCCTATCGGAGGCTTCATGGGTCCTCTCGGCCAGATACCGCCCTCTGTCCTCTGATTAGCAGGGGCTGATGGCCAGTAGGGCCGGTACGCCGACTCCGTGAACTATCCCACTGCAGGCAACTCGGGTCCTCCTGGCCAGGGCTCCAACCACGCTGCTCCTCCATCGGCAGGCAGGGCTCACCCGTCCCAATGCGGTGAGCCATCGCTGGGCCTCGGTTGAGCCCTCCCCGACCGGTCGCCCCAAAACCACGAAATTCACTCCGGCGGTCGGTGGGGCCCACTCATGCATGCTAAACCGCTCCCTCCGAGCACGTAGACCCCCCCGGCCTGCCACACAAGCCACTCCTCGGAACTAGCTCCCGCCAGATGTCAAACGCGTATTTGGGGGGTAAATCTTAGTCTGGCGGCTGTCCTACATTCTATTGCTTTTTGGGGGGTTCACTGGGTTCGGGCCATTCCCGGCTAGGAGCCCTCCCCCAGGACAGCACGCCTACAACGTATTACCATACACGCCAAATACGCATTACGTTATCGTGCTAGTAGATGTAAGTGTGAAATCGTGAAATGAAGTTTAGACACGTAGTTTTTAAACTAAGTTCGGGAGGAGCACGTCAGATACTCAGGCTAATTAGCACAGGTGGTACACAATCTAGGTAATCAGCCTTGGACATAAATACAGCTGTCTTACCTCCACCTAGTCGACGGTTAAGCAGCATCCCTCCACCACCCCTTCTCCACCAGTATCACTAGATTTCTAATCACACGGGGGGGGTTCACTGGGTTCGGGCCATTCCCGGCTAGGAGCCCTCCCCCAGGACAGCACGCCTACAACGTATTACCATACACGCCAAATACGCATTACGTTATCGTGCTAGTAGATGTAAGTGTGAAATCGTGAATACTCTTTTATTGCACTGAGTTATCAAGGAGTAAAGTGCCGCGAGGTTCCAATTTGGATCTGTCTGGGTCAGGTGACGAGCTCATGCCGGCTCAGTGCCCACGCGCTCCTCACCCCATTGCTGAAGCTCCCCTTCCAGTGCACTTCATGACCGCTGATCTCTGCCCCTCCCCCAGCACGCAAGATGTGGTGTCCTTCGGTGCCATGGAGGGCGCTGAAGGGGAGGATGATGCCATTTACGTTGAAGCGTCTGCGAGAGAGGAGTGGTCCAACAGCCCACTGGATTACACTGCGCCCCACAGCAGCTACGCAGGGGATCTCCATTATAGTGAAGTCTAGATTCTAAGCGTCTTGTCCAAGGCAGTTGATGAGCTCGGTTTGGAGTGGCTGCCTCCTGCCAAGTCGGCGAGAAGCCATCTCGACAAGTGGTACCTTCAGTCGGATTGTAGCCGAAAGGACACCCCACGGATACCCGGCCCCATCTTCCCCGAGGTGAACGACGAGATAGCGAAGTCGTGGAATGTGCAATTGTGGTGGCTTCTGCATTTTCTATGAAGAATCACTCTTGAAATCTTGGGGTTTTGATGCCAGAAGATAGACTTTATTTCAAACAGAGAAACAAAGCCGAGAGTTTTCTGCAGAAAAGCATCTCCTGAATGATTTTCGTCTCCTCCTTAAATAGTGCCCCTGCTAGTCATGTTCAACACAATACATATGCATTTCCTTACACATACAATTCACTTCCTTCCTAAAGAGAAGGAGCCCCAAGACCTTCCTTTGGTATAGTAAGGAATGAGGCCTCAAACAGATGTTTCATATCTCTAAGTCAGCACAATCCATTTATGCAGGCCTAGGGAACACACACACATATATATATATATGCTTATAATGGAAGAATAACCTTAAACATAAATGGCTAAATTCACCTTGATTATACTTGATTAATTCATATTTTGACTAATAAAAATCTTCTACACAATCACCAGTCGAGTGCACAACGTCCTCTTTTCTGTGGACAGTACTGACCAAGTCAAGTCAAATCACCTTTATTTATATAGCGCTTTTAACAATACGAATTATGTCAAAGCAACTGCACAATATCAAAATAGGAACATTTTGAGTTAAAGGATTTCATTATTGAATTCAGTGATGTCATTGTCCAGCTCAGTTCAGTTTAAATAGTATCTGTGCAATCAAGTGGGTGATATCGCTGGAAATGAAGTGTCCCCAACTAAGCAAGCCAGAGGCGACAACGGCAAGGAACCAAAACTCCATCGGTGACAGAACGAATAAAAAAACCTAACCCTAACCCTAAGATTATACTTGATTAATTCATAGTTTGACTAATAAAAATATTCTACATATTTCCCCCTTTGAGACACTTAGTAAGTCAAATAAATATCTACTCTCTTCTGCTAGTGGCACACTGAAGTAAGCTGAGCAGAGATCAATTACCGTATAGTATTTGTCATCAGGAGGGACATTCGTCAGTAACGTGTGTGGGTTTGATACTTCAGCTGGCAAATCCTCTACTATTTCATTGATTGCTCGTAAGTCATGAACAAGTCACCATCTATTTTGTCTGTTTTAAGACAAAGACTGCCACCTTTCGAGTCCAAGACAAGTCCAAGTCCAAAGAGGTTCGAGTCCGAGTCAAGACCGAGTCCGAAGAGGTTCGAGTCGAGTCAAGACCGAGTCCAAGAGGTTCGAGTCCAAGTCCAAGTCCAAATGAGACAGTCAAAACAGAGAAAGTAAAAAATAATCTTCTTCAAAACCACATATTTAATTATTGATAATTTATGTGATACGAGAGACAGCATATCTTCTATTCTAATATAATAATTTCGCATTATTGTTTGTAATGATCTAAAAGTATGTGCAGCAACACTAGGATCAAATTAGGCTATTTTATTTCTCCTCCTGAGACCTCACATGTCACAGTTATAAGCCTGGATGTCCTGTACAGAGCACATTCAGGGCTTTATAGAGATACTAAATGTTTTTTAAACCCTCTCCTATGCCTTTAAAGATGGCAATATTTAATTTAGTGAAAAATTGTACATCCTTATGGAAATATGATTATATTCTGTAATGTCTTTTAAATCTGAATAATTTTCAGATTGTTTGTCATAAAGCAACATCTCAGGAAAATGTTATGGGTTTTCAAATTCAAATATAACTTCCTGTTATGAAACAGGACATCATTTCATGCTCAATGTAGAGGACACCAGGACTAAAAGCATGTTTATTATGCATTTTGGGAGACAACAATTGAATAGGGAACTAAATTATATATCAGTTTGCTTAGGAAATATTATATATTATTATGAAAATCTGGCCATGACTCCCATTATGAAAATCATTTTTCAACATTCTGTCCCAACAGCAACACATTAATATGCAAATTAGATACAGTGAATAGATACACTGTAGATGCAACTTTTTCTTTATTAACCCTCTAGTTAAAGAAAAGTATATTCTAAGTGCACCACACATGACGTTGTCTTCATGATGTAAATGTGAAACAAATCACTAAATATATTTGCAGAAAAGATGCATGAACTACAACTACATCTTGTACACACTTTTATTATGCATATTAGGCTATATGTTCTGAAATAATACAAGACAAATGCTCAAAAAAACTCAAGTAATTCAAATTCAAAATGACTGAAGGTATAACACCTAGAGTGCTATTATTAACTATAAAGGCTCTGTAAAACAATGAACAGCAGTTCTCAGCCTGTCACCGGGATGCAAACCTGAAATATCAGATATACAGTACATGTACAGTAAGTTTCTTCACAGGTTTTGTATTTGATTACGCTGCTTTTCCATTGTTTTTTCTATGTAAACATGGACGCGTTTGACGGTTGCGCTCGCGTCTCTTGCAGCGTCTCGTGCATGAAACGGCTTTCTAAAAACGCGGCACTCTAGTTATTAAAAGATGTTTAACTCACATCTTCTTGTATTTTTCCTATTTCACTGCCCGCGTCAACACAAAAACACATTCTGTGTGAATAGCACCTAGAGAGCATCACACGTGAGCGATTAATCATGTGCATCGACATGCGGTTGGATTGTTCTTTTCTCTTTACTGTTATTATCAAAGTGTCTAATTCTAGAGTTTGGTAATATTTCTATTCAAAATCGCAATTGACCTGAAATGAAAGTGAAAGCAAAATGCGCACGGGCATTAATAAGGTATTTAAAAGTGAAGGAAAGTGAGAGGAAAACTCCAACGAACTTTGTAAAGCCAAACTGTATTATGCAACTTGCCGACAGCGTGTCTGTGGCCAAAATAAAATTATTTATGCTCGCAGCGCGCATACTCGGAGCCAAGCGCACACTCATATGACGCAGCTGTGCATTTAACAGGCGAGTGAGGCGACCAATGACAATGCCGTTCTAGATGGAGTTAAACCAGTTACGTTACCGTTTGCGGAACAAGCGAGCCAGATTAATGGTTTTGTTTTGAAAGAGAAAAAGCATATATTGCTGGACTCGGTTGAGACCAACTAGAACATTTGGCGAGTCCGATGACCAAGTCCGAGACCGGACTCGAGTACTACAGCCCTAGTAACTAGTTGTTTCTATTAATACTCCTGCCTTCACTAAACTTTAAATAGTGTTTTTATCCCTACTTCAGCATCTGGATGCAAAGGGTATTGTGCTTTTCTGGGCAGACGTGCATCTGGCTTAAGTTGAACTCTTATTGGGTTTGCTGATGTTATTAATCCTATATCTGTGTCATGTTGAGACCGTAGTTCAGTTGGTATCTGATGCTTCACTTCCTTAAATAATTCAGTCTCAATTTTGTCTATTACTTCGGATGTTGTAGTCATCTGCGTCTTTTTCTTTCGACCGATAACTACTTCCTGTGGAATTCCTAGCAAACTGGTTGCACATAAAATTTTGATCAGCTGAATGAAAAATCAACGGATGTTCTGTTGGTCCCATTTGCTTTGTTCTGCCTTTTTCATCATTGGTCCTAAATCTTTTGCTTGCCAATTTTTTCCTACATATACTGCAATATGTGGGACAGAATCAGTTACACTGAACCATTTTTTAACAAATTCACAATCTGGTATATTTAAAGCTGCTCCCTGTTTACCTATTACGATGTACTGTGAGACCATTTCAATTTTTTGTTATTTTGTTTCTTCCTGCCATTTTTGTTCTATTTCTTCATCTTTTTCTGAATCATATATCATTGTGCAATAAAATTCTGATTTTGGTAACTGTGCTTCTGAATCCAGAAGGAGACCCATTAATGGCAACACTGTTTAGAAATGCTGTAATTGATGCCATGCCACAAGCTGTAAAGAGCAGTCTGGAGGACGTGGCCGGCTTAAACTCTAAAACACACAAAGAGTTCTGTGAACATGTGTCTCATGCAGTGGAGCAACACAGAAAAAATGAACAAAAGCTCAAGATCCATGAGAAAGAGCTACAGAGAAAATTAACTCAGTTACAACTTGAAGAGCTGACAAAAAAAGAACAAGACAAAGATTCAAGCTCCAATAAAGAAAGAAGAATCAGAACAAATGACAGTGATGTCTCCAGTAATTGCTCCTCCACTAACTATTCAGCCAAGCCGAATAGTCGATAATAATACAATAAGTATATTATTATCTGATATTATTATCTGATAAGTATATTAATATCTGATAATAATACAGTCGATAACAATACAAAATAATTAGCAGTCCCTCCAAATACACACCCGATTCCTGTTCCCATAATTAATGTCTATGGGACCCCTCCCAGTCTCTTGTTTCCGTCTTTTTAGCTGTCTCTGAACATATGTGATTGGATTTTCTATGTCCAACAGCTGTTCTCCCTTTAATGATTTAGGGTCTAGTCTGATCGGGTACTTAGCACGCAGTGCCTGCCACACTGCTGGACGGTATGCGTCACAAACATTTCCATCCATGTAGTGAGAGTCCACAGCTCTATTTAGATTGGACGCTTGAAGAATTTCTTCCATCTTTGCTCCTCCCATAGTTTTTGCCAGCAGTGCTTTAATGTCCCCACAGCTAAAAGTTTGCCCATAGTTTCTTCTTCAAACACCTTAATCCACTTTCCAGCCCCTCATGAATGTCTGGGAGGCGGTGACCAGCCCCTCAAGGTTCTGTGAGGCCCAGGGACATACTGTCCCTGTGCACCCTTGATTAAAATTGGGAGTTGTGCAGCCAGTTGTCTGAAGGTCCCCTTTTCTCTGCCCTGTTCCCATTTTCCTCTATCAAATGACTCCTCACCTTCATTCACATCCTCACTATTGTCAAACAACTTACTTCTCCCTCTTTCCAATTTATTTATTTATTGTATCTTTTTTCCTGAGTGTTTAATTTTCTTCTCTATTTCTTCTTCCATAGCCTTGCTTTTCATTTTCTCTATCTTTTCTCCTAATTTTTTCTAACACTTCCTCATATCCTGTTTTGTCTTCCTGGTTTGTTTTCATCATTTCTAATGCTATGCGTGCCTGTCTATAACAATCTATCGGTATACATCCTTCGCTTTCTTTTATCTTTGTTTTTACATCTGGTTCCTTTTTATCTTCCTACTCTACTTGTCCTTCCAATTGCATTATCCCCGAAACTTCTACCTTCTTAAGTATTGGTAATTGTTCCTCTAGGGGCAGATATGGTGGTGGTGTAAAAACTCATTTTCCTTTTCTTTGTCTCTCTGTCTGCCTCCTTTAGGATTTTCCTTGCCTCTTTTATACTTTTAATGCATCATTTCCTTCTTTTTAAACATGGCTATCGCTTCTTTCTCTTTTAGTCATTTTACTTCTCTTTGTTTTTTAAGTTTTAACTTTTATTTTTATAGTTTTTATAAAAGTTTCCATTTCCTCACACATTGCTACATTAAATGTCCCTCCTTTGGCCATTTTGTCATCATATTCTTAATTCTCTTCTGCCATTTGTTTGAGATCTTGTTTATCAGTTCTTTACACAATGGATATTTTAATATATGAGTGGCAGCCATACTTTTCCCTATAATCTTACAATCCAATATTTAAGACTCAATATATATTTTTCTATAGCCAATTAATTTACAATTTTTCCCATAATTTAACTATTTTAACCTATTTTCTCCTATTTATTAGTCTTTATTTTGTGACATGCCTCTTTAAACCTATTTTATTTTATTTTTTATTTTATCTGATGCATGTAAACTTTCTGTATTTAATTAATACTATCAACTCTATTTGTTTTATAATCACTCAATATCCAAAACTACTAAAATATTTTTTATATATTTCTTTTACTTCTCTTCTATTATTTTGTCTGTCCTTAAAAGTATTTTTAATATACTTTTTTAACTTCTGTGAAATTTTCTCCCTTCTGCTGCTTTGATCTCAGAAATGTTTTCCTTCTCTTATCACATAGACCTCAAAAATATATAAAAGCATATAACAGATCTTGATTCAATCTTTATTGATACACATTCACTCCATCTAGTCCCTTTATTCACACTTTCATTCTTTGTCTCTTTATTTATAGGGCTCATTCACTCATTCATCCCTCTCAGGTGCGGCACGAATTGCGTCCAACACTCTGCCAAGCCCCACCCAAGGGACGGTCCAGGAGGGGTGCGCAGCTCTTGCCCACCTGATACGGAATTTATTACACGGAGACACAGACACATACATTAAAACAGACTACACTCTTCCTGAGTGACCTGTCGGCTCTACTGCTTTTTCCTGATACACTTCCTCAACAGTAAAAACAGCACCCTGCAGGAATTTTTACCTTCTCGCAGACCTCTGTATTTTCCTTTATCTGCTTCACGTTTAATGTTATCCTTCAAGGCCCACTTAACAATAAACACAGATCTTTGTTTTTTTTTACAACTTAAACAGAGCGGTATCCAAAGGACTTTGCGCGCTTTCCTATACTTTATCTACTTCACGTTTAATGTTATCCATCAAGGCTCACTTAACAATAAACACAGATCATTGTATGCGCTTTCCTATATTTTATCTGCTTCACATTTAATGCTATCCATCAAGGCCCACTTAACAATAAACACAGATCATTGCATGTGCTTTCCTATATTTTATCTGCTTCACGTTTAATGTTATCCGTCAAGGCCCACTTAACAATAAACAGAGCATTGCATGCAATTAGTTATTCTGGAATCAATACCCCATTTGTTTATTTTTTTTTATTTGTTCCTTAAATTTGGAAGAGCAATTTTAAGTGTCCTTACCACCAAGAGTAGAAAGCATTTTGTATTTTTTGTCAATTTATCTTGGATGGGCAAGGCAGCTCCAACACTGCATATGATACTGATACTTCAGGTGTATCAGGCCAAGCTGCTCAAGTCTCTGGATGAGAGTGGGCCGGACCCTGAAGTTTTCAAAGAGCTCTGACGCGCCATGGATCTGGCCCTCAGAGCGAAGAAGGTGACAGCTCGAGCGATCGGCCGCAACATTGGAAATATGGTGGTGCTACATCATCACCTGTGGCTTACTCTGACTGAGTTAAAGGACTCAGAAAAACGGCCCTTCTGGACGCTCCCATGAATCCCTCGTGGCTCTTTGGAGAGGCGGTGGAGAAGTTCACGTTGAAGCGCAGAAACAGTCGAAGACCATTAGCCACTTCCTGCCAAAGCACGCCGGTGGTGAGACCAAGACAGCTGTGGCCAAAGCGTAGTCAGGGCTCGAAGGGCTAGAGACCCCAACCTGACAGAGATGGCAGGCCACCGGCACCGGTTTCAAAGCCACGTTCCTGATGCTGCCTCTCGGAGGAGGAAAGCTACACCCACCTTGCAAAAACTGATCAGCTCTCTCGCAGTCTTCAAGTTAGGGCACTTTCCTCCACTGAAATGCTTTCAGAGGACGCTCGGCCAGATGGCTGCTGCCTCGCCAGTGTGCAAACTAGGGCTCCTACATATGCAACCGCTTCAGCTCTGGCTAAAGGGCTTGGTGTCACAGAGTGCATGGCACGTGGGCAACTTGTGCATAAAAGTGCGCACAACTGCTGGGATGCGCTTACCCCTTGGCATGCTCACACTCTCCACTGGGAGTGGATGCACTAGCTCACTGCTGGCGGAACGTACACAAGTGTGCCTTTCCTCAAGTTAAACTTCTTCCTGCGCAGTTAATGATGGGCACCCAAATCCAGAGTCATGGAGCCTTCATGTCTGGCCGCTCGACAGAGCTTGCTTGTAACAGATGCACTTCCTCAGCGTGTGTTGAACACTATCTCTGAGGCTAGGGCTCCTTCCACTAGAGGTCTTTATGCACATAAATGGAGATTTTTCACAAATTGGTGCGGGTCGTGGGGCGAAGACCCATTCAACTGCCCAATTCCAATAATTCTTGAATATCTTCAAGAGCGATTTGATTGTGGTCGTATGCCATCCACATTGAAAATGTATGTGGCCGCTATAGCAGCGTTCCATGTGCACGTCGATAATCGCCCAATCGGCAGAAATGACCTGATCATACAATTTTTAAAAGGAGCAAGAAGGCTTCACCCTTCCACCTTACCCACTTGGGACTTGGCGCTTGTGCTTGATGCTCTCATGGGACCCCTGTTTGAGCTCATGCACTCAGCGAACTTGCGAGCGCTCTCCCTCAAGCTGGCCTCTGTTAAGCGAGTTGGCGACCTGCAGGCACTGTCAATTGACGACTCATTATTGAGTTTGGTTATTGCAAACTCCCTTAAAGCCTAGGAAGGGTTATGTGCCCTAAAGTGCTGACTCCATTTAAAGCGCAGGTCATAACACTGTCTGCTTTCTGTCCCAAAACACCGGCCTGGCCAGAGCCGCGTAATACACTCTTGCTGTGCCCTGTACATGTGGTATGCATTGATATAGAGCCCTCTAGACAGTTCAGGCTCTTGGAGCAGCTATTTGTAGGCTTTGGAATGTGCACAAAAGGCCTGCCTGTGTTATGATCTGAGCTGCTTGCCTCAGTGGTTTCGACTAGGTTGTATACACCCCTGTATTTACGTACCACCAATTCAATGCTGTCCCTATCAGCTTGTCACATTATCATGATATAGTTCATCACGTCTTTTAGGACATGATCACCATCATTCTCTGCTTATTTGAGCACTGGTATGGCCGTTGCATCATAACACATCATTTCATTGAAATTAAACAAACTTCAACTAATCTATATGTGAAGCCGCCGCCATTTCACATTTTCTGTTTCACCTGTGTTAACTCCACCCCTGGTGTGACACGGTATCGTCTAGTTGTAGACCTGAGCTGTGTTTACCAAGTTCGCCAATATCATTGCCGCTCTCATTAAAGTTCGTATGTGAAACTTGGCATACTTAGTCAAGCCAGGATCCATCGCTATGACAAGGTGGGATTTTATACTTTCCCATAGCAATGTAGAGTGACTGAATTGAAAGGGAATGCTCTCGGTTACTCACGTAACCTCACTTCCCTGAGATGAGGGAGGGAACGAAACATTGGTCTTATTGCCATGTCACCTAGCTCAGGATCAAAGAATGCCAAGTTCCTTCAGTCAAGATTCTGAATGGATGACATACAAAGCGCTGCCTTATATAGAGTGGGAGCCCTCATATTTTTCTTGAAAGCCATTGGCCAGTTTCACTGGTGTGATTCAATAAGGCTTCAGCAGTATTTGGAGGAAAGGTTAATTCCCATAGCAGGGCTCTAGAGTGCGACCTAATTTGTCAAGGGTGCGACGAAAAAAATCCAAGGGCGCACCAGTGAGACCAGCCGTTCGAGAAAAGAAAAAGTCTCCACGACTCTTAAAGTCTCTCTGTCGTTCAACAATAGACACACGTTAGGCTCATATAAATCGTCTAAACCAATCAGAGATAGTGAAGGCGGACCCTCCCTCTGATTGGCCGTGGTCCAGATATTCCTGCCGTGTGTGTCGCCTGATACGTGTGCTGCTGCAGTCAGACAGAGAGAGAGGTGAGTAGAGATGCGCGCAGTGTTGCCAATTTAGCGAGATTTAGCGCCTTTTTAGACTCCCATAGCGACTAGTGACAAATCTAGTGACTTCTTGGACAAACTTTAGTGAGTCTCTGTGATTGTTGGTATTGCCGCTGCGGCGGCGCAAGATCAGCGCACACGCAGGTCTTTCTCTGCATCTGCTCTGTTCAATGAGCGTCTGAGAGGAGCAGCCCGTTCAGTTAAAACAGATATTATTGCTTTGTTTCAGTTTGTTTCAGCTGTATTCAAGGAGATATGTACAGAATGGAAGTTAATTCAGAAAACTACAACAGCATATCATCCCCAAACCAACATGACAGAATGAGTAAACGTACCTTAAAGCAAATGATTGCAGCATATGTTGAGGATAACCACAAAAATGGGACCAGTATCTTCCAGAGCTAAGGTTTGCCATCAATTCAGCTGTACAGGAAACCATTGGAATGTCCCCAGCAGAACTCCACCTGGGAAGAAAATTACAAGGACCAATGGATAAAATACTGCACAGTCAGAATCTCTCTCCTGATGATATTGTTGAACATTTATCTCAGTTGCAATCAAGAGCAAAATAGTGCTGCAGAAAAAAACAAGAAAGACAACTTAGAAGCTACAACAAAAGAAGAATCATTTAAAGAGAAAGACCATGTGGGTAAGCAATTTTCCCCAGTCAAGTGCACTTCACCACTTCAGTGCCAAACTAGCCCCAAAATGGAAAGGTCCTTACCGGGTGATCAAGAAGTTGGGCCCGTTGAACTACAGGGTAGCGGTGGAGGCCACTGGGAAAGATGTCCGCACTGTCCACGTGTGCAATTTAAAACCCTGTTTTCCCACTGCAGAAGAAATAGACACCCAAGAAAAACAGAAACTTCTTGAAATCTTCCAGGAATCCCTCAGTAAAGATGAAGAGTTTCTAGGATTTTAAGCTCAGTACCCTTTTTTTAACAACCATGGGTTGTTCTCTCAAGGGGGGGAGAGTGTGGCGGAACGGGAAAGGCGGAACTTGGAAAGTGAAATTAAACAATTGTCATGACTGCCAGCGAATAGGAACGCGAGTCTAATTTGGGAAGGAAGTCATGTAGCTATATATATCGTGGAACAGAATCAAAAAGAGGTGGGGGTTTGTTTTGAGATCAAAGGAAGAAGTCGCGAATGTCTAGGGTGGAAGTCGCACTGGTACAGTTAAATTATTTACGATCTTATCTTTTATCTTTTAAACGGTCCAGATCCTTGAAAGCTGCTGGTTAATTTTGACTGTGCACAGTTCTGTATTATGTTCAATATGAACTTAACAAAAGACTTCCTCTAGTGATGATGCAGGTATTTTCTTTCGAGGGTATCGGTTAATTTCTTGATAGCCATTTTGGCAGTGTCTGCTTTGTAATGCAACTGAATATGAAGCTATTATTTCAGCTCCGGGAATTATTTGTTAAAGATTCAATATTGCTCGATTAAAGTAATATTAATATTTAACTTACAGTTTATACCTTATTAAGTGGTCGTCCAGCGATCACTAAACAGTTTATTCTATCAATCTCTCAAATTCGAGCTTAGGTACGTTCTCTTTGTGGCAATAAGGATAAAATACTTAAAATCACATTCCAGAGACAATTCTTTATAAAACGAAACAAGGTTTATTTACAATACTAATATTCTAACATACGTAATACACACAAACATACACACATGCATACGGGAGTTTTGAGGTTAAATGTTGAAAGAATACCATTCTTTCCTATTTCATAACTTAACTAACCAGAAAAAGATCACGACAAATGCCTAGGCTTTGTACTGCATTCAGATCAGAATTGTACCAGTTTCAGTTAGGATAAAACTTAGTTTGTTATACTTGCTTTCTGTTGGTTTAAGCAGGCTGTTGCTTTAGTTTCGTTTCCCACTGGGTTTCCACGCTGCTCTGGGAACCTTTGTCTCGCTTTCGCACGCGGGTTTCACGCTGCTCTGGGAAAACTCTGCTGCGTGGCGCCACCGGGGAGCCGTGTTGGAATCATGGAGGCTATTTGATGCTGGTTCTGCGTTGAGATGGAACCGTCGTTACGCTGCTGGTTCTGCGACGTTACGGCGTTTACACAGTCTTTGATTCGCGCGTGCGTTATTTGTCTCAGCCGGTCTTAAGGCGAGAGTCCAGCGGGCCGTTCGTTGGAGAGCGAGTTTCGAGAGCAGGAAGAGTTAGTTTCAAGAGAGGTTCAAGAGAGAGAGCGCGCACACTGGCGCATTGTTTTAAACAGTCTGATTTGGCCCTGACCATAGGCGGCTGATCGAATCAGAATGTCTGTATGGGGCGGAGCCCTGCCCATGTCCAGGCTTTCTACCCTCGTTACACTTTGTGACGAAAAATAAACTTTTACCCATGTATTAAAACTCTTACCAGGTTTACACATTTATAATATCACCACATTCGTTATCTTACTGATTCATACATTTTTGCAACCGTTCATACAAGTCTAAACACTGCAATCTACACATTTCAGCTTAAGGCACGATTAAAAATCAGCCCACATTTCTTAAGTAATTCATATTCCACAAGCATATGAGAGAAAGAGTACAACATTAATATCCATATGTTTCTTGTGTAGATGTTTTTGAAAGTCATGAAATGAACGAATGTCTTTTAGAAACGTTCCGTCACATTCCTTTGTTCTGTGACCGAAAGAAGTCGCGCTTTTGCACTGGATGAGGGGAGGGCTTTAGATCCAGACTTTAGTTGGTTGGTATTTATGATATAATACCTGAAAGTAACCAAATTCCCCAAAGGTGTGCTGTTCTTCCATCACCTTTCTTTACAGCTTGCATATTTTAATCATATTTGGTAATGTCTTTAATGTATTTGCCCGATTTGGTCCATGGGAAATTTATCTAGCATTATATTATCTTGTTGTCTATATTTTGTTTTAATGAGTTAAAATGGCTCTTATCAACCTTGATTTACATTCTATCACATTATTTTGACAGTTAAAACTTTGGGCGGTTTTTGGGTGGGTTTTGTTAACTTTTGAGCTGGAAATCATCTATCCTATCTGGCAACTCTGGTTCTGAGACGTGCGCTGAGGACTGTGCATGCGCACTGGCTGATCTAGCCTGAAAAATAAGCTTTTTATAAGCTAGCTGAGCAAAAGAAACAACATTTATGATACAGTTGTTGTCAGATTTCTTTGGTGATTTCAAATATGAAATTTAATGTTAAGCTTAGTAAACCGTTTTGGGAGAATTTGTTTCCCCATTCAAAGAGATAGGAGCTGCACGTGCATGCCGAGAGGCGTTTCAAAGATGGCCGAGTGACATGACTTTTCTTAAAGAGACTTTGCTATCAGCCACACAGTCTCAACCATACAAGAATAATATAAAAGTCATATTTGGGTCATTCTTCAATTGGGGTGGCAAATGAGAGGCAGAATTTGTAAAAATAGATGTTTATTTTGTCCTCAAAGAGGAAATTCATTTTCACAGAAGGTGCACATGTAACACAATGACAACCCCACACACTTATCACAATACAACCACAACCAGAAAAATAAAATAAAAATAACAATAATGCCTGATTTCCTATGTGTTTAAAGCTCGTATCGCTGTAGGAACAAAACTCTTACTGAAGTTAGTCCTCTTACACATAGGTAATCTATACCTGCGGCCAGATGGGAGAAGGATGAAATAACGATGGAGTGGATGATCTGGGTCATTTAGGATTATGTGTGCTTTCCGGATCGTAGCTGAAGTAACGCAGTCAGATAATTTAGGAGTTGGAATACCAATAATCTTACTAGCCAAATTAGGTATCTTTAAAAGTTTGTTCCTATTAACCACTGTAAGCATATGAAAAAAACAAATGGCACCATACATAAGGACTGGCTCAATAATACTCTGATACAGGAGAAGAAAGAGATGAGGCTGAACAGACAGCTGCTTAAGTTTACAGAGAACTGTAAGTCTCTGTTGACAGGCTTTATACATACCAAAAATATGCTGATTAAAACTGAGATGATCATCCAATGTAATTCCAAGGTATCTAAAATGCTGCACTCTCTCAACCATCTCTCCATTAATATCAATATTTGGATGAATCTGTGTTTTAGAAGAGCCAACAAACAGTTCTTTAGTCTTTGAAATGTTAAGATGTAAACCATGTCACACCATGTACCAAAATATGTTATGGAACGTTGATAGTCCAAAAAGGAATTGGAATCACTGTTTTTGAGTAACGCAAGAATAGCTGTGTCATCTGCATATTTAAAATAATGAATATTAGTAAATGGACTCTGACAATCATTCGTATAGAGAATGTAAAGGAATGGACTTAATACACATCCCTGAGGGGCCCCAGTATTAAGAACAACAGTGGGTGACAATGAATTGTCCACGTTTACCACTTGAGACCTATTAGACAGAAAATGATAAATCCAGTGAATTAATGGTGATGGAACTTGCAGGCCCTGTAATTTCTTAATTAGCTGATGACGCTGGATTGAATTAAAAGGCAGAACAAAAGTCAATAAAAGAAGTCTAGCATAATTTCCAGGGTGTCCAAGTGTTGAAGCAACCAATGCAGAAGGCAGGCCACTGCATCATCTGTACCTCTTTTCTGCTTGTATGCAAATTGAAAAGAATCCAGAAATGGTGAAACATATGGAAGAATTATATTTGGGACCAGTTTCTCAAAACATTTCATAATGATTGAGGTTAACGACACCGGCCTGTAATGATTTAACTCCGATGGATGTGATTTTTTGGGAACAGGAATGACAATTGATGATTTCCATATGACAAGTATTCTTAAAGTGCAGAGTGAACAAATGAAAAGCACAATTTTTCAAGACCCGACCAGGAATTCCATCCGGCCCAGGAGCCTTATCCGGCTTGCATTTAATGAGTTGGAAATAGACATCCTGCTTGGTTAAGAGGGACTCATAATCCAACTCTTGAAAAGGCATGGAATCCAAAAGGCTGTCACACTCTGCTGTAAAATCAGAGGTGTCAAATCAGGCATAAAAATTATTAAGATTGGTAGCAAAGGTGATAGGATCTGCAACACAAATAGGTTGTTTAATAGATTGTCCAGTAAGAGTCTTGACACGTTGAAAAGCCTGTTTAGTGTTCATATTTGCAAAATCCTGCTCCAGTTTATTTTTATAATGCTGTTTGCCTTATATATTTCCCTTTTAATGTCCCGGTTTATAATTTTGAGACCAGCAAAATCCTTCTGCCTGAAGGCAAGCTGTTTCTTATAAAAATGCTTGTTTGTTTGGATTAACATCCCGTGGTAGCTAGGAATTACACAAGCTTCAGTCTGGATCCAACCCTTAAACGATCTGAGATGACCGAACACCTGAGAAGAGACGATGACAACCCCTCGGAGGAGCTCAGAGGAAGCCAACCATCAGCGATTATACTGACTTAACCAAAGTCTGCCATAAATGGAGGATCAGCACCTAGAGACAACCTCTACAGCCCTGACCGTCAGCGGAGTCTAGGACACATAGATTAGCCCCAGAGACAGATCTCCAGTGAGAACCTTGTCACCTAGACATCCATCTGGGAAAGACCACTGGAACCAGTGGACCACTTACACTCTGACTTTGCTGCAGTTGGAACAAACTACTGGTTCGTCTGGCCGGAGGGGAACTGGCCCCCCGACTGAGCCTGGTTTCTCCCAAGGTTTTTTCTCCATTCTGTCATCGATGGAGTTTTCGTTCCTTGCGCCTCTGGCTTGCTTAGTTGGGGAAATCTTCATTTCCAGCAATATCATCGACTTGATTGCACAGATATTATTTAAACTGAACTGAGCTGGACAATGCCATTACTAAATTCAATAATGAAATGCATTCAGCTGATAATTGAGTGTTAAATCCTGTCATTTTACATTATTGACACAATTAGCCTATTTTGATATTGTGCAGTGCTTTGTTACAATTTGTATTGTTAAAAGCGCTATATAAATAAAGGTGACTTGACGTGACTTGTTTTTCTAATAAAATATATTGTTGTGCATGCATTTAAAATTTGTTTAATATGTCATATCCTTTAAAATGAAAGCTTAACATTTAGATTTTTAAATAATTTAAATCAAACACTGGTGACACAGCTACTTATGTCTATGTAATTTTGAAGTAACACCACAGACATTATATTGCAAGTTACTACAGGCTCTGTGGTGTTACCAGAAAAGACAGTAACACCACAGACAATTCAGCCTTAATCCAGACTTTTCTAAAATGGAGGCTGCCATCATGATGATTTCAAGATCAGGGACATTTTGGAAATATTAATAAGTATGCATTTATCAAAATTTTGATTAAAATATGTCAGATCTGTAAGTTATCGACATAACACCACAGACACTAATAAAGTGTGACACATGAAATTGTCAGAAATTTAGCTAAACTTTAGAAATTTTATACAAAAGAATGTATTCCCCATGCAATCCTCATATCAACCAGCACCTGCAGTGACATTTACACACAGGAAGTAGTCCAAATAGATTTACCCCTTTTCTTAAAGGGGAAAAATCCATTGTGGTAACACCACAGACATGACTTTGGGAGACACAGGTTTTTTCTTAAATATAACAAAATATGTATTTTTTTTAACCATTTAATAAAATTGTACATTTTATATAAAATCTATATTCACATTATGACCACTTTATTTGTGTTAAAAGGGTTATAATGTTGCAATTACATTCCATGATACCTCTATAAGGTACGGCGGGAACATGCATATTTTGTTACAAATGCAATCTCTCAAACTCAATTAAATATGCATTTTAAAACTAAAATGTAACTATCAATAGTGCACAAATTGTTTACCCTTCAGAATACAAACATGCAAACATTTTATGATGTATTGGTATTAAAAGTTTATTTCAACTGTTGTAAAGTAGAGGGACAATACTTGCCACCACAATTGAAGAATGACCCATTTGGTTTTATTATTTGGATACTGCAGGTTGGGTTATATGGCACTGTTTTGGTTCAGTTCTGTCTAAAAGATGCGGGACAGTTTTGTGGACTGATCTGGGCCACACTTTAGCTGTTGATATGGATCAGCTCTGCAGCAGATCTGTGAACCAGCCCTCAGAGATTTTCTGCTTCAACAAGTTTTAACTGTATGCTGTCTCTAGACACATTTAAGAGTTTTGGAAGTCTTTTTGTGATCATAGACTTCCTAATAAAATAAAACCATTTGTACTCTCTATAGCTTCTGTGAGAGCTCTTTTGACTTTGCCCCATTTGCTACTCCCCTTTAGCACATGCATGGGTTAAGTTTATGCATGTGTATCAGCTAAAGCTCATTCAGGTTTGTTTGAGTATCTGAAGGTTTAATTATGTTTAACAATTTTGTATCATACCATACAAATAAGATACTTTATAAAATCTGTGTTGAATAGGGGTTGAATCATTATGAAACAATTACTGTATTGCCCCCCAAAAAATCACATAACGCAAAACCATTGCAGTATATATTGACATTAGCACTTTTAATGTGCCACTAAATTGTTATAGATGCAATAAAAAAAAACTATTCTGGATCATTAGAAAAGCTTACATTTGCAAATTGTTAATCTCAGGTTAAATAATTTTGATTGCAACTGTAAATCACACATACTGGTATTCCTATCATTATGGGTTCATTCCAGGCATAATGGTTTTTATATTATACAAAACTATATGTTCTATCTTTACGCTACGCCTACACCAAACACAGAGCCTTCAGAATTTTTAGATGTTCACAAAACTTAATTCTGTGTGATTTATAAGCTGTAAAAAAAAAAAAGAGTCCACACAAGGACATTCAGGATATTGCCATCTTTGTCGGGAACCACACACAAATATAAATCAGATGTATGTTTTCAATGATTTGTAATTTTATTCAGCATAAACCGAACATAATTCATGCAGAATTAAATGATAAAAATGTCTTCTCTTCACTCTTGCAAATAAGACTGGTGTTTAGTGCAAATTTACAGCATCTAACTAGAGGAATCTTGCAAGTCTCTCCCTGTGCTGGCATAGAAAATTACCGTTTTCTTTCTTTGTCAAGACACTGGTTAGGATAGTCACAACACAAGTAAGCAAGGTGAGAAACAGGTCTGTTTATGACCATGTCGGCACCCTAGATGAGATCTTATGGGTGCCAAAAGATCTTTTGGGTTCTAATTGACCATTTCTCTCTCCAAATCCCGTTCACTTATACACACACAGAAAACGAACAAACAATAAAAGATCTGTATTCACGCTGTCATGCAAATGCATTCGGTGACCACTCCACTAAATTACATTAGTCTTTTATTAAATAATGCCAATCTCTAGACACACAATGTATTAAATGAAAAATAAATGAATATAACAATAAAAATACAATACTTTTTAAAAATAATACAACAGTATTTGTATTCATTTTAGAGTAAGGAAACAGTAGCCTATTTTTTTCCCCAATGAAAATCCACAATTAAATGACTGTTTAAAAAAGCTTCAGTAAATTAAATTAATAAGCCAACCAAATGAAAACAAAAATATCACATGCCTTTTCAATTTAGTAAACCTTGCGCCATAATTCTGTAAACAAAATGAATGTTTAATGACATTTCCTATGCATCTTTTTTAGAATTCATTGTTGGGAGGTAATACAGTTTACATGGCAATTGATGCATTTAAAAAAGATTGTGATATGATTATTTAAAATATTTCAAAATGGAATAGTTGTAGGTATATTACTGACATGTGAATGAAACACTTTATGGTTTATAGTATTTTTGTTTTTGTCGTGGTAACGTTATTTCACTGATGCCATCATTCAAAATATAAAAAATGTCTTAGCAATTCAAAACTTTTAAACAATCTGGCATAACAGATCTATGACAAATAAGTTGATCCGCTATGGCGAGTGTGTCATTTCAACTTCATTTCCCTTCATAGTTTGTGCATTCCCTAAACCATGAGCAGGTATACCTTTGCTCGTCACACATTCTCACTCTGGGACGCTTACAAATGAAGACATCAGCATCAGCGGCACGTCTTTATCGCACGTGCCGAAAAAAGGGAAAAGTTTATCTGAGAACGCTACCGTGATTGAATACACCTCTGATCCTGTCTTGGCATTGAAGAAGACCAGCTGACCCTCCTCACAATCCAGATAGACGCCTATACGGCGCAGATGACTCGTGACTTTGACCTTAGCGAGCGGCGGAGCGGTCAGAGCGCGTAAATGGTTGCCACTCCACCACAGCGCGTAGTAGCCAATGGCAGGGGTCATATCAAACAGACCCTTCCTCGGGGCTGACTCTCGCACCACTCCCAGCTTCCAGTCCTTATTCTCACCAACACTGACCTGAAAGCAACAACTTTTGTTGAGCATTTACAACTTTTACAAAACACAGCTCCTTGAGATTTATGTAAAAATAAATGCTGAGTTTGTATGCGCATTTGTGTCTAAAGCAGAAGTTCTCAAAATCCAGATCCGGACCTGCTTCCATTTTGTATTTCAAAGAGTACTAATTATATCTTACTTTGATAAACACATGTTAAACTTGTAAATAATTTGTTTAACGTTAGGTTTTTGTCTTTTTGTAGATGATCTGAAATGAAAGCGAAGGCGAGATATTTAAAGTTTTCCTGTGTGACATTGTTGTCATGGCATCCAGTGATAATCCAGCGACACTTCACAGCTGTGTAATATGAGTATTATAATTTTTTTCAGTTAGAATATGGACATTTGACTTTTAGCAGTGTCCAGTGTTAATATCAAAACTGATCGCCACAAATAAATTTCCCAAAAGGCTTATACTTCGTTGAATAAACTGAGCACTGCACGTTTCAAAATTAAAATGCAGCGCAGGTTTTTTTATATGAATGTTTCTTTGAAAAGACCGTCTTCAGAAAAGCTCAATGTCATTTTCTTTTAGTCTTTCCTGTAATACCTGATAAATCAGTGTTTGCATATTAGATTACAGTCGTTGCCAGGGAAACCGCTATATCTCCTTACCCAAAAGCGCCTCCTGCTGGCAGAGAATAAATTAGCAAGTTTTGAGCCATGTATTATTACTATGAATTAGACTACTACTACTACTATTACTATATTGTGCCCTGCAATAAACATTTACTAATGCTCAGGGGTTACAGGTGCAGTATGTAATTCATATATTCATTCATTCAGTATGTAAGATTGATATCCAAATTCAAAATATTGGAGAAACCATTTCTCCCGCTTCCTCCTACTCAGACTCTATGTTCACGCTGGGTTGCCAGATTGAGGACAAAACACTGGCCAAACATATCGGCCTAAAAAAATCGGCATCATATGTTAGCAATCTAACATATGATGATGACACCTGCCTTGATTTCTAATTATCAACATCGGCCGGAGAAAAAATGGTCAGCCTCTATGGCTGACACTTAAATTAATCTTTTGCCACTTTTGCACTTGTTATTAATGTATTTTGAATGCAAAAGGCACTTTATAAAAGTGCCTTTGATTTGTGTTGCAGTGTTGATTTGTTATGCATGTTTATTAAAAACAGTTGTTCTGGACCTTTGACCTTGACGAACATTTTTATTTGAAGACTTGTGATTATTTAGACTTTGAGAACCCCTGTTCTAAAGCATTACCTCCCAGTAGTGTCTTCCGGATTCGTAGCCGTCTTTGGCGAGCACACAGGACCAAACATCAAAGCGCTGCGAAGTTGTTCCTGTAGAACTGCAGCTTCTCGCCGCTTCAGCTGCTTACGGTCGTCCGAGAGGATGAGGAATGGGTAAGCTGTGGTCGGATTCAGCGTTACCTCCTCTGAAACCAGACGCACATTTCATCAGCTCTCCAATTCACTAATCATACATACAGTGCTCAGCGTAAATGAGTACACCCCATTTGAAAAGTAAAATTTTAAACAATATCTCAATGATCTAGTACTTTGTATGGCCTCCATGATTTTTAATGACAGCACCAAGTCTTCTAGGCATGGAATGAACAAGTTGGCGACATTTTGCCAAATCTATCTTTTTCCATTCTTCAAGAATTACCTCTTTTAGAGATTGGATGCTGGATGGAGAGTGATGCTCAACTTGTCTCTTCAGAAATCCCCATAGGTGTTCGATTGGGTTCAGATCAGGAGACATACTTGGCCACTGAATCACTTTCACCCTGTTCTTCTTAAGAAATCCAACAGTGGCCTTAGATGTGTGTTTAGGATCATTGTCATGTTGGAAAAGTGCACAACGACCAAGGGCACAGAGAGATGGTAGCATCTTCTTTCAGTATAGAGCAGTACATTTGTGAATTCATGATGCCATCAATGAAAGCTCTCCGACACCAGCAGCACTCATGCAGCCCCACATAAGGACACTGCCACCACCATGTTTCACTGTAGGCACCATGCATTTTTCTTTGTATTCCTCACCTTTGACGCCATACAGTTTTGAAGCTATCAGTTCCAAAATGTATCTTGGTCTCATCACTCCAGAGTATAGAGTCCCAGTAGTCTTCATCTTTGTCAGCATGGGCCCTGGCAAACTCTAGGCGGATTTTTGTGCCTGGGCTTTAGGAGAGGCTTCTTTCGTGGATCGGCACCCATGCATGCCATTCCTCTGCAGTGTACGCCGTATTGTGTCACGGGAAATAGTCACCCCAGTTTGGCTTTCTACTTCTTTAGATAACTGCAGTGAACTTGCATGTCGATTTTCTTCAACCCTTCTCATCAGAAGACGCCCTGTCGAGGTGTTAACTTCCGTGGGACGACCTGGACGCTCTGTGAGATGGTTGCAGTTCCATATTTTTTTAATGTTTGTACCACTTTTGCTACAGTATTCTGACTGATAAGTAAAGCTTTGCTGATCTTCTTGTAGCCTTCACCTTTCTTGTGTAAAGAAATTATTTTCTTTCTCAGGTCTTGTGACATTTCTCTTCCATGTGGTGCCATTGCTGACAGCATGAAATGGGAAGGGGTTTTCTTTAAGTAACACCCTTTTATAGTCAACTGTCACCTGTGTAATGAATAATTAGACTCACCTGTGGTTGAATTCTTGTTAAATTAGACATTTGTAGTCTAAAATTTTGCTTTGCTCCAGAGACTTTCAGTGGGGTGTACTCATTTTTGCATCACCTTAATTTGAGTAAAACTGAAAAAAATTATCTAAGTTATATTATTAACCTTACTTTCATGTTATAAGTTAAACAGATGTTATATAAAACTTAGTCTTGTCAACATTTTGGAAAATGTTTTTGTGTTCATTGAGATATTGTTTAAAATGTTATTTTTCAAAGGGGGTGTACTCATTTACGCTGAGCACTGTAAGTTTCAGAGTTTTAAAAAATAACTGAAAATAGACAACTAGCGTGACTTTGCTAAGCATGCACATAATATACAGTATATTATAGAAAATTAGGCTATGAAGGAAATGCAACAGGAGTCAAGAATACTCACCAAGATAGGTTTTAACCTTTTTGTGGCCTAAAAAATAGAAAATATTCAGTATTATAAAGGGCCGAACTAAATCATAGATACTGCATCTTTTAAAATCAACATATGTGTGCTCAGCAATAGAGGAACTTATTTGGATAAGCTAGTATTGATGAGTGAAGGTAAAACAATTTTATAATTATTCATATTGAAAATAGACTTCTGTAGAGAAACAATGGTACACCTATTATTCGGGGTATTGTCTTTGTGTGTGTGTATGTGTTTTGTTAAAGAGTGCATAAAATACTTGGATGGGCTGTGAACTGTCCTCTCAATAACACAATAAACACAAAACAAAAATGACAGTGATGTGCAAGTGTCCTATTTGCAACACTGCACCCTATTTTAAAGATCTAAGCGCATGGTCTAAAGCGCACGGAGCAGGTGCAAACACTCACTCATGCTCCAGAAGGAAAAAACATGCATTAAGAGCCAACATTTAAAAACATTTGAACAGAATAAAGATGTAAATCTTTTCTTGTTTTGCCTAAATATCATATTTTTTTCATTTAGGACTGCCCTTCAGAAGCAACAGAAGATAGTTACATGTTTTCCAGAAGACAAATTATGCATAACATGACATTTCTTTATCATCAATTAATGTAATGAATAGAGAAAGCGCTCGGCTTGATTCTCCTACATCCTCAAAATCCAACATCTAAAAAAATATCTGCTGCTTGATCTCTTTTAAAAGAAAGACCCTGAATTTTTTTTACAGGTGTCTTAAAACACATACATACCTATTTTTAATTTCCGTAGATCTGTAAAACACAAAATGAAAGATGTTAGAGGAAGATCATGAATGTTTCTTCTAGAGGTAGTGCATATACATATGTATTTCCTAAGAGTCAGAGTGTGTTTTATTTACCTTTCAGTGACCAATCCTTCCTCCTCATCGATCGAACACTCATCATACTCTCACTTTCTGCTAATGATGACACTGTCACAGAAATTACACACATAGTAAGACACTCTTATAAGCTTCTCTTCATAAGAGACTTCCTGTCACACATGCATTCTGTGGAAACTCTTTGAAATACTCTTCTGTCATTAATGAATAACTAAACAGAACACTCTAGTAACTACTATTAACCACAGAAAACTCTAATAAAAGCATAGATAAGCAATAGTAATGCAGTAGTTCACTATTAGCTAATCAATAACTACTATTCTTTCATGCCTCACAGAAAATTACACACGAAAACGATATAAATAATGTGAAAACACAAAATACTTATCAAACACCTGACTGACAAATCTGACTGTCAACAACTGACCAAACAAAGGGGAAATACATGGGTATATACTGGATACACAAGTATAGGGATAGGAAACTGGGAACTATTATGGGCTGATTAACAGAAACACTACAAAATGGCACAAGGAAACAGGAAATAAACTAACTGTAAACTAGAACACCCAAAACCCAAAAAACACAGAAAATGTCTCAGGTTACTTGCATAACCCTTGTTCTCTGAATAGGGAACGAGACGCTGCATAAAGCTAAGATGCTTTAAGAACGCCACTGGGCATGCCGATTGTCTGAAGCCCTTTATAGAATCACACCAATTCATTGGCTGCTGCCACAGATGCCATCTTCGACATTCTTACGTCGTCTCCTTCTACTGGTGAACGCGCCATCTGCTCCTCAGATTTCTCTGCCGAAAAGGTCCCTGCCGGCAGCGTGAGGAGCTTAGCAGCAAACGTAACGTCTTGTTCCCTATTCAGAGAACAAGGGTTATGCAAGTAACCCGAGACGTTCTCTTTCATAGGTTCACTCAACGCCATGTAGCCAAGATGCTTTTGAACGATATACCAAACACGCCAAGCTAAAAATGCTGCCTCTCTGGCCCGTTTACGAACCAGACAGCATAAACGGCCGGTTCAAGCAGATAAAACCTGGGAACCCGGAGCCTTGTCAAGATCCAAGTTACAGAATTTGATAAAAGTGTGCGGAGCGGACCATCCTGCCGCTACACAAATATCTTCTAAAGAGACCCCTCTGCAAAGAGCTTGAGAGGAAGCCACTCTCCTAGTAGAATGCGCCTGAACTGATGCGCCTGAGAGGTGAAGAAAGACCATGCACCTCATAAGCCAGCGAAATAGCATCCCTCACCCAGTGAGAAATTGTGTGCTCCGATGTGGAAAGCCCACGGCAGCAAGCACCAAAACATACAAGCTTTGGAATGTCTCCAAAGACTGGAGCGGTCCACATAGATCTTCAAAGCTTGGACAGGACAAAGCATGTAAAGCCTTACATCTTCACCTGAAGCAAAGGGAGGAGGGTGGAAAGAGTGAGCTGTGACCACCTGGGAGTGAAACGATGCGGATAAAACCTTAGAAACATAGCCAGGCCTAGGCCGCAAGATCACCTTGACCAGATCCGGGGCGAAGTCCATACACATCTCGCTGAAAGAGAGAGTCTGCAAGTCCCCAACTCTTTTCAACGACGTCAGCATTAGCGATAGTTTCCTAAACGCAGGAAGACTAGAAATCAAAACCTGTGGCCCTAGATGGGCCATACCCACAGCTTCCAGATCTGAGGGTGCCAGATCTTGCCCTGAAGCTGAGAGAGCAGGTCCTGCCTGATTGGAATCTCCCAAGGGGGCGGATATAGAAGAGGAATCAGCTCCGAGAACCATGTCTGGGATGGCCAGAACAGGGCTACGAGTAGAAGATAGACACCGCTCTCCTTCACCCTGCACTGGACTGCCGGAATCAGCTTGATGGGCGGAAACGCGTACAGCCTCATGTCCGGCCAAGGGTGAGCAAACGCATCTAT
Source organism: Gymnocypris eckloni scoliostomus (assembly GCA_027564155.1). NCBI lineage: Eukaryota > Metazoa > Chordata > Actinopteri > Cypriniformes > Cyprinidae > Gymnocypris > Gymnocypris eckloni. Next base: position 32,908,208 of record CM050427.1, on the reverse strand, counting down.
GCTCAGAGGTGCCGGGGAACTCAGGGAGAACCAAAGCAGGCATTGGGACAACTCCTGTGACGCAAAGAGGTCCACTTCTGCTTTGCCGAATAAATACCAAATCTGGGCTACTGTTTGATGGTTCAACATCTACTCCTGAGCTTCTTTCTCGGAAGAAAGGCGGCTGCGAGGTTCAAGACTCCCGGAACATGAACCGCTCTCAAGGAGAGGAACTTGTCCTGAGTCCAAAGGAGGAGACGGCGTGCTTGCCTGTTTAGAGTGCGTGACCATGAACCTCCATGGCGATTCATATGGGATACTACCACCATGTTGTCCGTCCTGACGATTACATGACACCCCTTAAGAGAGGGGAGAAAGTGAATCAATGCTAGGAAGAAAGTTCTCAGCTCCAGGCAGTTTATGTGCCAGGAGAGGAACTCTCCTGTCCAAACTCTGCATGCCGGTCTGCCCTCGAAGACCACGCCCCAGCCTGTCAGGGATGTGTCCGTCGTGACCATTTGGTGACGGTGAATCACATTCATTCTGACTCCACTCTGGAGAAAAAGGCCGCCATACTAAAAGGGTGCGAAAGCAACTGCACGACACCATGATTAGGCGAGTGGCTGGTCCTGTGAAGCAGAACCCTAAAGGTTTCATCCACCAAAGGGACGGCCTCATGTGGAGCAACCCCAGGGGCAGCATAGGGGAGGCTGCAGCCATGAGGCCTAAGAGTCTGTGACAAGTGCACACGGAGACATGATGGTCTAGCTTGAAGCGGGCCAAATATGTATTGAGGCTGGAAATCTGGGCAGAAGCCAGACGGGCCTGCATTTGAACTGAATCCAAGTGAACTCCCAAAAACACAGTTTGTTGAAAAGGGGAGAGAACACTCGTCTTGCTGCTTGTTCTGAGGCCAAGAGCACAAACATCGACATCGACAGGAGGATGACATCCCTGTGACAGCTCACCAACTCCCTGGAGTGGGCCAGAATGAGCCAATCGTCCAGGTAATTGAGTACACGAATGCCCTGGAGCCTCAAAGGGACCAGAGCAGCATCCATGCATTTTGTGAACGTCCTCTGTGCCAAAGCCAGGCCAAAGGGAAGAACCTTGTATTGATAAGCCTTCCCTCCAAAAGCAAACCGAAGGAACTTCCTGTGCCGCCGGACGACCTGAATGTGAAAATGGGCATCTTTCAGGTCGACAGTGACAAACCAGTCTCCCACTCGAATCTGAGACATAATAGTCTTCAACGTCAACATCTTGAACTTCCCTTTGTAAAGGGAGAGTTTCAGAGGACGCAGGTCTAGAATGGGTCATAGACTGCCATCCCTCTGTGGCACAAGAAAATAATGGCTGAAAAAGCCTCGTTCCAGGTCCGATTGAGGGGCTTCCTCTAATGCCCCCTTGAGGAGGAGTTAGGACAGTTCCTGCTGTAGCACAGAAGCCTTTGAGGCGCTGCTTACTACTGTCAGGTGAACTCTGTCGAAGCGGGGGGGATTGCGGCCAAACTGAAGTGTGTAGCCGGACCAAACTGTGCGGAGAACCTAAGGCGAACCCTGGTAGACACTCCCATTCGTGAAAGAAATGCGATAGAGGAAGCGGAGTGTTGTATTCTGGAAGACATACCTGTGTTGGGGTGTCGAGAAGGTCTGGGGGGGGTGACATCGTCCACCACAAAGGAAAGTCCATGGCGTCCTTGTTCATGGACTGAAAAGTGGCCGGTACGGGGCCTGTAGACTGTGGGAGAAAACTGAATGTGATTCCTATCACACGGGCCGCAGGTGACGAAGGAACAGGTAGTAGGGGGAGAAAGCCTGATGCGTCTCCCGACTGCCCCCCTGAGAGAGATTGAAGATTTTCTGCACACCAAAACCTACTGGGTGGGTGTGACAGATCTGAGTGAGAAGAGTGTGTTAAAGGTGGGCAGAAATGTTTGAACGGTCTGGCCCTGCCTCTTGAGGTCTCTGTGAAAACTCTTCTCATCCCGACCCGAAGGTCAGGAGCGACTCGATGGAGCCGCCTGCGACGTCGTCGGTGGGTCAATGGTAGGCTGCAGGCTCCCCAGACCGTGGTCAGAGGGGGATGAGCCGGGGCGCTGCCCTTGGGCAAGGAGCCCTGTCTCCTTTCTGGGCAAGGAGCGCTCTCTGGACAAGGATGAGGAGAGGGTGTTAGAGGGGTCCCTCATCCTCCTAGGCATAAACTCTCTGAGGGCAGCTGACTGTGACTTGGCAGACCAAACGTTCTCCACCACAGAGCTAACTGCCTACCCAAACAGCCCAGTTTGTGAGATGGGGGAGAAAACTTTCTCCTTCTCACGAATCTCAGTGAGATTAAGCCATAAGTGACGCTCTGCGGCTACCGAGCCTGCTATAGAGCGTCCTACAGCACGTGTGTAACGGATGTATGCCAGTAAGGGCTGTGTGTAAACCTCACTGACGCTAGAGGCTGTAGCCTTTGGCGTTCCTTGTTAGAGCCCGCCTCCTGCGCGGAATCCGGGTTCGAGACCCGCCGGTGTGATGGTGCGAACCCGGGGGTTACATTGGTGCCGTGACCCGGATGGGAGTGAGGGTTGGGGTGAGTGTAACGGATGTATGCCAGTAAGGGCTGTGTGTAAACCTCACTCCCTGACTCAAAAGAGGCGCCTAGCGACTGACGCTAGAGGCTGTAGCCTCATGCTTCCTTGTTAGTAGGGTTGCAACAACGAATCGATAAAATCGATTATTATCGATTATGAAAATCATCGACAACGCTTTCATAATCGATTAGTCGGGTCCGCCCACAGTGCACGCCCAACTTCAGCCGGTTGCTCAAATTACAGCTCTAAATAACGTATTTCTATGGACAAAATGCATCTCATAATAGTGTAGGAAACAGAATGAGATGCTGCGGAGAAGTACGTGATCCATTTTGCATGATAATTCTTTATTTTGAGCTTTAAGTTAATGCATTAGTGTAAAGGCTTGCCCTGTCAGGCGCCAGACAGATGCGCAAAGGCCTCCTCAAAACATCCGTCCCATTGCGTCCGCAAACATATCCATTGCACTGAATTATCTGTTGTTGAAAGTTAATTTAAGGTTTATAAGTCAACATGCAGTGTGTATATTTTATGAGAGTAGGAACTTTAAAGGATAACAGCATGTAATTGTCTGAATATAAATATGAGATGCTCCATAACCGCTTTTACAGGAAAAGAAATGACAGTAAAACATGACTGTGATAAAAGTTCCTGCAGAACATTCCTCTCACACCGTGTCTTTATTATCATTTACATTTTTAAGAGTAATGTATGACGATTGTATGACATCCAAGTACGGGCGAGAGAAAGCATTAGGAGACGACTCTTATAGCACTCGCAGTACTTTGATGACACACACCGATCGGTCTAGCTGCGCTGCTTTAAGTCAAACACATCTAAGCGGTCTTCAGAGAAAGCATCATGTTGGCACGCTGCTATGTTGCCAAGTCCGCAGTTTGCCGCTGGGTTGTTTTCGTGTCCGCGGTCTTTATAACACCTTTTATAAATTGACGAGCTACGCGTAAACGATATTCGGGTTGCCGAGTTCTCCTGTAGTGGGCGGAGCTAATGCGCAAACAGTAATCTCATTGGCCGGTGCTCACCTATCATCGCCCCTGTTTTGATTTCAGCGAATCAGTTCGAGCGAATGCAGACGACCTGATTAATATTCATGAACCCAGCAGCTCAATAATCCTTGGTGCGTTTTATATGGTTATTAATAGTACACCATGTATGTTATCAGTATTATTTGTAGGTTTTTCCCATTTTTATAGAAACACTAAATGACAAACAATATCTTAAGCACCACCACCAGTCCTAAGTTCAGACAACATGACAAATATGCATTCATACATGGTTATTCTAAAGTTCTATCATCATATAATGATAAATTATCATACTATCATATTTTAAAGTTTGACTGAAATAATCAATTGAATTTGATAGGTGTCTCTCACATTGTCCCACAAAAACATTAAAATGGTGTAGATTAGTGTAACGTTTTATAATAATAATTTATTCTATTTGGAGACCATTTCATTTATTTAACATATTTAATATTGGGGCATCCAAGTTATTTGACATATTTTAACCTTTTTAAGTAACAATAATTACTTTCCTGGTAATTAGTTTATTTTATAACGATGTAACTCGGTTAGTATTTGTGAGAAGTAACTAGTAATATAACGAATTACCTTTTTAAAGTATCGTGCCCAACACTGCACACTATACATTGATTTATTGTATGTCTTTGATTAATAATGAATATGAAGAGCTTTAAAAAAAGCATATTAAATCGTAATATTGGTAAATTAGATTATTTTCTAAAATCGTTTAGTCCTAATTTAAACTATATTCACAAATACAATGCTTAACAAATTTATTAAAACACATTTATGTAAGGTTTTAACAAATTATGTAAGGTTTGTGCCACTGCTGCTCTAACAGCATTGGTGATTACCAAAATCATGTTTAGCTTCCTGTATTGGGTAGTCCTCCAAAATGCGTAAGCTCTTTAGTAACAGTAGTAGGCTATTTCTAATGCTATAATATAATTATTGCTGTTATCTTTGACAGAAAGGCAGAGCACTTGAATTTTTTTTCAGATACCCAATTACAGTCAAAAAGTACATAAACAATGCAAGCAAGGATGCAAGCTGTTATGAGGCCATTTTTGTTATTATAAATACTAATTAGTTGTTTCTGTTTGTAATTTGCCCAATAAATGACAATAACATTTTAAGATTTAAACAATTTTTTGACAGATTCCTAAAATATTTGTTTTCTCTTTATGACAGGTGGTTTAATAAATGAAGCACTGTATGTTTTCATAGCATTCCGTGTGTTTGAAGGACATTGAGCAGAATGTGGAATTGTGTGTATTTTGTCAATAAATAACATAATTTGATTTAATCCGATTAATCGAAATAATAATCGACCAACTAATCGATTATCAAAATAATCGTTAGTTGCAGCCCTACTTGTTAGAGCGCCCACCTCCCGCGCCGGAGTCCCGGGTTTGCGACCCGCTCGGTGAATTGGTGCGGACCCGTGTCAGGGGGGTTACACGTGCAGTGTGCTTAGTGGCTCTTAGGGCCAGGTGTGTGGCTTTACGGAGCTCTTTTACTGCCTCAGGAGTTAGACCGCCACCCTCATCCATCTCCTTGAGGACATCTGCCTGGTAGGCTTGGAGTATGGCCATAGTGTGGAGGGCCATGCCTGCCTGACCAGCTGCAATGTAGGACTTCCCGATGAGAGAGGAAGTGGTCCTACACGGTTTAGTTGGAAGGATGGGGTGGGACTTCCATGAAGATGCCAGAGATGGCGAGAGGTGAGAGGCTAGCATGTCCTTGACCACCAGGATGGCTGTTTGGTTGGTGAAGTCAGCGGCTGCCGGGAGGAGAAAGGCTGTTTCCAGGATCTGGAATAAATATTAATGCGCAAATTCAACCGGAGAATTCGCACACACGTGCTCAGGTGAGAGAGAGAGAAAGGATGAGGCCTGTCTGCTCACTCTCCATCGCCTCAAGCTCCACATCCGAGCCCCAGGTCGCGATTCACGGAAAATGGATGACTCTTTCAAAAACCTTGAGCAGAAGGTTTTGAGACAGAAGTTTTGCAAAATTTGCATTTCAAATGCCGAAACCACCTCACGCATGCAAAAACATACATTTAACACACTTACTGCGAGGGTCGTCCGCTCGTGATGAAGCTAGAACACGGAGGCTGACAGAGACGATACTCCATGGCACTTCACTGCAAGGAGAACAGAGTTCCACTACTGCAGTCGCCGAAGTGCAAACAAAGAAAATCCTGAGAAAAACGATCGAAATCGGGCCAATTAAAAAATTGCAACAGAAGGGCTAATATGTTTGCCAGTATAAGCAGACGACGTAAGAACGTTGAGGATGGCATCCGCTCCATCAGCCAATGAATTGGCGTGATTCTATAAGGGCTTCAGACAATCAACCTCAGGGCTTTCCCAAAGCATCTTAGCTTTACGCAGCGTTGAGTGAACCTATGAACGAGAACAGACAGACAGTGTAGCAAATAGATTTGTAGGGGAATAATTAACAGCTTACTTTTCTCATAAAGCTGCCATTACCTATTGATTATGTAAGAGGTTAAATGTCATAGTAGTAGTTAAAATCTTAAATGATAGTTTTTCACATTAATTATGAAACTGTTTATAGTTTCTTAGTAGTTCTCTGGGTGTCATGGAATTTTTTTTTACTGATTAGCTAATAGTGAACTATTGCATTCAACTGAGTGCCATTACTTACTAATCTGTTAATCAGAGTTTCTTGTTAGTTAATAAAGTGTTTGTCATTCTGTTTCTGAGCACTATATGCAGTGAAATGCAACTAATGTTGTTACTGCATTTATCACTCAGCATTTTCTCACCAGACTGTCGGTATTTCACTTCCCCACAGCGTATGTCATCCAGTCTTTCCCGGATCTCTCCTAAAGCTGCTTTGACGTCCCCAAGTGAGAAGCGCAAAGTCAGCTCATCCACTTCATGCATATCCATATACGAGTCCTGCAAGGGACTGTTGGCTTCTTCAAAACTCTGCCATCATAAAAAGACCATCATATTCAAAATAAACTGGTGGAGTGGAACATGATGAAGATAAAATACTGTATGCACGCCTTAATGCTGAGGTATACTGAAAAAACTGTGTACTAATGAGACTGAGCGAGTATCTGCCTCACCAGCCTTTGTCTTTTGTCTCATTCTTCCCCTCATCCACAATCTGTGGTTTCTGCAGAACTTTCTACGTACAAATCTATTCTGTCACTCTGACGACACAGTTATAACATTTCTGTGTAGGGTGACAGGACATTATTAAAATGCACAGTGATGCTTTTGTGCCATTCATCCACCTTTCTACCCTAAATAATAATTCTGAGGCCTGGTTGCACAGACAGATCTTAGAATAAACCAGGATTAGGCCATAGTTCAGTTAGGACATTTAAGTAATTTTTATAAATGTGCCTTAGAAAAAAACATTACAGAAAAACAGAAAAAAAAACATTTTAAGATCAGTCAGTGCAAGTTTATTTAAGTTGAAACAGCTAGGACTTACATTTTAGTCTGGGACTAGACTTAAGACTTGTCTGTGAAACTGGGGGTGAGAGTAGTTGCACCACATACACTTTTTTTGTCAAAATAAATAAATAAAATAAATTGTCAAGTAAAATAAAAAGTGCTTCAGTGTAGTGGGATAAATGTATATCTTGTGAATCCAGCTGTGGTTTTGGACATGTCCTGTCTTAAAATATTTCTAATGCCCTCATGTTTTTCTTGTCACTTGTTGAGTATTTTTCAAGTTAAGTCATTGTTGCTTTGTTTTGATGTGTATTAATAATATGCACTTGGGTTGAACTGCAATTTGCCTCCAGTGAATATCCATTAAAGAATAATGATGAGTTCCAATCTAGATTCCTGCTGTTCCAAGAAACCAAAAATGTCATCAACTAGATCATAACACAATAGATAAAGAAGCTTTTTTTCTTTCACTTGCTTTACAAAACTAGTGTAGCCCACAGCCACTATTCACTTCGACACATTCAACAACGCTCACCTCTGAGACAGAAAACACATGTCTGATCGCTACAGGTGAGCACAAACTCAAATAAATGTTCCTAATGTAAATATCAAATGTTAGATAACAAATGTAAATATTTTGGGCCTTTTGTCCCTGATACTGTTTTTTCACTCTCTCAATGATGTTGTGACACTAGGGGTCGCCCTTGGGAGCCCCAAACACCTCTGATACTTCAGAAGAGACTAATGAGAACTGAAGAGTGTATTTCATTCCCTGGACATGAAAGAGCGCTCAGCTCAATCAGATTGGTTATTGTGTCTGTGATTCTCTTCATTCACCTCTGCCTGGAAGCTTTGCTGGATTCCTGTACAGGACATTTCAGCCGTTCTCTCCCCACATAACCTGGTGTGGTTGCTCAGACTGATCTGACACTCTCAAGATCTGTTGTGTGCTTGAGACACTCTTAAGACCTTAAAGGTAACCCTTAGCATATTTATATAGAAGAACTAGGAACACCACTGCATTTGAGGAAAAGACCCCAAAAAATGATCCTATCTCCATCCACTGTAATGCTCAGTCCTCAGAAATTATGGCTAACAAAGCGTTATGAAAGCTTTGAACCGCATGTGTCTTGTGATCAATTATATCATACTGAAAGATTTATCTTTAACTTTCTATCTTTTGAATGAGATGCGACTGCAATAATCGATCATGAACATTTTCAGCAGTTCAAATCTTAAATTTCACTTTAAGCCTCTTACATTAAGATATTGAATGGCTTCAGGTTTGAAATGCACCTGTGTTGCTTGTATTTTTTATTATTTTTCACCTTTTGCAATAAATTACTGTGTCTGTATTTTCATCTGCTTGTTCTGTGAGGTTAGATTTAGGGTGGGATTAGGTTAGCGTTTGTTATAACTTTTTACTTTTTACAGATGCATCCAAATAATTAAATATGCAATCTATTTTATTCTACTAATAAACACATTTGTGGAGATGTTTTAGCCAGAAAAAATACAATGATAAGAAAATTATAAAACAAGCATTTGTAATGGAGTTAGTTTGTGGATGTAGCATAGTGTCTAAATAGTGACATGCAAGGCATTTGACCATAATTCAGTGTTTGATGCCTTGGATGTGGTTACAAAAAATAATAACACGAGATTAAACACACATAGAGAATCTGAGGTGTTTGTTATGAAGCTGCATCTTTGTACCTGAAGGAAGCCAATATGGTCATCTGATATAGCCTGTTCCTCTAGCCGGCCTCTGCGCTCCTGCAGCTGTGTTAATTTTGACTCAAATTGGGTGATGATGCTTTGTCCTCGTCCAGTCACAGCCTCTCTCTTCTCCTCGATCCCGCCCACCAACTCACTGCGGATGCGATTAACTGAGAGTGTAACATCAGAGAGGACCTGCTCCACTTCGCACAGCTCAGCCTGAGCGTAGCTCTGTCAAACACACTTTGCACTGTAAACCTGTACTGCAAACATGACCAGCACCATTCGACAGTTCAAAATATTTTGGGCACAAATGTTTATAATAAGGATGATGTCAAAAAAATAAAAAAAATGTAATTGTAACAAAGGCCCTTTTACAGTTTTTCACAGTAAATTTCTAAAAACTATCTATAGCTTTTAAACTCAAAAGACAATTATACAAGTATACATACATGTTCAGGATTGGTGGTACCCATGGTAAATATGATCAAAGAAGGCTGTAAAAATCAATCTGCATTGTCAATTATTTTGATCTTTTATTAAAAAAATGTACAATCTCAAAAAAATTCTAATCTAACCTTTCATTGGAGAATAAGAATTTAAACGGGCGGAAATATCATTATGAAATAATGTTTTTCTCTATTACACATTGGACACAATTAACGGCACCCTTTAATTTAATACTTTTTGAAACCTCCATTTGCCATTTTAACAGCTCTAGATTTTCTCCTATAATGTCTGATGAGGTTAGAGAACACCTGACAACAGATCAGAGACAATTCCTTCATCCAGAATCACTCCAGATCCTTCAGATTCACCACTGCATGTTGGTGCTTCTTCTCTTCAGTTCACCTCACTCATTTTCTACAGGGTTCAGGTCAGATGACTGGAATGGCCATAGCAGAAGCTTGGTTTTGTGCTCAGTGAACCACTTTTGTGTTGTTTTTAAGGTTTGTTTTTGGATTATTGTCCGGTTGGAAGATCCAAACATGGCCCATTATAAGATTTCTAACTGAGTCAGTAATTTATTGTTTTTTTATCTGTTGGTATTTTATAGAATTCATGATGCCATGTGTCTAAACAAGATGAGCAGGACCTCCAGCAGAAATATAGGCCCACAACATAAAACATACAGCTGTCATGGAACAACCTGCATCCCCAGCTAACAGGGAATGTTCTCGTAACTTTGGCTAACGTTCTATAAAGGTTCTCTCAAAGTTATCAAAAATGTTCTTGCGGTAACGTTAGTAGAACGTTTTCTTAACATTATCTGCCATTTATAAACGTTCTAAAAACATTAGCATAAAAACATTATCTTTGTGTTGCTAGTGGAACGTTCTAAAAACGTTAACATTACAAACGTTATAATTGCATTGTTAGAGGAACGTTCTAAAAACGTTAGCATGAAAAACGTTATAATTGTGTTGCTAGTGGAACGTTCTAAAAATGTTATCATGAAAAACGTTATCATTATGTTGTTAATTGAATGTTCTAAAAATGTTAGCATTAAAAACGTTATAATTGCATCGTTAGTGGAACGTTCTAAAAATGTTATCATGAAAAACGTTATAATTTTGTTGTTAGTGGAACGTTATAAAAACGTTATCATGAAAAACGTTATAATTTTGTTGTTAGTGGAAGGTTCTAAAAACGTTATCATTAAAAATGTTATCATTATGTTGTTAATTTAATGTTCTAAAAATGTTAGCATTAAAACGTTATAATTGTATTGTTAGTGGAACGTTCTAAAAACGTTAGCATTAAAAACGTTATAATTGCATTGTTAGTGGAACGTTCTAAAAACGTTAGCATTAAAAACGTTATAATTGCATTGTTAGTGGAACGTTCTAAAAATGTTATCATTTAGAAAACACAAATACACAATATAATTACCTCAAGAATCACAAAATGTACACAAATAGCAAACTTTTATCCGTCTTTGAACATTCAGCAAAACTGATGACATGGCAGTCAGAATCTCAGGATGATATGAACAAGAACACATGTGGTTATGTGTTTTGGAAAATTAATCCTGATAATGGGAGACAAAGAGGAATAGGATGAGAAAATAATAATTAAGGGGATGAGGTCAAAGGTCATTAGTTACCGCCCATGCTCACCGGAAAACCATAGTCCGTTCAAATAACGCGCCGACAAGAAAGGTCTATGTAACGTTAGTATACTTGTTCGGAACAAGTTGTTCCTGTTTGCAGTAGCGCTGATGTGCTGAGTGTTTTAATGGGCCTCCAGCTCATGGTTCAAGTGACATGCAGTACAGCTGATCTGGGCAATGCTGGTAAAATCTCTTCACTGATCTGCTCACATTCGCTGATAACACGTTTACTTGATGTTTCCTTACAACATCATTTCTATTCATTTCCCACTGATTTGCGCGATCTGATGTGATGAGCATTAACTCATATTACGCGGTCATATCTCTGTATGAATGGAAGACCGAGACACGCGTTTTCCTTTAGCATACACACACACACACACACACACTGAAGCGCGCGTGACGTCTCAATGAGGACATAAACACATGAACAACATCTCCAGAACTGTTCTAAGAGTCACTTCATGAGCGCTTCACCGTTTAATTTGAGTAAAAGCGTTTCATATCTTCATATCACAGAAATGTAAAGGTATTCACGCAAACCGTCAAAATAAACGTTTTTTAGACAGTGCAGCAGAAATATTTGTTCAGTAGAATGTACATACTACTACTACTACAATTATGAAAACTAATTTTTTTAAGGAATGACCACACAACCATTCCAACATGTTTTAATTTTAATAGTAAATTCCCTTTGTTTGCCAAAAAAGTTTAATTTTAAAAAATGTAAAGATGTTTTATGCCTTAATTTGATAACCAGATACACAACACAGAATTTCTGAGGAAAAATAAAACATTTAATTTGGCTATTTAAAAAAAACAAATAACATTAGGTTAGAGAAAATAAAACATAACTTTATAATTGTCGTTTTCTTCAATCATATAATTATGATAACAGCTAAAATACATTGCATGTAAAGTGTTGAAGGGTACATTGTGTTCACATGATCAGGATGGTACCACCTCCGCCGCATTTTGAGAAAGAAAAAACCCTGTTTGCAGGACTATACATTATTTGGATAATTAGTCAAAAACAACAACAGTTATGTCTGATTCTGTTGCATAGAACTGAATATTGATATTTAATATTAATATATTTTCTGTCATAATTTCTTTCAATAAAAGTGTGGTTATTTTATTGGCTTGTGTTTTTTAAATTCTGTCATTCAAATTGAGTTAAATTAAAAGTCTTTCAAAATTGCTTTTTAATAAAATAAATAATTATTACAAAGCATTTTCGGTTTTGGTTTTCGACCAAGCACATCCAGAATTCTGTTTCGGCCCAGAATTTTCATTTTGGTGCATCACTACCATTTACTGTAACTACATACAGAGCACTGTTTGCAACCACATGCTCCTTTAAAGGATTACACACAGACACCAGTATGCAGAGAGACATTTAAGAGGGTTTATTCTCCAAATAACTTTAAAGTAATGTTGCTGAGAAATGTGTTAATGTTATGTGTGGACTCTTGTTTTTGTTCCACATTATCTTTCGGTCCATTAATCTTTGCCTCTCACAAAAGCCACAATTCTTATAAGAAGAGAGTAAAGGCTTGTGTCATGCTTGAGCTTTAGTTAGGATCAAAGGTGGAAGTTAAGTTGCACAATATTTAGATTTTATTATTATTTTTTATACTATTATTTAGATCTATGTCTTAGTTTTAGGTTGTACTATATTTACCTTATTTGTATTTGCATTTTTTATGTAATATGGCAATTAAATGCTCTAAATGGGTTTAGTTTTCAGTTATTAAAATATTTCAGCAATAATATTTTTATTTTTCTAAAAAGGAAACAAATTACTTGTTTATTTTTAGAGACTTGTCTTATTTTCTCTTGTATATTTAGGATTGCTCATTAAAAATAAAATGTAGTTCTTATCCAATTACTCGATTAATCGATGTAATTTTCGGTAGAATATTCAATAGCTACAGCCCTAAATGTAATGTTTCCAAACATTTGGCAGGTACTTAAATAATAACATTTATATTAATAATTATACTATACTTTATAGTAATAATTGTTATTGTCATAAATATTAAATGTTGTTTTTTATTTTATAGGAAAATATTATTACAATCAAGAAATCCACATGTTTTTCAAAAGGCGATTTTGCACCGGAGGAAACTTTTCATAGTTCATAGAACTATTGCCGGAAGTTCCCACTTTTTGGCTTGTTCTCACCACAGTGGGAATTGGTTCTCCAGGAATGACCCTGCTGGCTAGTTCCTAGAACTTCACCGTGCATTTTTGCATTAACTGTCCTTTGTGCAGTGCACTTTAAAATTATTTTTCATTTCATTTTTTATTTCCTAATTATTTTGATGCAGTAATATGTAATTAGTGTTACTAATTAAATACTTGATTGTGCAAATGGGTATTTTTTTACTGCTCTAGCTCTTTTCTTAAAGTAACTTTTTTTTAATTTGTGAAGCTCAATTATCGTATGCTGCACATCAGAAATATATTCTTTGATTTTTCCCATTGTGATGGATGAATAAGGGAATTCGTTTTTGTTTTCCCTCCTATTTATATTCATGTGAAACAGGAAGGCATGTCTGAATAATTTTATGATCATAATTACCATGGAGTTCTCAAAATTGTAAATATGAATGGGAACATACTTCACAGATATTTTGCTCATAAGAATTTTAGGGTACCAATAATTGTGTCCAACGTGTATTTGAGAAAAATACAATTATTTCATAATGAGATTTCCCCCCATTTTCAATTGTTTTAGTTCAATGAAAGGTTAGATTTCTTTGTTCTTTTTTAAATAAAGATCAAAAGGATTAATAATGCAGGTTTATTTTCACAGCTTATTTACCAAGGGTACCAACAATTCTGACCACGTGTGTATATGTTGAATTAGTCTTGTATTCTGCAAACTGTGCAATGACAGTAAAGCTAGACAAGAGTATTAAAATACCTGCAAGGTGTGTAATTTGCTCTTCAGCTCAGTCAGCTGGGCATTTCTTTTGTCAATACATGTCTGAAGGTCCAGTTCTGTTTTCCCAGGAGTCTCTATGAGATGAGAAAAAATAAGTATCTTAGATCTAAAATCTCTCTCTCTCAGTCTTTTGTGAAGCACTAAATATCAATCATACATTATAAAGTCCACCCTGTGTCTCTATGATGTTCTGCTGCTGGAATATGGTTGCGGCCCTGAAAGGTCATTTTTCGATATGGGTGCTAGGACTCTTCGTGGTTGGGTGCTTATGAAATATTACATGGCAGTCAAAAGAGTCAAAATATCCCATCTATGTCTTAATGTTCTGATCCACAGATATCACTCTGATGTGTTTTTTGTTCAGTGTTAAGTTTATGTGGTTGGTTTAGTCCCTTGTCATTGTCTATGATATTGTTTCACCCATTTTTCCCCCAAATGCTGTACACTTGACTGCTTAAACAAAATCATAACTCAGGAGAGGGATGAGTTAGGTGCCAAAGTTTTGTCCAGAAGAAGAATGAGATAACAACAGTGATGGTTTTCTACAACAAGCCCCACTAAGAAGAAGAAGAAAACAATAACAACAAATACAATGATAAAAAGAACACTAAGAAAACAATAGGTGTTTTATCACCTTTAATTCTCTGCTCCTAACAATAGTGATAAGTTCACCCAAAATGAAAATTCTGTGCATCATTTATTCAACCTCATGTCATGCCATGTATGTAAAATTATACTGACGCCAAGCTTTTGAATAGTATGAGATTATTTATTTTGTTAAATACTTAAAGAATGTTTGTAACCAAACAGTTGATGGTAGCCATTGACTTTCATAGTATTATTTTATACAACCTGAATTCCGGAAACATTTTTTAAATTTGAATAAAATGAAAACTAAAAGACTTTCTAATCACATGAGCCAATATTTTATCCACAATAGAAAATAGAAAACATAACAAATATTTAAATGGCGAAATTGTACACTTTTATCACACTTAATGAGCTCATTTCAAATTTGATGCCTGCTGCAGGTCTCAAAAAAGTTGGCACGGGGGCAACAAAGGGCTGAAAAAGCAAGACATTTTGAAAAGATTTAGCTGGGAGAACATCTAGCAACTAATTAAGTTAATTGACATCAGGTCTGTAAGATGATTAGCTATAAAGGGGATGTCTTAGCGAGGCAGAGTCTCTCAGAAGTAAAGATGGGCAGAGGCTCTCCAATCTAGAAAAGAGTGCATAAAAAGGGACAAGGCCAAAGACCTTTGTTGGATACCCGTGGTCTTTGGACTCTCAGAGGACACTGCATCACTCATCGGCATGATTCTGTCATTGACATTACTAAATGGGCCCAAGAATACTTCCAGAAAACACTGTCATTCTTGACATTCTTGTTGGAAATCACGGCACCGTGTCCTCCGGGCTAAAGAGGAGGGAGACCTTCCAACTTGTTATCAGAATTCAGTTCAAAAGCCAGCATTTCGGATGGTATTGGGGTGCATAAGTGCATACGGTATGGGCAGCTTGCATGTTTTGGAAGGCACTATGAATGCTGAAAGGTGTATATAAAGGTTTTAGAGCAACATTTGCCCCCCCCCAAATGACGCGTATTTCAGGGAAGGCCTTGTGTATTTCAGCAGGACAATGCAAAACCACATACTGCAGCTATTACAACAGCAAGGCTTCATAGTAGAAGAGTCCAGGTACTGAATTGACCTACCTGCAGTCCAGGTCTTACACCTATAGAGAAAATTTGGCGCAAATGAAAAATACGTCAAAGAAGACCACGAAGTCTTCAGCAGCTGGAGACCTATATCAAGCAAGAATGGAACCAAATTTCAACACTGAAACTCATAACCTTGATGCCCAGACATCTCCAAACTGTTTTGAAAAGAAGAGATTTTATTGTGAATAAAACATTAGCTCATGTGATTTGGGTTGTATATTTATTCAGGTATTTTTTATATGTAAACAGAACATTAAATATTATTCTGTTCAACAGAAGAAAGAAACTCAAAGTTTTGGAACAACTTGAGGGTGAGTAAAAAATGAGAGACAGAATGATAATTTTTGCATGATCAATCCCTTCTTGTCTCTTACTGTTGTAGTTTGGAGCTGCAGTGAAAACATATATTTCCCCATTACCTGTTTGCTAGCGCGTTCTGTCTGCACTGAGACTGTTGTGTGTGTGCGGTGTTCCTCCAGCACGCAGATGGCACAAATGCACTTCTGATCTGTGCGGCAGTAAACCTCCAGCAGTCGGTGATGTTCCTGGCAGGTTCGGCCTCGCAGGGCCTCGTGAGGATCCAGCAGTCGATGGGAGACATAGAATGACGTCTGCTGATGTGGCATCACGTGAATCTCGCAGTATGACGCAGTGCATGTAAGACAGGAACGCACAGCTTTCTTTTTCTTGCCGCTGCAGACGTCACATAAAATCTGCTCCGCATCAGCCAGAGAAGCTCCATTAATAACTGCGTTTTGCCTTGGCTTCGGTTGAGGAGTCCCGCCGTACTGCATCTCTTTATATTTCTGGGCGATATGTGCAAACACACGGTTTATGCTGAGCTCAGGACGCTCCTCAAACACCCGTTTGCACAGTGGACAGCTGCACATGGAGCTGGAGGCCCAGTAGCCCCCGATGCAGCCCTGGCAGAAGTTGTGTCCACATGGCGTGGAGACGGGCTCGCTGAAGAGATCCAGACAGATGGAGCAGGTCAGCTCCTGCTCAGAGAACACATCTAGCTGGGCCATCCTGGGCTTCTGTTACAGCCTAGAAAACATCACATATCCATGCATTGAAAAATTATCAAGCCCTGACTCTGGGCTAGTTGTTGTATTAAATGAGCTATTATTGATTGGCATTAAATTGACATTAAAATGCTGGATGCAAAAAAAAAACATAAAATCAAGACATAAACTGAAATTATATTTCTTTCCCCTGTTGAAAACTCAGAAGCTAAGACCAGGAGACTCTTGGGTCTCTTCAGCAGAGTTCTTTATTAAGAACGCGGTGCTGCAGTCATCAAAAGTCTGACTACGGCAGTGATACATTGTAGTTTATATACATTGAGGGGCAGTGCTTAAAATGGAAACAAAGCACCTGGGAGACGACCTTAAACAAAGCATGCAAATAAAGTATTCAGGTATGGCAACCTGCCCCATTTCATCAGTCCTAATCCAATCAGCATAACTAGTCAAAGAATGGGACAAGGCCACCAAGAGCCATTAAAGACACACGGTAAGAGACATCGTAATTTGGCTCATTTGATTTACAATAAAGAGAACAGGAACTGGCAGAAACCTCTTGCTACAAACTTTGCTTGAGATAATCATTTGTTTGACCTTACATGCTAGATACAATGTAATTCACCTTAGTTTTACAGTAGATCTAAGACAGATACACCCCCTTTCAATATGTTTTTTTAATTGAATGACATACAGTTCTTAAAATATCATAGTGGGAGATCTGATTTCAATAAGTAAACATTGACTTTTTCCCCTCTATTTTTACATAGGTCTCTCTTACAGTCCTACAGCGCAAACTTCCTAAGTATGTATATGGTTCTTATTTATAGTGTGTCATTTTTTCTGCTTATTGTAATGTAGATAAACTGCATTGTGACTGCATCATACCTTAACCAGAGAAATAACACTGACAGTTGTGTATGGGCTTGAAAACATGTTTTCTTTTTGTGTGTGGTCACTCTGTGCTGTCCCGTGGTGGTTTGGAAAACTAATGTGGCTGCTGAGGTATTTCCGGTGACTAGTGCATCAAGAATGTCATGAGCACTGCAGGCATAGATCACACTAAACACTAGCACTAAACCAACATTAACCAGCATAAAGCAGGTCTTTTCACAAGGAGGTGCCTAGTCATTAATGCACAATCACACACCACTAGATGTGCAGACACATCTCAGAACAAAGGTCATGCACACAAACATCTTGTAAAATGCTGAAAATCAGGTTTAACAACATCTGGTTAAATTCCTTTACTGAGGTTCAAAATACTGTTCTAACATACAGCGCATAAACTGCGTCTACTTATTGCTTATTTAGTTATAGACACTTGCATGGCTCTCTTTATAAGTCCAGTCAGTGTCTCGTTTAAGTGTACAGTGCTGGTAGTTGATGGATCTGATGAAGTGTAGACACCAAACTAACAACTGTGACTGAAGAACACTGACAGACAGTCCAACTGTTCAAGTAAAAAAAAACACATGAACCTGAATACTCATATTAGATGCTTACTGAATTAATCATCTAACAATGAAATGCAATTAATTGAGAACTGTGATAATGATTTCTGATATCATGGTTTTAAACTCTAGTAAGCGGTACCAGCCTACAAAAATATAAACTTAATTTCTTGCTTTACTGGAAGCAAAGCAGGCTTTATGGACAGATCCCCAACAGCACAGTGAGAATATTCACAGCTATAGAGCTGACTTACCGCTTATGTTGTGCTGTGTGGCTCTTCTTGTATTTCTGTGCTGTGGATCTCTTTATCTTGACAGTGCAGGTCTCTGTGTTCATGCTGTCTTGTGTGCGAGCCTGTCCAGTTGAACATGTTTTACTTCAACACTCACAGGGATTGGCCACGGCTCCCAAAAGCAGTCGAGTAGGTCTGACAGGCTAGGCCAGTCAGCCAAACACATGTTTGCATGTTAGACACAGCCAACATATTTGAGAGAAACAGAAGTGTGTCAGAAAAGGAGAATTACCCTTTGAAACAGGAGCAGATGTGACAAGATCAGTCATAGCAATCCACTGAATAACACGTCGAATTACAGAAGATAGTTTGTGGATGCCTTCCATCAGAGAACCTGCACAGAACCACACATCCAACAACACTCAAACTCGAGATTAGAATCAGTTTTTTTTTTAAAGAAAGAAAAAGAAACGGTTTGTTAGGAAGACATGTATTTTATAAAAATAAGAACTTGAACACCTCAATAAATCAAGCCACAGTAAATCTCTTAAAGACCAAAATGTGTGTGCGTGGGGGGCTAGAGTTCAGAACTATACAAACATGGCAGACGTTCATGAGAAAGACCGTTAGAGAGAGACATCAATAAATGAAAAGTGATGAAGATAAGTATTTATTTAATATTATGTGTGTAGTATGCATCTGATACAACATTGTGAACTTAAAAAAAAAATATATATATATATATATATATATATGATATATATTGATCAGCAACCGGTGAGTAGCACACAACTCGCATTACAAATCAGGATCACAACAGAAAAAACAGTAATAGTAATAGTAATAACAACAATGATAAAAGTAACAAAAACACATAAAACTAAAAAAAGAGAAAATCCATGCAGAACATTTATCATAAAACACAATGGAGGAAAACAAAAACAATCATGTCCAATTCACATCACCATATTTGTATAACTAGATAAATAAATAGGGTTATGTAGATTTATATTTCATTTTTCATATAATGGGTACCATTTGAGGGCTATCTCAAACCGATTTGTTCATAATGGCTTTCCTTGTCAGCATCAACAAAGGATGTATAATCTCATTATGTTATGTAGTAAACCCATAGGTGAAGCTTTAACTGTAACTTTGCAAACATCTGAAATGGTCTTACAAATTAAAATCCAAAATATATATTCTCATGGAAATTTTTACACTTCATACTGTTAGGTGACACCTGTTTGTTAAATTTTCTGTATCTATATGGTGACACATAGGCTTTATGTACAATGTAAAACTGCATTTCTCTTAATTTATAAGTCCATCTCTATTTCAACCCAAGAAGCATCAGGAAGTTTATGAATCCAGCTCATAATTATTCAGGCTTGTATTGCCCAAGCATACAATTTAAGGTTAGGCAATGCCCATCAACCTTTACCTGTTGGTTGTTGTAGAACATCCAGATTAATCTTAGATTTCCTTCCTGCCCATATAAATTAATATATTGATTCCTTTATTACTTTAAGATCATTTAAAGAAAACTGAAGGACCAGATATCTGTGCATGGCCCTTGTGAAGACATGGCATAATGGCATTCGTCCCACTTTATATGGGATCAATGCCAATATAAGGCCTTATATTGGTCCCACTTTATATGGGCCTTTATATGGACTTGTAACCCGAGGTTGTGGGTTCGAATCTTGGCTCCGGCAAGAATTGTCCATGACAAGAGGTGAGACCCTAGAGCAAGGCCAACCCCCAACTGCTCCCTGGGCGCCGCAGCATTGGCTGCCCACTGCTCCAGGTGTGTGTGCACTTGGATGGGTTAAATGCAGAGCACGAATTTCACTGCTGGTTATACTCTGTATAATTGTGTATGTGACAAATAAAAAAATATTCTAATTCTTCTTCTTATATTGAGTGGCCTTAACTATGTACTGACATCAAACATAAATAAAGTGTATTATTGTGTTCATATTGTATTGCAAAACACGTTTGCTGCTGGGATGGGATGCGGGTAAGGTTAGGGACAGGTTTGTTGGTATGGGTATGTTTAAGGATGGGTTAAAGTGTAAGGGTGTGCCAACAGTGTAATTATAAATTAATTTGTAGTATACTTAGCATGAAAACATATCACTTTAAATCTCTACAAACAATAAAGAAACTCAAATTTTTCTGAACACAGATGGACAGCTAGCATGCACACCCTTTAATCACACTACTTCCCTTCTTTTACACTCTGGCACAGAGAAACCTCTGAGGTGATATGTACTCTCTCATGTTCCCCGGTGGCTAAAATAGACAAAGTGCAGAAACTCAGTTTTAGGAAATTCCTGTTCTACTAAAGAAAGCAAGATACCTACATTTTGGATGGGATGAGTAATTTGACTTAAAACCAACCATCAAGTTTAGGTGTATAATGCAGTTTTATATTCAAGCTTAATTGAATCATGTTTGTGCATTGTGTGTAGCATCTGAGTCATGTTGACTTTGGCCTGATATTACACAGCTTCTTTCTGCCACATGCCATTACGTCACCACTGAAATATCTGAATAGATCAATGTTTCTTTCCTTAAATGCCACTGTTGTTTGACTTGCTATAATATGAATTTTGCTGTCTTGGAAAACTTTTGATAAACAAATGATGTGTTCATGCAGTGTGATTGCGAACAACACCTATGTGATTTCTAACCCTTTTATTATACAACAGGGTCCACTCAAAATAATTTCAACAAGGTCAGCACACTCCTCATGCTGATATACCACTGTCCATTTACAGTCTGTGCAGTAATAATCCATTTGGAGCCTGATTCTGTGCAGTAGTGATTTGTTTGCAGGCAGAGTCAGTTGCTGCTTTGTTCATCAAAGACAACATATAGCTTTCTCTTGCTGGATATGCTTTCCCTATGAACAACTTCAGTCATCTTATGCTACAGAAGAGGAAGAACTAGCCAAACGTTAAAGCATCAAAACCAACTACATGTATTCTGGATCCTATACCTATTAACCTACAGAGAGTTTGTGCGCGTGTTGCAGGGTGTCGGCTGGTGTTTTGGTTGGCCATGTCCTGTCGAGCACCCTGTCTAAATCAGAGTTACAAATGACTTGCTTGTATCATCTGTCCTTGGCTTTTCAACTACTATCAGATTAACACTACAGACCATGGCATTCTCTTGAATAGGCTCGAGAATTATGTTGGCATTTGTGGACCCACCACAAATCTATTAACCAGCTGCTACTAGTTTGTGTGTGTGTTAAGGATAAGGTATCAGTCCAAACACAAATTAAGTATGGAGTGCCACAGGGATCAGTCTTAAGTTCTTCACTTTCCTTCTTGTATATACCTCCATTGGAGGACATTACATTGACATCCCATAAATTTACATTACATTCCAATTCAATTTTTTTTCCTCCCATGTGAGACAGATTAGATATGACCCACGAATTTAGCTGTAAAAAAGCACATGGATTCACACTGATGAATTATGTCAGTTCAGGTGGACACTTTTCCTTGGAGTGGTGCCAAATGTTGGGCTACATTTACACTGTTGCTGCGATTTAAAGCTATCTACCCCTATGATTTCGACAGAAGGGAAAACAGCAGACAAAACATGATTGGCCCAGGTTTGGGCTGGTTTTGACCCCAAAGATCTAGTTAACTACAGACAGGGGCGGCGCCAGCGAATTTTGAAGGCAGGTGCTGAGGGGGTGCTAGATCACTGACCAGGGGAGCTGCGCAATTTTTATATATATATATATATATATATATATATATATATATATGTGTGTTAATGTCGCAAACTTGGAAATATTTCTGTTTTAAACCGTGAAGGCGAGCCAATGGATATTACATCAGCAACGTGAAAATTTTGCGCAAGAGGTATGCCGGTGAACGTCTTAATCTCAGTAAATTAGAGAAAGTGAAAGTAAAAACGGAATAACGGAGTAATGACGAAGCTTTCGGCATTTGACGCCGCATATTCTCTCAGAGACGAATCTACTTCGGTATACCTAGCTGTTTTAATTTATTCCCTTAATATTTCTCGTGGCCTGTACATAGTGAAAAAAAGAGAAGAAACGCAGCTATTTCGTGTTAAACAGGTTGTTTTTTTAAAGTCGGTGTTTAAAATAGGCTAAAGCTTATTATTTCGTTGATTTTTATTGATGACTGCATTGTTAATAATAGGTCTATAATTCATTGTATAATTATAGACCTGTTTTAACATTTTATTTGAGGAGTAAAAAGCCATTTTTTAAAAGCCAAAGATTTTATTTTATTAAATTAAACAAGCACAATATTCAGCATTCAATCAAATATTCTTGAAGATTTTGCATATTGACATTCATTGAACAACATTTCAGAATTTCAGTCAAGGGCAATATCAAAATGCACCCATAGCACTGTGGAAATATCAGTATTCAAAAAAGCTTTGACAACGATCACTTACTATTTACAATCTCAAACTAGGACAATGCGACGGTTGTTGTGGTTGACGGCAAAAGCATCAATGATGCGCTGAACTTCCAAAGCCTTCGCTCTTCTTGTATTGATGGCCAAGAGTGCCAAGTCGCTGTTCCGGGCGTCCCCATCCAGACTGGAAGCTTCTTTGCTGGTTTCCAAACATCTGGGCTGGGTATTTACGGATAGGGCGTCTTGGTCCTTCGTCTGGTTTCTGGCTTAAATCCATAGGCCCCTTAACACTTGACCTTGTGTTGCTAATTTGAATGGAACTTGAAGTTGTACTAGCTGCAGTCTCTGCATCCGCGGCAAAATCAGCAGACTCCTCGTTCAGAATCAACATCTGAAACGTTCTCAACATCGGGCAAATTTACGTTTATGTTATCATTCACTAGGAACTAAACTACAATTACGAGATCGCTTACTTGGCAGAAGGAACCGCTCCATTTTTATTTAAAAAAGCTGAAGCGACAAGCGTAGCTAATTCCCAAACGGTAAAAAAATATTTTTTTTCTGGCCAAAATATATTTTAAATATATGTTAAATATATGTTGTATCTGTGATGTTCAATAAAATATATTTTTTTATCGTATGGGAATTAGCTACGCTGTCGCGCTTGCGCTTTTTTTTAAATAAAAAATGGAGCGGTTCCTTCTGCCAAGTAAGCGATCTCGTAATTGTAGTTTAGTTCCTAGTGAAAATGAGAACATAAACGTAAATTTGCCCGATGTTGAGAACGTTTCAGATGTTGATTCTGAAACGGAGGAGTATGGGTTCACGTGACCCATCACGTCACATATGTGATACGCATACGTAATGAGTAAAATATTTGTATTTTATTTGTTGTTTTAAATTATTTATTTATTACAATATAGGCTGTATAAAATAGCTTCCAGAAAAAAAATATTTGGGGGTGCTATGGGGGTGCTTTGGTCTTTCTTGCGGGAGCTGAAGCACCTGCTAGCCCCTCCCTAGCGCCGCCACTGACTACAGACCAATCTCAAATCTCCCTTTTCTGTCAAAGATACTAGAAAAGGTAGTGTAGCCCTCTCCCGTTGTACGGCTCAAATGATAAGTATGTCTAGGGGGAATTTAAATAAAACAAACTTTTGGGTGAGAGTTACATCTATAAATTTGTAAAGGACTGTTTGCACTTTAGCAATAACAGACCGTAAAATACAACCCAGAGTCTCAGATGTCAGTATGAAGTGTTTAAAACTTATATACAGAGCGTGGAAGTGGCTGTGTACTGTTTCTATTGCATAATATAAATTCCAATCCCACTGAAATTACTCAACTGTACATTAAACAACTAACCATTAACTGTTTTTCTTCACAGGAAGATCACAGAACAAAGAGATTGTCAATAAACCTTTACATTTATTAAACGTGGACTCTTTTGTCTGTTGTTACCTTTTTCTGTAGTTAAATCACTTTAGGGCCATTGACCCAATTTACACATTGTAAACACAACCAAACATAGTTCAAACAGATAATCAATAAACGAATATTCACAACAGAATAGTATAATCAAAATACCCCAAAATAAAGTTTTACCCAGCTGGGATTTAAGTCTCTCTCGTTGGCGCAAAATGTTGGAGCTCATTTGAATGTGCAACAATTATGAGTACTCACGAAATCCAGGGAAATAGAAGTTCAAATGCACAGTACCAGTTCAGGAATCAATTAAATGATTTGCAAATCCAATCGTCATGAACGTCTTTCTCGCGAATCAGCAGTCGCGAATGTCCTCGCAAATGCTCCGTCCGTGATGCAACCAGGCTCGATCCGCGGCCGCGGAACAGCCTCAGTCTCTCTGTCAATCGCACCGTCTTTGTCCGACTGAGGTAAAGTTGGTTTTACATTCGCACATTCACAACATTCACACATTTCCACGTTCAATAACTTTCTAATTATATGTGTAATAAATTAGTTTTTTTGCAAATTCTAATCAGCAACATCATTGTAAACCTACTATGTCTTTTCACCATCGATCAAAATGGCCAAGTATTGTTTTAATGGCATATTTACTTGCGAATGTCCGCTGAATGTCCAATATAGTGTGCTTAACAAAGTAATTGAATGCAGAAGTCCGAATGTGCGAATATAAAACCAACTTTACCTAACGTTAAGACTTTGTCCGTTCCTTTGTGCGTCTCTCTCTCTGAACTCCTAACACTACAAAATGGTCATCAATCCTTGGATGCAACAATAAACACGACTATCAGTTCTTAGTTGGAACAAATAACACGCGGTTATTTACATTTCTTGGATAAAAAATAAATAAAAGACACGAGTATTATTTTTCTCCCTCAATAGACCCCTTCACGGTATACGTCACAGGAAAATTCGAAGTTCACAGTGCGCATGTCGGGGTCAGAAAGTTCATTCCATCCCATTGAATTGTGTGTTAACCAGAGAATTTCTCGTCAAGACAAAACTTAGGGCTGTGACGGTGGCAGATTTTTACCACCGCGGTGGTAATGGACCAACTACCGCAGGTGGCGCGGTGTTGTGATATATATATATATATATATATATAATTCTGAAATGCAAAAATAAATAAATAAATGATGATCTATTAACAAACATACGTGTTTATTTTAGCACTTACGTCAGTGAACACTCAGCCTGCAAAACACTAAAATAAATATCAAATAAATAATACAGTTAAATAGGAAAGTAGCCTTAAATGAGAAAGTTAAATACACCCGGTGTGTGACGTCACGTGCACTACCGCCGGTGACGCGGTTGTCACGGCCACCATCACAGCCCTAGACAAAATGCCTACTTGTTGCGTCGTGGACTGTGAAAATCGCACCAGTTCTGGAGTCAAGTTTTTCAGGATTCCTGCAGGATCTCATCCGTTTCAAAAAATAGACGACATCTGTGACTGAAAGCTATTAAACGGGCAGACTGGGACAATACTACGATCAAAGAGGCTCGTGTTGGTAGCGCTCACTTCATATCAGGAAACGTTAAAGTCATCCTTTATCGTCCCTTTCTGTTTGCTTAAACTCGAAAGCCTGGATTGCATGAACAGTTTTCTGTACGTTAAGCTATGCAAGTTAATAGTGTTGTAAATGTCATGGACCTGTGTCATGCTACAGACGTAGCCAGCTGCTAGTAGTTAGCCGCAGGCTAGCGCCAACATTGTGCCAACAACGGTAGAGTTAAGCCATGATAAGTAAACAAATGTTTTCTGTAAACTGTAAACTGATTTAATAGTTAGGTGAAGTTTGATATCTGACATAAATTGTGGCATGCTACAGACTTAGCAGATAGCAGACTAGCTTTACATTAGCGCTTTCACTATGACAACAGTAGATCGTGTTGTAATCAATGTGCAATTCAGGCATCACTTGACTCCAGTAGTCCTGACTTTGTGCCCTCCTTGTTTGTGTACACAAAACAAAGCCAGACACCCAAGACAAAAATGGAAAGGTACAAATAATATTTAAAAAGTATCTTATCTATCTATAAGGCTTGTCTGTTTCTCCTTGACACAATATGCCGGTCTATTAGCTGCGCCATTTTTCTGACCCCAAGCTGCGCGTGCACCCAACCTAGGCTTTCGATGTTTACAAACATTGAAGGGGTCTATTGCATCACCCCATCTTTTTTTATAGCCCCGCCCCTTCCACTCTTGCGGTCATTCTCTAGACACCTCATTGGATAATCAGTAACATTCCTGTTTTTTCTTAATAAAATAAAAACTCAGATTTTAAAGTCCACATCAATGTTAAACCCTTTCTTTTTTCCGTTTAACAGAAAACATTTATGAATTTTAAGTCCAATAATAAAAACTAAAACAACTTAATAGACCCTATTTTAGTAGGGCTCTACAGTAGTATCCTCACAATTATATTTCTTCTTCGAGAAAAAATTATCTGTGAGGATTTCCAGTCAGGATTTAGACCAGGGGTCCTGAAATCTGGAGAGTCTTCAAGATCATTAGAAAATCACAGGTAGGTGAGTTTGATCATGGTAGGAGCTAAACTCTGCAGCAGATTGGACCTCCAGGAAAAGATTTGAGGAACCCTGATTTAGACCATCTCATAGTATTGAGACTGCTCTCATTAGTGACAAATGACCTGCTCTTATCATCTGATCGTGGTTGTATCTCTCTATTAATGCTACTGGATCTTAGTGCCACGTTTGACACTATCGATCACAACATTATTTTGAATAGACTACAAAACTTTGTTGGCATTAGTGGAAGTGCACTAGCATGGTTCAAATCATACTTATCTGACCACCATCAATTCATAGCAGTGAATGAAGAAGTATCATATCGATCACAAGTGCAGTATGGAGTACCTCAAGGCGCAGTACTTGGGCAGTTGCCCTTGGGAAATATCATCAGGAAATACGGGGTTAGCTTTCACTGTTATGCTTATGATACTCAGCTCTATATGTCTTCGCGACCCGGTGAAACACACCAAATTGAGAAACTTATGGAATGCATAGTTAATATAAAAAAGTGCATGACCAATAATTTCTTACTACTAAATTCTGAAAAAACAGGTGTGTTAATTATCTGACCTAAAACCCACACAAGTAATAACCTAGAACACTGTCTAACACTTGATGGCTGCTCTCTCGATTCTTCGTCATCAGTCAGGAATCTAGGTGTGCTATTTGACAGCAATCTCTCTTTTGACAGCCACATTTCTAGCATTTGTAAAACTGCATTTTTTCATTGAAAAAATGAAAAAAATGAAAAATGAGAAATGAGAAATGCCCAGAATGGTTTAGCTCCTCAGTACTTGAGTGAGTTCTTATCCCATTATAGTCCTCCACATTCACTGCGTTCTCAAAACTCATGGCCATTTGATAATACCTAGAATTTCAAGATCAACTGCAGGTGGCAGATCCTTTTTCTATTTAGCACCCAAACTCTGGAAAAATCTACCCAACAATGTTCGGGAGGCAGACACACTCTGTCAGTTTAAATCTAGATTAAAGACCCATCTCTTCAACCTCGCATACACATAGCACACTAATACACTTCTAATATTAAAATCTGTTAAAGGATTGTTAGGCTGCATTAATTAGGTCAA
Organism: Gymnocypris eckloni scoliostomus; assembly: GCA_027564155.1. NCBI lineage: Eukaryota > Metazoa > Chordata > Actinopteri > Cypriniformes > Cyprinidae > Gymnocypris > Gymnocypris eckloni. The sequence continues at coordinate 32,880,416 of CM050427.1, read as the reverse complement.
CCGGAACCGAGAACACTTCCTATAAAACACAATGTACTTGTTACAATTGTAAGAAGATTGACATCTACGCTATTAGTCTGTTTCTTTCTTATTCCGAGGTCACTATAGCCACCAGATCAGTCTGTATCCAGATCAGATGATGAATCAGCACCTAGAGACAACCTTTATAGGACATGTAGATGAGCCCTAGAGACAGATCCCCAGTGAGGACCCCGTCACTTAGACAGCCATCGGGAAAAGGCCACTGGAACCAGTTGAGCTCTTACAATCTGACTTTGCTGCAGTTGGAACAAACTGCTGGTTCGTCTGGCCAGAGGGGAACTGGTCCCCGGATGAGCCTGGTTTCTCCCAAGGTTTTTTATCCATTCTGTCACCGATGGAGATTTGGTTCCTTGCCTTGGCGACAGGCGTCTGGCTTGCTTAGTTGGGGACACTTCATTTCCAGCGATATCATCAACTCGATTGCACAGATACTATTTAAACTGAACTGAGCTGGACGAGGCCATCACAAAATTCAATAATGAAATAACTGAAAATTGAGTGTTAGATCTTGTCATTTTACATTATTGACACTATTTTCCTATTTTGATTTTCTGCAGTTGCTTTTGCCGCTTTTCCACTGCATGGTACGGCACGGTTCATGGCTCGGCACGCATGGCTCAGTTCGGGTCGGTTTGCATTTCCACCGCAGTTTAGTACCGCTATAGAGTGGGCGGATTATTCACGTCGTTATAATTCGCCGCCTCTACTGCCGTGACATCATCGTACAAACAAACTCACAACAAAGAAAGGAGACTTCTTCACTCTCGGCATGTTGATGTTTTTAACAGCAATGGAGAGGTCTATGAGAATGCTTGGTATTTACCCCAGCAGCAGAGACTGTGGTGCAGTGCCACGGGCTGTAGATGAGGAGAGCAGGAATGTTCGTGCAGGTGTGCTGCGTTACTTGATTAGTTAACTATTCATGCAGCGTGTTCTGTAAAGTGAATTATCAATAAACTTTTGAATATTTCAAAATGTACAATGTATCCCTTGTTTTTTATTTATGTGATGGTTTTTATAATCGCGGCATTAATCATTTGTCTTTTCAAGAGGTTCATTACGTGCTCATACAATAATACATATTTAATATAGTCTGGAGGTACACTTATTCGATCAGATTGTTTTAATTGAAGCAAAACACAGATACAGAGGTAAAAATATAAACAGAAAACATACTCTGAAAATATAGCAAGTTCAAATGTAACGTTATACATAAGGCTTTTCCTTGATCGCGCCATCAAGCTCTTGCTGGATCCGCTCCTCGGCTATCAACGCGAGGAACGTCTGAACTTCCTCAACAGACAACGACACTGCTATTTTGTGGTTGATGCAAAAAATGCGTTTGTTTAAACAGAAGTTGCGTCCGATCCTTCGCTGGCTGTGCTGATTTAAATCTAGCGGGTAGGGCTGTAGAGGAGGGTCTCGTGTCGCAAGTTCAGTGACGCAGTAATGACGATTTTCTCCGGCCAATCAGTGATCAGCAGAGTTTACACGTCACGTTTTGGTAACGGTACGGCTCACTTGGAACCTCGACCGAAGTGGTACTAAAAAAGTACCAGGTACCATCAGGTACCAGGTACAGTACCCAGTGGAAAACCCCCCAAAAGTGAACCGTACCGTACCGTGCCGTACCATGCAGTGGAAAAGCGCCATTAGTTACAATTTGTATTGTTAAAAGCGCTATATAAATAAAGGTGATTTGACTTGATACGCAGGCCTGGCAACACTGTTTCCAGGTCAGTAAATCTACCTTGGGTTGCTTCGCCAAGTGTGCAGTGTAAAAGCAGATATCAGATATGGATCCCTTTTAAAAGAAGATGTAAGATGGTCTTCACATCAAAAGAAATAGGATGTATTCAAGGAATCAGAATTGGGTATCAAGACCTGCAGTATAAATCAGGTATTATAGCATTAGTTTCCACTGATGATACTCAGCTTTATATTTTCTCCAGACCTCCACATTTGCCAAGTGTATTAGGGATCTCAAAGACAAAACAAGTATTTTTTACTGGACCAAAAACCCCTGAACACAAGCCTATAGAATATAAATATAGTCTTCAGATGTATTATTGTTACAGTTTTCTAAATTCATGTGTTATTTTTTTATTGTAATCTGTGCAGTGATCATAATTCCAGTGTCTGCAAACAGCCTTTTTCCACCTTATAAATGTTGCTACCCTAGTGAAAAATAGATATAAACTGTATTTGAAATACATTTCATGCAAAGTCTACTACAAATACATATACTTAATAAAACACCCTGCAATTGTACCATTGCTATACTAAGCTGGTATATTTAAAGTCTGCTAAATTGGAACTAATTTTGTATTTAAGTGGAACTATTGCAAGTATACTTTAGGTACACTTCAAATATCTTGCATTTAAATACTGGTATTATTCAAAGATTATACAATCCTCATCAATAGTGACATTAAAACACATTTTAAGCTTAATGTTAAGAAATGTGCATTATGCAAAAGTAGTACTCCAAATATAGTTTCATTATAATTTTTATATCAGTAATCCTCAAGCGATATGGCAGTAAATATCTTAACATAAATATATTGTGTTTTTACTAGGGTAGATGAAGACAGATGCAGTCTGTTCAAAGCTGCAGCAGTCTGAGTGATAATTACAACTGAGAAACCCAATCATATCCCAAATTTTTCCTCACTTCAAAGGTTGTCAGAGTTCATATTGGTTTAAAAATTCTGCATATTTAACAAAGCTTTCAATGTTCTAGCACCATTACTTACATTAAATTCTGCGCTACAGTTCTGTAACAAACATAGCACTGTGAAAAATAAGGTCAGAATTATGAAATGAGGTTGCAAATCCTAAAAAACATGAAATGAAAATCTGTGATGGAAACAGATTTGACGCATTTTGTAATGTCGGGCTGAGACGGACAAACATGTCAGAGAGCAAACTAATACTAAATGCAACAACTTCAGGTGGGACTTTAAAAGGTTTACATTAGGGAATTTTTCTTCAAGTAACAAACTTAGTTGGTATAGAATATTGTCAATATTTGAGCCTAACATAACCTAATCCACATAGCATGTAAGGGTGGAAGTAATAAAAAAAAGCTAGCATAGACATTTACTGTGATTTTAAGAATAAAGTGAAGAGTATAAAAATGACTCCAAAACAAATGCGAGACATCACGATTTATTTGAACAAGTGCTTCAGAAAAGACGAGATCACAAAGAAACTCGGGTCCATTACTGATAACTGGACTGGGAAGAAAGGCATTGATTCAGTGTTTGGTAGTTAGTCTGTAGTTTACTCATAGATCCAGTCTTCAGCACAGCTCTTGTAAGACACCAGCTCCTCAGGCTTGAACCACAAGCTGATCTCTTTATTTGCACTGTCCACATCACTGCCATGGATGATGTTCCTGAAGAAAAATAAAATAAGTCATCTGACTATTGCCTTCTCTTTTCATCATAGATTATACTGGAGGCCTAATGATGGTACCACGAGTACATGGATGATTGATCATGAAAGCGATGATTACCCTGACTTAAAATATCTATACTATTTTTTCTGATTAGTTGTTTTGCCATTTTGGGTGATATCTGAGGTCTGATTTGTTTGCATTAGTCTGTGTTGTTCAGACCGGCTAAATAAAGTGAAACTGGATTTGAAAGGCCACAGTGATCCTGGAATGACTGATCATGAAATGCAGTTAAGAGCACGATGTGCAGCGCCAGTCTGCCACATACATAGGGTTATAATGAGAACAGGACTGTAATTAAGTTGTGAAATCTTTTTGCTTTTCTTGCAAATATTTCAGCGTGCTGCTATGGCAAGAGCTCATCCACAGCAGGAGAAACCCTCTCTGGAAACATTACGAAACTCAGCTGAAGCTATCTGCATCCTTTTGTGCAGACAGAAGCTGTAATGTTATGTTTATGTAGTATATCCAGGATTAATCCGATTAATCTCACAGAACAGCTTCAGTTTACTGGGGATCATCTCCTCGGCTTCTCCTCACACAGCTGATCCTCTTAGATCATTGTCTCAAACTCAGTTCCCGGAGGGCCACAACTCTGCACAGTTTAGCTTCAACCCTAATCAAACCCACCTGATCCAGTTAATCAAGCTCTTCAGGATCACTAGAAACTCCCAAGCAGGTGTGATTAGGTGTGAAACTCCCAATCAGGTCCTCCAGGAATTGAGTTTGAGACCACTGTTTTAGATGCATCTTTAACAATGCTGATGCATCCTAATCTACCAGTGTTTTTTCTTAGTCATATGCTCACATTTTCATTGTATTATTATTATTATTACTGTCCGTCTCTGTCCAAATCACTGAAACCAAAGTTCAGTATTATAGTGTAAGAATGACAACATATCCACGTGTTCTAGTCTAATAATACAATTATAATCAAACAACATTTTTTAAAGGAGTATTTAGCAGAAATAGTATTGACCAGAATTTATTTAGGTGTAAAATTTCAGTGCAGTATTTAATATATATATATTAATAATTTAAACACTTTTAAAAATATAAAATCAATTAATTGGAGATGCTTTTGATTATGACAATTTAATAGAACCATTAAAATGGAATCCAGAAAATAATGGAAAAAATTATTTAGTAAAGATAAAACTGTAAAACTCAATTAATTAGACAGGTTTTTTGATTAATACAATTTAATTTAACCATTAAAACAGATTAAATTAAAATGAAAAAGACTGAATTTGGAAATAAAACTGATTTCATGGGTCCCTATAATTCTAATTATTTTTTTGGTGGTAATAAATATAGATGTAAGACAGCATTTAAAATTACTTAAAATACATATATAATAGCAATGATGCAATAATAATTAGTTAAAATAAAGTATCAAAAGCAAGAAATTATATGGATTTATTGAACAAAACTTAAAATACATAATGCATAATAAACAATAGAGCTAATGTTGATTACGTATGACAACAAAGTCCTGCAGGGGGCGCCGTCCGCGTGAATTATTTCTGCACATTACTGCACGATCTAATCCTTGTTTAATATTGACCAAGCATCATTTAATTAAAATGTCCACTTAATCTTTAATATTTTGCCATTTTTTAGGAAAGAAATGTTATAGCTGCTGTAATTAGATGAATATGTGGACATCAAAATGTGTAAACTCAGAGTGAGGGTTTGAGCTTTTATTTTGAAATCGCGATGTATTCTCCTGTGTTTGCTTGGGTTTATAAATTATCTACCTTACAAATCTGATGAAAATGGCACGTTGCATTCCCAGATGAGCGTTATAATAAACCCAAACTCACAACAACACGCAGACTTGCAGAGATGGAGTTTGAGATGTTTCACACATGTAAATGTGAAGTTTCTGTGGAACTACTGTGAAAGGAGCCGCTATGTGAAACACGCACTTAACCTGCATCCATCTAAATAATTAAAGCGCATACTGTATTAGAACTGCATCGCATATAATTATTTAATTAAATCATAGTGTTTGTAAATTGACAAGTATGCTTACTTATGGGTTTAATATATCATGCAGTCTAATAATATGTTTTGGATTCTCGTCTGTGAAATCGCCACTTCCAGTATTTTTCCATAGTCGGTAGCGAGAAAATGAAGTCGGCGATTTTTGTTGTGCATGTTATTTACCATATTTCACTTAAGAGTAAATACAGTAGACAATATTTGAAGTGAATCAAAACCGTTCATCAAAGTTGTCCTAAAACTATAATGTGCTCTTGTCTTAGGACAGTAAACTTTGATAAACTTATTTTGGTATCATTGCATAAAGTTTGTGAATAAATGCACTGACTGATCGATATTCTATGACATGTGTTGTTATCTGTAGTCATCGAAGATCTCATCTTAAGTCATTTTACAGGGTATCTTATAGGTATTTTTGGAGGAGGGATTCTTAGAGGTGGAGACAAACATCAAACAAAGCAAACATCTGAGGGAGGCGTTAGTTAATTACAGGAACCTTCCCGTGGTCCAATAAACCTAACAAGGTTGAATCTCTCAGTAGTCTAACTCCTTGATCTTACCATTACAAAAGGCACAGCTGTCTCGAGCTCAAATGGTCAGGAAACGCTCTCAAACATCTGTATTTCCTGACACTTTCTTTAGTCAGGAAGTGTATCTAAATTAAACATCTAAAATAAAATTTGTAATCCTTCAATTCCCGTTTGAGAGTTCTAATAACTCTCACAAAATACAAATTTAGACACTTAAAAGTTAATTTTGTAACTTATAATCTGTTACAGGCACATAGTACATGTTCTGTGTTGCTTATATGTAATTGCATGCTGACACAGAAACAAAACATGCAATTAGTTTTGCTGAAAGATCGTATGTGAGTCTCTCTGCGTTGTGTATTTTTTCTTCTTTCTTCTTTCTTCTTTCTTTCTTGTGTGATAGTTGGCAATGGGTCTGGTTGTTTTCTAGAGGTTGTGGCTTCATCCAGGTGAGAATGGTGCATATGGATCTCAGGACAGCCATCAGATGGTATCTGCACAGAGGAAGAAAGAAACACAAACAAGAGAGACCAACGGCACAGAGCAGTATTTGTTGTAGAGTCTGCAAACATTAGGGTTGTATCCTCTGTTCAAAATATAGTCTGCTATGGTTGTTCCTTCTTTCCCTATTTCTCAATTCCTGCGACACCTAAAGAACAGTGAGGAAAGGATGGACTAATGGAGGAAAGGCCTATGAGGAAATCTTCACCTCAGGGTTGGCCCCCGAAGCCTGTTGCTTTCGGTTCTTCCCTGGGCTCCTCACTGGTTCTTGTGTCTGCCCTATCCTATCCCTGCAGGGGGAGGAACAACCTTACAATGTGACACATGTTTCTGACATGTAACACATCTCTTGACTGTTTCAGTGGCTGCTTTCTGAATTTTGGATTCCACCATTGATTTGAGAACCTGTGATTCATCGTTGCTGGACCACTATGACCCAAACTGTGTATTTGTTGAGCCAAATATGGCAACAGTGATTCGGAGCAACATACTTTCCCTTTGGTCCAGCGGATGAATCCACAGTGGCTCCTTTGTCTAACCATGTCCATGCTTCATATAGAGGAACGTCTTTATACAGATCAACGATTGATTCAGGAGGTAGAATTATCTTCTGTGCTGTACTACCTGAACACACTTGTACAGTTGCATAGAAACAAGCCTGTTTAGCTGCTACATCAGCAAGAGCATTACCTTTAGCTTCCGTAGTATTAGTTGTGAGATGTGCTTTCACTTTGATCACTGCTAATTTCTTTGGGAGTTTCATGGCAAACATTAAATCTTTCACTAATCCAGCATGCTTAATGGGGGATCCAGCAGAAGTTAGAAATTTTCTGGTTTGCCAAATGACACCAAAATCATGAATTACCCCAAAAGCATACCTGGAATCTGTGTAGATATTTGCAACCGATCCTGAAGCTAGCGTGCATGCTCTAGTTAAGGCTACTAGTTCTGCAGCTTGAGCTGAAAAATGATCTGGAAGACGACCTGAAGCAACTACTTCAGTGGTGGAAGTTACTGCATATCCTGCTCGTCTGTTACCTTCAATAACTTGAGCTGAACCATCAACAAACAACTCCAATTCTGCGTTCTCTATGGGAGTTTCTGCTATTTCACTTGTCGCTGCATATGTAAGCGTAACACAATCATGAGTCATTTCGCCTTCATCCTCTAACACAAATTCAGTCATTGCAGACATCATACATGAGGATGGGTTCGTGACTGGTGCACGCTGTATAACAATATTCGGGCTGTGAGTTGCTAACCAATTTCCCCAACGGGAGGAGGTGACAGAAGTGACTTTTGCTTGATTCATTAGTGCGGACACTGTGTGAGGGCATTTTACGTTTACAGTCTGACCTAACACCATTCCTGATGAAGCCTGAAGCGCTAGATGAACTGCCTGTACTGCTCTGAGGCATGGGCCCATACCTTGAGCGACTATGTCAAGTTTACCGAATAGTAATGAATTGGGCGTAAGCTGCCCCCATGATCTTGCATTAGACATGCAGTCATAAAGCCTAAGTGTTCATGGACATAAAGCACAAAGGGTCTATCAGATTGGGCAATTCCTAATGCTGGTGCTTGACATAGTGCTCTCTTCAAATCATTAAAAGCTTTGAGATGAAGTTCTTCCATACAAACAGTATCTGAATCTTTACCATGGCCTTTCAACAAATCATAGAGAGGCTGAGCAATCGAGGCATAGTCTTCAATCCAAGGTCTACAATAACCTGTTGTTCCTAAAAATGAGCGGAGTGTTTTAATGGTATTAGGCGGAGGTATGGCTTTGACTGAAGCCGCTCGATCCTGTGTAATGGATCTATTTCCTCCACCAATTGTTTGACCCAGAAATGTGACTTGCTTTTTAGCAACTTGAGCTTTGTGAAAGCTGCATTTGTGTCCTTTTTTATGCAAATAGTCCAACAATGATGCCAATTCAGTTTGATGTACCTCATGATCTGTTGAGGCAATCAAAATATCATCGACATATTGGATCATAGTGGACTGTTTTACCGGACATTCTGGGTCACACAAATCACGTCCTGACAGCCTGATGATATATGGTTGGGGAGTTTTGAAATCCCTGTGGCAATCGTGTCCACTGGTATTGTTCATAGTCAACTGTAAAAGCTAACCATGGCTGGCTGTCAGAGTGCAACGGTACAGAAAAGAATCCATTAGACATATCAATTACTGAAAAATCTTACAATCTAATGGTAAGCCATTACAAATTGTAGATGGATCTGCCACTAGGGGTGATTTTTCAATATGTTTATTGGCTACTCTGTAGTCTATTGTAAGTCTCCATGTCCCATTAGATTTCTTGATGGGCCATATGGGTGAATTACATGGACTGTTGGTTTTAACTAGCACTCCTTGCGTCAGCAAATTTTCTACAATAAGTTTGATTCCTGTATAGCTTCCTTATTAATCGGATATTGTTTGGTGACCGGAGGTGGAGTTCCTGTCAATTTAACTGGTTCTACACCTGTCAACAACCCACAATCATCCTTGTCTTTAGCCCAAATTGGATGATTCTGTAAGAAAGCATACTCGGGAGGTTGCATTATTGGTAGAAATCTGTGCTGAGGAAATTTTTATGCTAGTAGATTCTGAGGACATGTCTAAAGTTAGATTTATTTGTCTCAGAAGATCCATGCCTAAAATTGCACCTGTATTTAATGGAGCGCATAGTAATTTTGTAGTCAGAGTTTTTGGGCCAAATTGTACCTCTATGGGCGGAGTTTCATACAAAACAGAATCTTCACCTATTACACCAGTTAAACAAAGTTTGGTTTTCTTGTATGGGATGTTTAAACCTTGTGCCAATTTTGTAGGAATTACTGTAATTTCTGCACCTGTATCAAGCAAAAATCAATCTCTTTCTCTTTTATGCTACCTTTCACAAAAATTCTTTGATCATTGTGTTGGATTACAGGGAAAGGTAGCTACTCACAGCCCCAATAATTAGTTTTTTTCCTGGTCTTGTTGTGCTCTTAGAAGAGCCTGAACTATCTGTACCACAGTTTCAGTGGTCACTGGAGGAACTACTTCAGGGTTGTGTGCAGGCTGAGAAGGAGCAGAATTATGCATAGCATTTCTTTTACTATCTTGCAACTTCTTCCTACACTCTTTCTCCCAATGTCCTAATTTTTTACAGTATTTGCATTTGCTTTCTCTTTTAGACCATCTATTGTCTTGTTTCGTTGTGTTAAACGTAGCTGCTGCTACTCTTACTTTTGCCTTGACATCAGCATCTCTTTCCCATGTAGTTAACCTGTCTAGGTTACTTCTGAGAGTTCTGTTAGACCAAGTTAGATCTAAGAATGGTAAAGCTTTTCTGTATTCGGCTACAAGGCCATCTGACCAGAATACGAACCAAGGGTCCCTTGTCATCCAGAACACCTTCAGGGTCATCAACAATTCCACTGTAGATTACAGCTGACTGACAAAATCTCTCAGTATATTCACTCACAGTTTCTTCTTTCCTTTGCACACAGGTAGTAATTCTAGACCAATCTATTTTGGGTCCTAAGATATTCTTTAGGATTTTCAAAATACCTTCTCTTAAATCACCCTTACTGGCATTTCGCAGTTCAGAAGTGACAGCAGATTCAAAACTGTTGAATTCAGATTCAGTTAGTATTTGTGACATCAGCTGCGTGACTTCTGCCAACGACATGTCATAAAGACGCATTTTACTGATCAATGTTCTTCTAAATTCAGAAAAATGTGTGCGTGCTGACGGTAAACTCTGAGATAGTCTCTCTATATCTTTAGGACATAAAGCTTTGGCAACAGTTTGTATTTGCACAACAGAAGAATTGAGAGGAACACTATCAGTTTCCTCAATCCCCTGAGATCTTCTCCTCGCACCACACACATTGACGGAATTTACAGGCACATCAGTTACTGATTGGAGCTACATCTGTTTCAAAGAACGCTTGTAAATCAGGGTAAATGTTATCAGGCTGACTTACTTCACATCAGTTTTTGCTTCAATTTTCTTGAGGTTCAATTTCTTAGTCAAAGTGGATACTCTAGGAGTTCATTGTTCTGTTTCTCTAGCTCTGCGTTACGCTGAGACTGTTGTGTCGCTAGCGTTACACTGAATTCTGTGACAACAGATAATGCCTTTCACATTGTTCTTACGAATACTTGCTCCTAGTACCTTTTACACTCATCTGACCAAGTCTTGTCTGGATGAATCTCATATTTCAGCGTTAGTTCTTGTCTAACTTTTCAGTGACTATTAGGTCCATTTGTTCCCCTAACAGTGTTTTGAATTCACTATCTGACCACAGAGGAGTCGCAAGACCACTCTTTTCTGTGGTTGGAATCAGTCTAGCATTCCTTCTAAACCATTTTGTAAGTTTCTTGTTATCACACAAACAAAACAAACACTTCTCTGATCAACAGAGGGTACACTTGTTTTTAACACGTAATGCCAAAATCTTCCCTGCCTGAAAGAACAGAGGATAAACCAAAAATTAGCACGTAATGCTAACCTTCCCTGCCTGAAAGAACAGAGGATAAACAAAAATTAGCACATAATGCTAACCTTCCCTGCCTGAAAGAACAGAGGATAAACCAAAAATTAGCACGTAATGCTAACCTTCCCTGCCTGAAAGAACAGAGGATAAACCAAAAATTAGCACGTAATGCTAACCTTCCCTGCCTGAAAGAACAGAGGATAAACCAAAAATTAGCACGTAATGCCAACCTTCCTGCCTGAAAACAGAGGATAAACTTCCCTGCCTACAAGAACAGAGGATAAACTCTTCCCTGTCTGAAAACAGAGGATAAACTTTAGTTAAACAAACCCTACAGATGTATGTTAACTCTTCTCTGACGGCACAGAGGATACAAAATTTGTACTGGTCTTAGGTTCTTTTGGATTAGAGACAGCACTCACCAGAGAGAAAAATTCAGTCTGGGAATCCTTGAATCCTTGAAGTTTCGCTGGATTCCAAAAGATGCAGATCTTTGTTTGAGCTTGAAGTTTTTCAGGTGAGGAAGCTGGAACTCTATCCGGTCACGGCACCATCTGTTGTAAACTCTGTTCTTCTAAAGTGTAGAAAACTCAGAAGAGAGGACCAGGAGACTTCGGATTCGATCGTCAGCAGAATTTCTTTATTCTGTGACATGTGTTGTTATCTAGTCATCGAAGATCTCATCTTAAGTCATTTTACAGGGTATCTTATAGGTATTTTGGAGGAGGATTCTTAGAGGTGGAGACAAACATCAAACAAAGCAAACATCTGAGGGAGGCGTTAGTTAATTACAGGAACCTTCCGTGGTCCAATAAACCTAACAAAGGTTGAATCTCTCAGTAGTCTAACTCCTTGATCTTACCATTACAAAAGGCACAGCTGTCTCGAGCTCAAATGGTCAGGAAACGCTCTCAAACATCTGTATTTCCTGACACTTTCTTTAGTCAGGAAGTGTATCTAAATTAAACATCTAAAATAAAATTTGTAATCCTTCACTCCGATCAGGCCTCTCTGGATGCCGTCTGGTTTGATGGCAATGAAGGTGCGCTCTGTTTTTTAAGCCATAGTTCTGAGAGAGAGACACAAAAAAACATTACTTTCATGATACTGGTTATACAAATGAGGTGTCCATGAAGCATTTGAAAGAAGTCTTCTGCACAGATAAAAGTTTAAATGAGTCCTCTGCACAATCCGACTTTTCTGCGGTTGGAATTTAACTGTTGGTTCGTCTGGCCAGAGGAGAACTGGTACCCCAACTGAGCCTGGTTTCTCCCAAGGTTTTTTCTCCATTCGGTCACCGATGGAGTTTTGGTTCCTTGCAGCTGTCGCCTCTGGCTTGCTTAGTTGCGGACACTTTATTTCCTGCGCCATCATCGAATTGATTGCACAGATACTCTTGTCCTTTTGCATTGACACTATTTTCCCATTTGATACTTGTAAAGCTGCTTTGACACATAAATAAAGGTGACTTGACTTTAGGCCCACACTTCTGCTGCTCTGAAACCCCAGCAGGCCAAACGCATGGGTTCTACAGGTGCGATCATCACACGGACAAAACTACTCAAACACAGGAAAGATGCATCTGTCGCATCACATTTTCATTGTCAGTAGAAAAAAAACCTAAAGGAAAAATTACTTCAAGATTAGATTTTTTTGTTGTTGACAGCATCTGAGCTGAATAAGTACTCAGAAAAGTCATAAATAGATTAATCTAAATCACTGTTAATCTCCAGGATAATGAGTCACTGCTCATGCACAAACACCACATCAACATTTAATAAAGTTTTTCAAGACAAAATTAAGACCTCAAGACCTGCACAAATAAAAATACAGCAAGCCATCCCAGAAAATCTCTAAATAAATGAGGTGTTAAATTATTTTATTTTATTAAACACGCTAGAGAACACTCAAATGCAAAACAAGTCTATGCAGGATATGTTGTTTTCAACAGTGGTGGTCAGTAACGAAGTAAAACTACTTCGTTACTGTACTTAAGTAAAACTACTTCGTTACTGTACTTAAGTACATTTTTCAAGTATCTGTACTTTACTGGAGTAGTTTTATTTTGAGTAACTTTTACTTTTACTTCACTACATTCCAAAGCATAAGATCGTACTTTTTACTTCACTACATTTCATAAAACATATCGTTACTCATGTGATACATCACGTGGTCCGAGACGCAGACGCGGTGTCTGATTCATTAACAAACTGATTCTTTTCAATGAACCTGTTAAATCGGTTCGCAAATCGCAAAAAACGATTCATTCACGAATTGCCATGATCCGATTGCTGTTCTGTTCTGGAGTCGAAAACTCACTGATTCAAATGATCCGTTTAGAGCGAGTCTTCTTCAGTGAACTGAACTCACAAGTAAAGAACCGGGAGATCCTGTGAGTGCACGCTACTGATGCTGTGAAGAGTAAATTACTAATGTCGAATTTTAGGATTAATTATTGTAACTGAAAATAATATTTAGGTCAAAACTGTCAGTCGTTTGTGAACTAAATCTGCTGTAAAGGGTGATCTATTTAAGCCCACTGATATGCTTGAATGCAGACAGATCAACATCAGTGTCTCTAACGTTATGTTTTAGGTCAAAAACAAAACATTAAAATAACACCGATTAAATAAAATAACTCATAACTGTATATGTTAGAGATACTGTCTGCTGTTTTTTCTCTCTCTTATTTTGTTCTCATTTATTATCTCCTTTATTACTTTTGTGGTGTAAATATATTCTGTATTTTACACATACTTCAAATGCTTTGGCAATACTTTAATTAAAATGTAATGCCAGTAAAGCAACTTGAACTTGTGTGTGTTCCCTGAATAGAGCAGACGCACAGAGAGAGAGAGAGAGAGAGAGAGAGAGAGAGGGAGAGAGAGAGAGAGAGAGAGAGGAGAGAGAGAGAGAGAGAGAGAGAGAGAGCAAGGGGTTACGAGCGTACGAGAGGCGCGCATGGGGTTAGGCACGAGAGAGCCTTTGAGCTACTTCAAATGACGTCACGCGATTAACGGCATTTAACGAGTAACGTTATTCGTTTAATTGACAGTAAAATAGGCCTACACCATAACTGGCCGTAAAAGGCGGAAAACCATTATTCGTGTAAATATTACATTGATGCGTCTACTGGAAATGGCAGTCAAAGCAGCAGTTTTGAGGAAAGCGAACAGTCCTGCTTGTCATAGATAATTATTTTATTATTAGCTTTCTTCATATATTTTTATTGAATTGATATTGGTAATGCTACGATCAAAATAACTAATAAAATACATTTGTTGAAAGTTTGTAAACATAAATAAAAGTAGCCTACTTACCTCAGGAAAATCTGCAGCTGGCGTCTGGCGATCCATTCATAAGGGACGTCCGTTATGTCGCGCACTGGACACAAACCTCAGTTTATATAACCTCTGCTAGGTTGTTGCTTGGCGGGCTTTGCACGCCAGTAACAGTTTAAATTGTGTGATGTGTAAGTAAAGTTTATATATATATATTTTGTTTGTAATAATTTAAATTACATTAGTATCACCACTTGTGTATTACCATGACATTACACAAATAATAATAAAATGTAATTTTACCAGTCTGTATTTTTTCTGATAGCCTATTTTGAAAAACGGTGGGAACAATTGTGGATTTATTATTATTTATTATTATTATTATTGTTTATTATTATTTATTTATATTATAAATACTAATAGAACATGCGTATGGGTGTGTGATTTTTTAAATAAATTTTTAAATGAGAAAAATGAATGCAGATTCATGATTTTCTTTCGAACAAGATTATAAACTATAAAACATTATCATATGACATTTTAATAGGCCTATATGTGCATATTGTCTTGATGTTTTCAAGAATCAATTGAAATCGAATTGGATCGAATTAAAGAATCGGCTAAAACACATCTCTTCTATCTTTATTTGACCCTCTAACTCTAGCAATCTCTATTCTAATTCTATGCTTTAAAAAACTAACAGTAGCATTTCTAATATTTTTGTATTCTGTTTTCTTTTTTGTTTATCATACAATTAACAAAAGCAAAAATGCCTCTAACACTAGCTTGCTCTATTCTTTTTCTGCTCTATCGGTTTTCTTTTTATTTATTATATATAAAAAAACCTTGTTAGTGTACTGCCTAAAGCTAACTGAGACTTGTCATAGCTCTTGTATATCATTGCTCTTTTGTTGATTGCTTCCATTGTCCTCATTTGTAAGTCGCTTTGGATAAAAGTGTCTGCTAAATGACTAAATGTAAATGTATGTTTTAGGCCTATTAAAATGTCCAGCACATTCAAGAAACCTGTCTTCTTCATTTACAGTAGCACTACTGCTTTTGTGTAAACAGTAAAATACTGCAAATTCACATATACAGTAAATTACTGTAAACTTAATAAAAAATACCCATAATGCAGTGTGTATTACAGTAGTTAACCGTAAATCATATATATGGTATTTTACTGGACTTTTTTTTACAGTAAATAACTGTAAAATTACAGCAAATACTGTAAATTCCATATACAGTAAATTACTGTAAAATTAATACAGAAATACCCATAATGCAGTGTGTATTACAGTAGTAACCGTAAATCATATATATGGTATTTTACTGTACTTTTTACAGTAAGTAACTGTAAAATTACAGCAAAGTCTAACAGTGTATTTACAGAGATTTAATGAGGCTCAGAGGTGGCATGAGTACAATTAACTTCATGTTGAGATTAATGTTTTAAATATAAAATGATTTAAATAACTGAAATTATACTTTAAAAATGAAACTAAGACTGCCTTTAGGTGGCGGCAAGTTACTGATTGTATCACTGAATAATTCATTCAATTGATTCATTCGAACGGCTTCATTCGAGAATAAAGCAAGTCCCTACGTCCCAGTGTGCATAGGCTACTATACACCCTATCTGCCCCAAATAGTATTAAAAATGACTAATATCACATTTAGGATGGATAGTGTGCACATTGGGACTCAGGCAGTGACTGTCTTTAATAATTGAATCGACTCACTAGATTCATTTAAGGGCAGATTAATTCATAAACAAAACAATGATGTGTTTGAATGGAGATGTGCAGCGGCTCAGTTGCGAGCTTATTTTAAACAATTTTATTTGACGAATTAGAGCAAAATCATGCAATACTGTTATAGTCCGACAATGTATATCACTAAAATATAAACGTTTTGTTTATTGAAATCCCTCATGGTTATTATATGCCATATTATATAGCATCAGCCTCGTTGTCTGTACCGCGTAGGACAGTATCAGCCTTCTGGCTAATTTTCTGTCGTTTCTATCATGTTAACATCCCTGTCATCTGTTTGCAGTGTGTCACCCAACGCAGCAGCAGCTTCAGGGGCAGCTAGGCTTACGAAAACACTGAAAGGGTGTAGTTCGTTTCATATCTCCTTTATTAGTTCATTTCAAGCTTAGCAATAGTCATCAACAGAAATACGGCGTGATTATCATTAAGACGGTGCTTTCAAACACAAACTGGGTCAATTTAAGAATGAACTTGTGAAAGGATGTCACAAAACGATTTTGTTACGTATCCGCATGCTTTTTTAAGTGGGTATACGCGAATCCTTGACCTTCCCTAGTGGGTATACCCAGGCGTATGCCTGCGTATCACGTAGACTACACCACTGATTATAGCCTAGAAAATCAGCAATAACGCTTCCATGTAATTACTAAAGCCGTTTATCGCAATCTCACGTTTCCTTTATAATCAGTGAAGCTATGAGCTGCAAATAATATCTTATTTACATGGTGTCTACGTGTGGATTTTAGCACTGAGTGAATTCGGACTGGGTCACCTTGTATCTATTTATATACGTTTTTATTAATAGATTATATCATATATGAACCATTTGCAACACATGAGCATTATCCGTTCGGCTCTTCCCGACCACAGACGCCGGTTTAAAAGCCACTTTTTCTGCGTTTTTCAGTCAATTTCTTGACTTTTCTCTAAAATAGCTAAATTTGTTGCTAGGTGCTTTTGGAAGAAAACGTTGCTAGGGTAGCGTGAAAACAGCAACAACATTGCTGAGTTTTTTTTTTTTATTATTATTATTATTATTATGCAATAATAGAACAACAAATACAAAGATAAGAACAAAAAACAATGAGCGTTATAAACAATAATCCAAAGCATGCTAAGTTTGCTTATAATACTTACACCATTAAATATTCTTACGTGCAATATAATTATTAGAGTTTCTCAACTAGTTTACATACACATCGAAATCTTTACTGAAAATTTTAAATTAAGGAGTTTTCTTTGAAAATGTACATTTATGAATGTAATGAAAGTGCGAAGGGTCTAAATTCAAAGAGTAAGCAAAAAACTCAATTTTGGGGGTTATACAGAAACATTGCTAAGTTGGCAAAACTGTAGTAAATGCTAAAGACGTCACTTTCCTGGCGCGTCAAGCCAGTCACGTGACCTCTCCGGAAACACTCGCTCGGTTAAAGATGTCGGCCAGCAAATGGTGCGATGCCAGTGAACCCGGCGATGTTAGGTGTTTTGGCCCGGTTTAATGTAGAAAGGCCTCGGTCGGCACACCTGCATCTGACTGGATTCACCGTACAGCACGAGCTTTGCGCTTAGTTCACGTTAAATCACTGAACACTCGAGTCAACAGCAGCTGAGAGCGGCATACATATTCTGGGCGTGCTAACGCGCTCCGTCAAGAGCTCACAGGATTCTGGCGTGATTTAGGCCCGAGATGTGCGTGTGAGAGAGTGCTGTCCACACAACAGGCGAATAACGCCACAGAAACACACAAGACTATAAGCGTTGCACTTGTAAAACTAAAGTGTTTGCATACAATAGCTATAGTAAAGTTCGAGACTGCTTAGAATGAGAAAGCGCTAACTTTAAGTGTGCATACTGTTGCCAAACACGGGATCTGCGGGGAACTAAACAGCGAAAATCAGGCTATTCTTGTAGGGACTACTATCGGCGTAATGTTTTTTACTTAAACCCGTATTTTCTATTGCCTTACACCCAAACAGGAAACTTAATGCATTTTACTTTCTAAAAATAAGCTTTTGTATTTAGCTGAAGGAGCACAAATCAAGCATTCGAAGACATCATATCTCAAGTTGCACTGAAGATCAGAGATGATTGGCAAGTCAAGATGGCACCGAGGATGGCAGCCGTGTTGCGTGCTCGGAAAACTTTGCAGTTTTCGTATGTTTTATTTGTTTTATTTGTTTTTTGTTGTTTTACGTGTTAGATGTTGTTAGTATAACTGTCTGATAGAGACACGCTTTTGAACATTGGTTCCTCCGTCGGCATAGCATAAACCGGACTTTGAGTTTTTGAATGCCGGTGGATTGTTCACAGACACGGCATCAGAGCCCTTTGTGTGGGTTGCGAATCGAGGACGCCGCCCGACGCCGAAAAAGAGGAAAAGAGCTGGCGTTCTCGTCAGACTGAGACGCCGTGCTTTCCGACCTCCTCTTCCAACCATTTTACTGGCCAACGTTCAGTCACTGGATAACAAACTCTGTGAACTGCGGGCGCGCATCTCATACCAACGAGAAACAAGGGACTGCTGTGTTATTTGCCTCACAGAAACCTGGATGTCTGCTATTGTTCCAGACTCAGCCATCGAGCTCACGGGCTTCTCCGTGCACCGCTCGGATAGAACAAAGGAGCTCACAGGGAAAAGCAGAGGTGGAGGTGTTTGTTTCTATATCAACAACTCATGGTGTAATGAAAGAAACATACACTCTATTAAATCCTTCTGCTCCCCTGATCTGGAATTTCATATGCTTCTGTGTCGACCATTCTGGCTACCGAGAGAATTTACAGCGACCATAATCACGGCTGTTTACATTCCTCCTCAAGCCAACACAGACCAGGCACTCAGGGAACTGTACAGGAATATAAGTGAGCAGGAAACTGCGCACCCAGATGCAGCTTTTATTATCACGGGGGACTTTAATAAAGCCAACTTCAGAACAATAGCTCCAAAATACTTTCAACACGTCACCATCAACACGCGTGGAGATCGTACACTCGACCACTGTTACTCCCCCTTCTGGGGCGCATACAAGTCCCTCCCCCACCCACCTTTCGGCAAATCGGATCACTCTTCCGTTCTGCCCCTGCCTGCTTATAGGCAGAAACTGAAACGTGAAGCACCCGCCCTCAGGACAGTCCAACGCTGGTCGGACCAATCGGACGCTATACTACAGGACTGTTTTGATCACGTGGACTGGGACATGTTCCGGGCAGCGTCTGATGGTGACATAGAGGCATATTCAGATACGGTCATGTTTCATCAGGAAGTGTATAGATGATGTAGTTCCGACCAAAACAATCCGTCTACCCCAACCAAAAACCGTGGATTAACAGCGATGTTCGATCAGCCTTGTCAGCGGACATCTGCCTATAAATCCGGAAACACTGACGATCGGAAACAAGCCAGTTACGATCTCAGGAGATCCATCAAAGCAGCCAAACGAACATATAAAAACAAAGTTGAAGAACACTTCAACAACAATAATCCAAGAAGCATGTGGCAGGGCATTAACAACATCACAGGCTTTAAAGGGAATAAACCAGCTACTGTGAACATTGCCGCCTCTACCGGACGAGCTCAACACCTTTTATGCTCGGTTCGAGGCTGATAACACCGCCCGCACAGAGAGCGCTCACGACTGCAGCAGAAGAGGTGAGTCCACTCACGCTTTCTGTCGCGGATGTAACCCGATCCTTCAAACGGGTGAACATCCGTAAAGCCGTAGGGCCCAGATGGTATACCAGGCCGTGTGCTCAAAGCATGCGCTTCCAGCTAGCCGGGGTTTTACAGATATTTTCAATCTGTCCCTCTCTCTGTCTGTGGTTCCCTCATGCTTCAAAAATCCACCATTGTGCCCATACCAAAGAAAAATAAAATCACATGCTTGAATGACTGGAGGCCCGTTGCTCTGACATCCATCTTCAGCAAGTGTTTTGAGAAGCTTGTCAGAGACTACATCTGCTCTGTGCTGCCTGCTTCACTGGACCCACTACAATTTGCATACCGCAGTAACCATTCCACAGACGATGCTATTGCCTTCACCCTGCACACTGCTCTCTCCCACCTGGAAAATAAGAACACCTATGTGAGGATGCTGTTCGTGGATTATAGTTCGGCATTTAACACCATAGTGCCTGCCACACTGGTTGCGAAGCTCCAGACTCTAGGACTGAACAGATCTCTGTGCAGCTGGATCCTGGACTTCCTGACAGGCAGAAGTCAGGTGGTCAGAATGGGCAACAACACATCTCCCCTGATCCTCAACACTGGTGCACCGCAGGGTTACGTCCTCAGCCCACTCTTGTACTCCCTGTACACACACGACTGTACAGCAGCACACAGCTCCAATGTCATCGTCAAATTTGCTGATGACACAACGGTGATAGGCCTGATCACCGAGAACGATGAGACGGCCTACAGAGAGGAGGTGAGTACCCTGACTAAATGGTGTCAGGAGAACCACCTCTCACTCAACATCGACAAGACCAAGGAGCTGGTGGTGGATTTCAGGAGACAGAGCAGAGAACACACACCTATCACCATCGACAAGACACCTGTGGAGCGGGTGAGCAGCTTTAAGTTCCTCGGCGTTCACATCACTGAGGATCTCACATGGTCTGCTCACACAGATGCAGTGCTGAAGAAGGCACATCAGCGTCTCTTCTTCCTGAGATGGCTGAGGAAGTTTGGAACAAGCCCCAGAATCCTCAGGTCCTTCTACACCTGCACTGTGGAGAGCATCCTGACCGGCTGTATCACCGCCTGGTTTGGAAACAGCACCGCTGGCAACCGCAGGGCTCTGCAAAGGTCGTGCGAACTGCCCGCCACATTGTTGGAGGTGAGCTTCCTCCCTCCAGGATATCTACACCAGGCGGTGTACAAGGAAAGCCGGAGGATTATCAAAGACTCCAGCCACCCGTCCCACAGTCTGCTCTCTGTTGCCCTCAGGGCGACGTTTCCGTAGCATCCGATCCCGCACTAGCCGACTGAGGGACAGCTTTTTCCCTCAGGCTATCAGGCTAATGAACAGTCACAAATAACTCACCTACATCACACTCCCACTCACACAGCATGCACTGAACTTTAACACAGTTCAACTGGACTACACGCACACACTGCACTAACACAACCTATCTGCTATCACTGGACACCATACAATGCACATCCACGACACTGCATATGCATAATCTGTTTCACCTTTGCACAACTATCTGCTGCTCAACCAATCTGCTGTTAAATTATAATCTGTTGCACCTTCACATTATTACTATGTATAGACTACATAATGTATAGATAGTGTACATAATGTAGATGCCCATACGATTGTATAATGTGTAGTTGATAATTAAGTATGTCTTTATAGTACACTATGTGTACTGAATATATGTATGTGTATTTTGCACATTGTCTTCTGTACAGTCTGTAAATATGTACTTAATTATCAACTACACATTATACACCGTATGGGCGCATCTACATTATGTACACTATCTATACATTATGTAGTCTATACATAGTAATAATGTGAAGGTGCAACAGATTATAATTTCTGACGCATGTGGTGACCACAGCACAAGTGCCTTGGTGATGTGACAATAAAAGTGATTTGATTTGATATTCGGAACCAAGATATTACTCAAGCATGGCCACCACATGCGTCAGATCTTGAGATAATGAACAGCACTCCTACATCTCTAGTGGAGTTTCTTCAAACACTCCTAACAGGTTCATCCAAAGTAGGTAATAACCCATCACAGATGGTGCAAAGGCTCACAGCTTCATTCAGCCAAGACCTAGTTTATGCTGTTACTTGCAACAAAGTCAAGCCTACAAAACATATTGTGTTGCCCTTTGCTGTCAAGTCACTCACTGGAAATGTGGAACTGATAAAGATACTGAATAGACTCAGCCATGGTGTTTCATATTCCCAGGCAGAAGAAATTGACACCCCTTTGCCTTCAGAAGCAAGCAGCAAGTGCAGATGCCATCCCACTACCACAAAACATCAAGCCTGGTCTGTTCACAACATTGGCGTGGGACAATATAGACAGACTAGAGGAGACATAAATATGTATAGGTAATTTCTAGACATTTGGATACCTTATTGAAATGGGTGAGAAATATCTTACACTTATTTGTACAGGTATGCTGATGTTAGACTGGATGCGGGGACCCCCAGCACCAATGGCTGTCCTGGAGCTTATGGCCTGCAAGTGTTCACAGACCTGCAAGCTTCCCGACTGTTCCTGTCTTGCCAACAAATTAAAGTGCACAGAAATGTGCAAGCTACAAACTTGCAGCAATCAGAGGGAGGAGGAGGAGGAGGATACTGATGTCATGAAACTAGTTGAATATGATGATGATGATGATGATGATAAATAAACAGAAACAGTTTGCAATGACCAAATAAGTTAATTGACAAGGTAGAATTTTGTTGTTTCTCTTTGTATGACATGTTCTGTTCAAATAAAGTTACACGATATTTTCATTATTTGGCTCAATGGTTAGTGTCATTGAAGGCTGATTTCTGTGACAAAGCTACCACTAACAAAAGGTTATCATGCTTTAATATCATCTAGACATATGGACTTAAAAAAAAATCAAACTAGAATTTGCCACCTTGGGTGGTACCAGTGACAAATGTGGCCTGGGCCCATGGACTATCTCACAATCACTGCTCCAGTCTTACTCTAACTCTATTTTGAAAATGTAGTTTTGGGATATTTTATTCAAGATAATGTGAATAACGAAGCCTTTTTCATTAATCTATTTATTTTATTAGCTAAGTTTCACATTCATAAGTCTAAATTTTCTAACAGAAAGTCCTGTTTCGCAGTGTTTTATAAAGACTTGGAAAGCTATTTTTGTACTATTCAAAGTAGAAAGGCTATCAAAACTGTCCGTTTGTGTTCTGTCTTCAAAATAGTTGAGTAATGTAAAGGTCATGCATGTTTTTAATTGTATTTTTATTTTAGTTTTTTTTCTCTTTTATTTCCCTGCCTTATATTGTCTGTTGTATTGTTCTGTATGTGTTGTTTAAGGCATAATAATAATAATAATAAAAAATCACTGCTCCAGTCTCTCATGCTGTTTAATCACATTCATGGAGTGTACGGATGAAAGACAAAATAGAATTAATCTAGATTACAGATTGAAAACGACTGTTTTAATATAGGGTAGAGTGGGGAAAATGCCCCCCAAACAACCGCTAGATAAAGTCAAGAAACATTTTTATTATAACTATGGAGTGGACCACATTGGCAGGACTCAGGAGTGATGTAGAAAGTGTTTACTTACACTGGTGATGTACCTGAGAGAAAACAGTTTTCACTGTTAATGATATAATGTTCAGCAGCAAGAAAAAAAGTGTTTTTGTACCGGGTATAACTATTTCGAGAGAATATTATTGCTGTTACTATTTCATCGTTAATATGTTGTTGGGTTCGGCAACACTGTTATGATGCAGTACCGATAAACTCCAGCAGAGGGCGGGCGAGTATGGAGAGTTAATGACAGGCACACAGGTTCCTTTCCTTCATTCATAATACAGAAGTAGAGAGAAACGCAACACGTGTTCGTGTCTGTCTGTTTTAATTATCTATATTCTCCTTTTTCAGGTAAGCCCCTCAATATCCTAATAGTGGTTCAAATGAGTCTGAGTATAGTGGGTGTTCGGATAATTGTTATATGTCCGTACGGGGAAAAAAGGGACTAGATTGAGACGCGCATGGAAAATGTGAATAATTTCCGATGCTAGGCTATCGCTAACATATTGCATGCATTGTACTATTAAGATAATAGTGTTAAGGGTGTTGAACAACTCGTATGATGAATACAGTATTGTGCTGTTAAGATGAGTTTCCTGTGATGCTATTATCTCTCCACACTTTTATTCTCATTTAAGTTTGTACAATAGATGAGAGAGTGTTAATGTGTCACGTGTTAAATCGTCCATGCTAAATCAGCGAAAGCCTATCACTTCTTTAAATCAATACCCTCTCAAGTTTTCTATAGACCCCTTCAATGTTTGTAAACATCGAAAGCCTAGCTTGGGTGCGCGCGCAGCTTGGGGTCAGAAAAATGGCGCGGCTAATAGACCGGCATATTGTGTCAAGGAGAAACAGACAAGCCTTATAGATAGATAAGATACTTTTTTATTATTATTTGTACCTTTCCATTTTTGTCTTAAGTGTCTGGCTTTGTTTTGTGTAGACAAATTAGGAGGGCACAAAGTCAGGACTACTGGAGTCAAGTGATGCCTCTCCTACAAAAAAGAATTGCACACATTGATTACAACACGATCTACTGTTGTCATAGTGAAAACGCTAATGTAAAGCTAGTCTGCTATCTGCTAAGTCTGTAGCATGCCACAGGTCACAATTTATGCCAGATATCAAACTTCACCTAACTATTAAATCAGTCTACAGTTTACAGAAAACATTTGTTTACTTATCATGGCTTAACTCTACCGTTGTTGGCACAATGTTGGCGCTAGCCTGCGGCTAACTACTAGCAGCTGGCTACGTCTGTAGCATGACACAGGTCCATGACATTTACAACACTATTAACTTGCATAGCTTAATGTACAGAAAACTGTACATGCAATCCAGGCTTTCGAGTTTAAGCAAACAGAAAGGGACGATAAAGGATGACTTTAACGTTTCCTGATATGAAGTGAGCGTTACCAACACGAGCCTCTTTTGGCGCTTTTCCACTGCATGGTACGGCACGGTACGGTACGGTACGGTTCACTTTTGGGGGGTTTTCCACTGGGTACTGTACCTGGTACCTGATACTTTTTTAGTACCACTTCGGTCGAGGTTCCATGCGAACCGTACCGTTACCAAAACGTGACGTGTAAACTCTGCTGATCACTGATTGGCCGGAGTAAATCGTCATTACTGCGTCACTGAACTTGCGACACGAGACCCTCCTCTACAGTCATACCCGCTAGATTTAAATCAGCACAGCCAGCGAAGGATCGGACGCAACTTCTGTTTAAACAAACGCACATTTTTG
Organism: Gymnocypris eckloni scoliostomus; assembly: GCA_027564155.1. Taxonomy (NCBI): domain Eukaryota; kingdom Metazoa; phylum Chordata; class Actinopteri; order Cypriniformes; family Cyprinidae; genus Gymnocypris; species Gymnocypris eckloni. Next base: position 32,855,314 of record CM050427.1, on the reverse strand, counting down.
CATCAACCACAAAATAGCAGTGTCGTTGTCTGTTGAGGAAGTACAGATGTTTTTCTCGTTGATAGCCGAGGAGCGGATCCAGTGAGAGCTTGATGGCACGACGCCGAAGGAAAAAGCCTTATGTATAACGTTACTTTTGAACTTGCTATATTTAACGTTACAGAGTATGTTTTCTGTTTATATTTTTACCTCTGTATCTGTGTTTTGCTTCAATTAAAAACAATCTGATCGAATAAGTGTACCTCCAGACTATATTAAATATGTATCATTGTATGAGCACGTAATTAACCTCTTGAAAAAGACAAATGATTAATGCCGCGATTATAAAAACCATCACATAAATAAAAAACAAGGGATACATTGTACATTTTGAAATATTCAAAAGTTTATTGATAATTCACTTTACAGAACACGCTGCATGAATAGTTAACTAATCAAGTAACGCAGCACACCTGCACGAACATCCCTGCTCTCCTCATCTACAACCCGTGTCACTGTCACCACAGTCTCTGCTGCTGGGGGTAAATCACAAGCATTCTCATAGACCTCTCCATTGCTGTTAAAAACATCCACATGCCGAGAATGAAGAACACTATTCCGTCTCCTTTCTTTGTTGTGAGTTTGTTTGTGGCGCGTTTACGATGATGTCACGGCAGTAGAGGCGGCGCAATTATAACGACGCGTGAATAATCCCGCCCACTCTATAGCGGTACTAAACTGCGGTGGAAATGCAACCGACCAGTGAGCTGCCGTGCATCGCATCGAGCCGTGCCGAACCGTACCGTACCATGCAGTGGAAAAGCGCCATTTGATCGTAGTATTGTCCCAGTCTGCCCGTTTAATAGCTTTCAGTCACAGATGTCGCCTATTTTTGAAACGGATGAGATCCTGCAGGAATCCTGAAAACTTGACTCCAGAACTGTGCGATTTTCACAGTCCACGACGCAACAAGTAGGCATTTTGTCTAGGGCTGTGATGGTGGCCGTGACAACCGCGTCACCGGCGGTAGTGCACGTGACGTGACACACCGGGTGTATTTAATTTTCTCATTTAAGGCTACTTTCCTATTTAACTGTATTATTTATTTGATATTTATTTTAGTGTTTTGCAGGCTGAGTGTTCACTGACGTAAGTGCTAAAATAAACACGTATGTTTGTTAATAGATGACTGAGCCTCATTTATTTATTTTTGCGTTTCAGAATTATATATATATATATATATCACAACACCGGGCCACCTGCGGTAGTTGGTCCATTACCACCGCGGTGGTAAAAATCTGCCACCGTCACAGCCCTAAGTTTTGTCTTGACGAGAAATTCTCTGGTTAACACACAATTCAATGGGATGGAATTAACTTTCTGACCCCGACATGCGCACTGCGAACTTCGAATTTTCCTGTGACGTATACCGTGAAGGGGTCTATAGTAATGACTGAAATGTTATGGGATAGAGATGCACTGTAAGTACAGAGTATTTGAGTACAGATGACCTGTGAGTACAGAGTAAATTGTATAGTATTACGTTCATTCTGATGTAAAATAATATGATTTATTCTGCATTTTCTTTATTATATACAAGTTATTTAGTCAAGTATACAGGTGCAAGCTATTTTGTTTACTGCGTGTACCGAAATGGATATGTTTTATGCCAATTGATGTTCATCTCGTTATTTGTTTTGTCAGCAAATACAAAGTGGGTCATTTTGTGTATAAAAAGAATGCAATGACGTTATATGCAAGTTGATATGTATTTCTTGGTTATTTTGTGAAAAATTGAATGGTTCTTTTGGATTCATAATACAGAAGTCGAGGGAAACGCAACAAGTGTTCGTGTCTGTCTGTTTTAATTATCTATATTCTCCTTTTTCAGGGAGACTACATTTTAAAGCTTGTTGTTTTGTAGAACATCACAGTTATTATATGAGAATAGTAAGCCTGTAGATAGAGAGCACGTGTTATTTAAGAAAATATAATAATATTTTTGGAATGATATAATTTTTCTGTGGATAAAAACGCCCCCGGGGAGCATGGCTGAATTACTGTAGTTACTCTGTTCTGAACATCAAACCCGCAATGCAAATTCCCTTATCTTTTATACGATCTTTGCTTGCAGGGCAGGGACTTCCAAATAGTACAATCTAATGAAGTAGGGCTGCAGCGATTCGTCGACGTCATCGATTACCTCGACTATACAAATACGTCGATTAGCATTTAGTGCATCGACGCGTCACACCTATGGCCCTGGCGGTCTGTAGCCAGAGCAGAGGACAGCTTTCTTTTGCATATCTGACAGTGAAACATGAAGCATAAGTATTTCGAATGTTAACCCTGTATCCTGTTTTCTGAGTAACATTGAGAATATCACTATATATTGTTGCGACACTGCCACCACGACCAGTCTGACAATGCTCATAACCAGGGCCGGGGTCTAGGGGGGGGGGCTAGGGCCCCACCCCCAGATTCTCCTTGTGCCCCTCCAGATTCTTCTTGTGCCCCTCGATCATCCACTGGATACTTAAACAATTCTAAACATTAAATTAGTTACATATTAAAATGACCAGAGATATAGCACAGTTGTATTTTTCTTGAGCGTCTCATGGCGCGCGTTCTACAGCTCCCCCACACTGACACAAATTCATGTGAAATATTCAAACCATATTACCGTAATTTTAGATTCTGACGTTCACGTCCTCATCCTCGTCCTTTTTATGAACCATTTTCCAAAGCTTTCTCGCTTCTCAAGACAGCCACTGACAATCACATAAACACATGTGCTCTAGTCAAACATGCTCAAACCACTGTAGCCTGTAATCTCTTAGCTATAAACCCATTTTTAGACAAGTTCCATCCTATGTCATAACATATTTTAATAAGTCTGAATTTGTATTTAGCCTGATCACAGCTTTAATAAAAACACATTTTAAGTTTATAATTATAACTACGCATGTCCAGTTATTCAAACAACATAAAATACGAACATTTACATTATCAAAGAACATTATCACTTCAGTTTAGCACGTGTAAGCTCTCTAAAAATAAAAAGCTCCAGTTATATCAGTGATGCTGTCTACCGTGTATGATGAATTAATCTCTTATTTACATGGCATGTACATCTGCATTTTGTTGTTTCTGATGAGAGAATTTGCCAGAATGCAGAATGCAGTCAGCGAGCGCGCGCACTGACCAAAACACCAGCGTTTCAGCATGACTCATCTGAACGCTTGCATGACTGGCCATTGAGTTCATAAAATCAATAGACACTAATTTAATTTTCACTTTATTCGCAACACACACTCCGCATATTTTTATATGTTTAAGTCATAAGTTACACCTTGCAGAATCTGCAATATATTAATAGCCTAAAAAAGAAGCAAAAAATAAAATAAAAAAAAGATGTTTAAAATTGCATGTTTTTTTTTATTTAGTACTGCCCTGAATAAGCTTTTTCACATAACAGGTGTTTACATATAGTTCATATATGCCAGGGCTTTTCAAAGTCCGGGCTCTGGTCCGGATCCGGACCGGGAGGGAATTCAATCCGGACCCGCCTCCATTTGATATTTCAAGCGCAATCGTATCACTCAGACCTCCGTGCGGCGCGCGTGGCACACACACACACACACACACACACACGGGCGCATGAACCAGTGTTGCAGTGATTACAGACTCTTTTGTAAGACAAAGCACATAGCAACTAGCGACATTTTGGATAAACCATTTCATTCAGTAGAATAATGTCACCGGTTTCGCCCCGCGAGCGAGGTTTCGCCTTCCCGACGCAGTCTTTCTACACCAGCAGAGTTAGCAGCGTATTCAAAGAACCGAACCGAACCGTAGCAGACTTCTGAATGAACGAGTACAAAACAGCGTTTCCAAAAACCTCTCACTGTTGACCGTCTGGCATGAATGTAGTTCGTCTATAAAGGGTTAAAATATGCATAGTTTGGACGTTTGCAATTCAGTTGAAGCGACTGCAGGTTACATTGAAGTACTATTTCAGAAACATAAAATATGTGGGCCTAAATGAGAACTGCCTTATTGGGCATTTAGCTGTATAAAAATGCAGTACTGTTGAGTAACCCTTATGAAAAATAACCATGGTTTTATTATAATAAAAGTGTAGTAAAACATTTATTTTTTATTTTGCATATTGATTACTATTTATATAACCAGTTTCACTACAAATACCATGGCTAAACTATGGTTAGTGTAGCAAGGCCATGGTTAATTTGTGGTTATCATGGTTTAAGTATCCAAGTTTTTTTGTTTTATTTGTATAAAACTATGGTTAATTTTCAAAAACGCAAGTACGACCTGATGACGTAATAAATATGATAATTAGGCATAGATCAAGTTGAATTGTTATATAAAGTTAAAAGCATGTTTATAAAAACAAGTTTTGTAATAACAATTATTTCGGACCTTTTGACGTTGATGATAATTCCGATTCGGACCTTTGAATGTAAACTTTGAGAACCCCTGATATATGCATTTACACAAATTAAGCAGTTAAAAAATGTACTTGCGCTTGATTTTCATTAACTGATGATCCAGACTGTTTTTATGATTTGTTTTTATAAGTCCTATGTTTGTCCGTCACTTTCTGACTGCGGTAAAGCTGGTTTTATATTCACACATTCGGACTTACGCGTTCAATAACTTTCTGTTTTAATGTGCAATAAAGTAATTATTTGCTAATTTATTCAGCGACATGATTTTTAACCTACTACATTTTTCACAATTGATCAAAATGGCCAACCATTGTTTAAATGGCATACTTACTGGCGAACGTCCATTGAATGTCCAACATAGTGTGGCAAACACGATAGGGACCGTCTAAAAAGTTGTATTTTGTTTCATTGTGTGCAAACAGACAACTACATTTTAACCAACTACAGATGTAGATGTAGAAATATCACTCACATTATGTATTCTAATGCTACAGATTTTTCTTTAGCAACAATACAAATAGTATTATAATTATTGTGTTTGGAAAAGATGTTTAGGAAATTAAAAAAGAATGAACATACATGAATTGTAATTTGGTAACAATCCAAATAAGTGTAAAATCACCTGTAATCTCCTGAACATGATTAATGGCTTCATTTTACAACTGTTTTATTAATTTATTTGCTTCAAAATTAACAAGAACTGTGTTGGTTATTTCAGTAGGCTTTGAAATCATGGGTGGACCGCTCCAAAGCAAGTTGGAACATCTTGTTTGGACCCTACAGAACATACTGCAGCACATGTCTTGCTGTTTTAGTCACCTCTGTTTCTCTGGTTTTAAATGTGATAAAGACTTAACAGTGTAACAGTGTTCTACAGGTGTTCAATGAAAATAAAGGCTAAATGTTTATCTGTCTCTGTTGTATGACATCCTCATTTAATATTAAACTCTCACAATATCACAATGTATGTGCATTCATTGATATTTACAGTCCTGCAAAAATATCACTGTCCATGGTACTAATTATGTCAGATTATTGACAAGTACTCAGAAAGCATGACAGTAAACAGGAAGTTTATTTTGGGTGAACACTCAAAAACTAGTGGAAAAATTATTCAAGATGGTTTATAAATAATTTGCTCCTCACATATATATTCAATTTCTATTATCACTGTATTCTATGGGATTCTTCAATGGCACATCATCAGTTCAATAACTTTTGAAAAGAGGGTCACACGCTCCAAAACAAAATGCTAAAAATTTATTTGAACCGAAAGAACATAACACAAGTCTTTATCGTGCTATTATTTACTCCAGATGTTTAATTTCTAATTTATCACTGTATTCTATGGGATTCTTCAAATGCGGCACATCATCAGTTCAATAACTTTTGAAAAGAGGGTAGGAAGACACTGACTTACCCAGTACACATTGCATAATATACATTTTCATTAAATAATACACCCCACTTGAAATCAATAGCTCAATTGAAAGAACATACTACCACTCTTTATTTCTTATGCGAATTGTTGCTTTATGCTCCCAGCGTGTTGCATTGGTTTCTTCATTGACACCTTACAATAGGTCAATAGGTCTGAAAAAACAGATCAAGTCATCCAAGGAAGACTGTAAATTCTTTTTTTAGTCTCAAAGACCAAGCTACAATTCTATATTGTACAAGTTTTGCTTTTTCATACCTATTAATTACATGCTGTATAGGTTTATCCATTGACACGTGGTCCACTTCAATAGCTTTAGAAAAAAGGGTCGTAGTGCTCCAGAACGAGTTGGAAAATTGTTTATTTGACCCTATAGAGCATACTCTTCAGTGTACATATATTTCAGTGTACATATATTACATATAAGCCTTTTAGGTTTTTATCAATCACACATTATCCACTTCAATAGTTTTTGAAAGGACTGAGCAACTGCTCTAAAACAAGTTAGAAATCCTTATAAATAGTTTACAAAACAAACTACAGTCCAGGTTTTCTTGTCTCTTCATCTCTGTTTTTGTAATTTTGTGTGATACTTTGTGTGCTGTGATCCTTATAATGAGGTATGCAACATTGCTGACAAGGTGTTGAATTAACATAAATATATTCTTATGTTTTATGTTTATGTTTTCTGTATTCATCTAACATTAAACTCACTCAATACAATCCATGTTCACTGATCAATATTTACAGTCTTGCAGAACTGTCACTGTCCATGGTTCAAAATTTTTCATGTTACAGAAAAACATGTATTTTTTAATTTTCCAATTTGATAAGAAGCTAACTGCATTGCTTTTTATAGCTGCACTAATACAAACTCAGTATAGCCTACCTACCACAGCAGAACAATTTTTTAATGGAAAGACTTACATTTTCACAGCTTTTAAGCAAGCCTTGATAATGTGATTATTTAGCTGAATGGCATTTTTGGCCAACATGTCATCGTTTAGATGCAAATCGGCATGCTTTGCTGAAATGTGAACATATGCATGTAGTACACCGCAGACAAGATGACTTTCCAGGGGCCAAGTTTATGAAATGGGCCCTCTAACTGCTATAGTGGAGGATGGTTTGTAAAATGTGATTGAATGCCAATGGACTAACACAATCAAACTTCCAGTGATATCAGATAAGGAGGCTAAGACAACTAACTTGGCCAAAAAGGCGATCCCAGCACTTAGAGAGGGCATTTTAATTGGTCCAAAAGATTCACCTTTTACCCAAATTCTCATTTTACTTTAATTCTAAGGCTTAGGATGTTCATTAAATACAAATGCAGCATGCAATTTTGCTGGCCATGCGTAACAACGGCTAGAACAAAGGGGATCAAACTTTTACACTTTTCAACTTTCACACCCCAAAAATATAATTGCTATTCCTTAGTAGGTCCCTATTCGGCTACCCCAAGCCGAAATCAAAATCTGATTTCCTTACTCCAGTGTACATAATTTTTCTTATTGTATGATCCATTTGGATCATTTGATTTTGTTAAGGTGATATTCCTTAGCTGGTGCTCTGAGTTAAAAGGACGGAGAGGTCATCTGACACACACATACACCTGAGATGATGTGTCTTGTATATGGCATACTACACAATTGGTACCCATGTGAAGATCGCTACATATCTTTGTAACATGTAATATGTGAGTAAGTTGCTGTCATATTTTATTAATAATTATAATGCTAAAAAAATGAATATCTGCCATTACCTTTAATGGGGTATTTATAAATTAAAATCTAAAATAATTCTTAATAAAATCAATTTTTTATTTGTTAAAAGCTACTTGGAAAAAATACAAATCATGGTTTCAAGATTTTGTTTCTTTAAAGAAGCAGGAAGGATATTTAAGAAAGAAAATTTAATTTAATTTAAAGCTATGAACAACTTTATATGTTTTATCTATACATAATTGAACAAAATAATATAGCTGCTAGCAATAGCAGCCTCCAAAATAAATTTAGGAATTAACAAAAATGAACTATGCATAAATCAACCAACCTAAGCTTACTAACGTATTGTTTCACTGTAAAATTGATACGTTAAGAATACTCAAAACATTTGAGGAGAATTTTTGCCTCAGAACATTGGAAAAACAAACTTTTTCTTAAGTTTGTAGAGCTTTAAAAATGTTGTGACAAGTGGGGTGGGGCTAAGAGCCCTGGGTGCCGCCAAGCCTTACCTCCATGGATCTCAGTTGCACCCCACTCATCACAATGATAATTTTGTACAGCTTTCTTGCATACATATCACATTCAATCAGATCTTTATAGTTAAGTCTTATTTAGCAACAGCATTCTAGCATGTGCTTATGTAGTTCGCTCTCACTATACACTTGCATGTAAATAGTCAAACAACATGCAGTACATGCAGTCCAAAAGTTTTGCTTTCCATCCTCAACCTAACTGTATTAGCCTCAACCAAAACGTATTAGAAGGCAACAACTAAAAAATCTAAGAAAATCAAAAACATTTATTTTATGACATTCAAACCAAATAATCATCAACATAACAAAATCATAAAAATGTAACTGCACAAGGCAAATAAATAAATAAACAAGAAAAATAAAATAAAAAATAATTACCCTCTTAGGAACATAATGGTATGAACCAATTTCCTGTGACAGATGAGACTGGGACACCAAGTCTCCCTTTTGTTTACTGATACGTGTAGTGCTGCCACTAACCCCATGGATCAGAGCACCTTAAACCTCAGGTAACTTAAATAGTAGAAATATACAAAAAGTGTGCACCCTTGAATGAATGATGCACCCTTCTAATGAAGTCTTTAACTCCTTGGCTTGTGTGTTGGTTTGGCTTGTGTGTTTGTTGTTAGAGGGTGTCTGTAAAATACAAACAATTGGTAAACAACTGGTGAGGCCAAATATGTGGCATTGCCATAAACTCAGTTCTTAACTCTTTATTTTGGAATTCTAAGAATGTCTGATTGGAAACTATATAACTATTGCATCACAAGTCATTTTAATCATTGAGGCCTCATGACTGGTTGGTTTGGGAGGCAGGGTTTTCTTTGCTAAAATTAAATCATTTTGATGAGTGGCCCTCAACCCAGTCCTGGAGGGAACCTTAGTAAAGTATGTTTTGTATGTCCCCCTCTGGCACACCTCATTCAGTTCTTGCAGTCTTACGGTGACAGAGTAAGGAGAAATACAAAATCTGCATTAGGGGTCCTCCAGAAATTTGTTGAGAACAACTGATTTGGAAAATAAGGCACAATCCAGTCTGTTCAGTCATATCGGGTGAACAATGTTACATTATAATGATCACAAATTCACACTTGAATTTTCCTTTGCTATATATACTCTTTTACAGTTAAAATAATGACTTCAGAATAATTGGTTTATAGTTTGTCACGTGTCACTAAAGAAATCAACACAACACAGGCCCAAATTGAACAACAGAGGCACAAAATGTTTACACAAAGTTTTGATGAAATTGTTTTAGCTATTTCAAAGTCACTGAAGTCCCTGTCTAAATAAACATTCCGTTTGATGTTGTTTTCTGAGTGTTATTTACAACATGATGAATTCAGCACCAAGGACAGTGACAGTTCTGCAAAGCTGTAAACTCACTCAGTGCACACAGAGAATGATATTGAGTGAGTGCAATATTAAATGAATACTAAATACTACAGAAAACCACGAAATAGAGAATATTAAGTCAGTTCATTCAACAACATGTTCATTAGGCTGTGGCATCTTATACTGAAAACTTAATCATCTAAAAAAAAGGATGTTTAAACTCCAAACAAAGATTCAAATGGAATGAGCTTTTTTATTGAGACAACTTGGCTCATTCTGCAGAATCCTTTATTGTGTGTGTTTTTTTTTTTTTTTTTTGGTAGTGTTCACATAACATTTTGTGGGAATGTACTAGGGATGGGTCACGATTTTCGAATATTCGAATATTCTATTTAATTATAGAATATCGATTAGGTTGTGCGATTATTTTCTAAAGGTGTACCAGGGCTTAACAATAAAGACTGTCCGATGGCGTGAAGGACGCTCGGATTTGTCACTTGCCAGATCGGGCCACTGCAGGTGGTCACTAAATTGTATCATTTGCATGCGATTTTAAGCCTTGTTTGTTTAAAAATGTAAGCGATTAAAAAGCATTTGGGCGCGAAAGACAACTCCTTTCAGTACATGCGCGTTGTGTTCTGTTCTGTGTGAACAGCGCGAGCACCGACAGACACGTCTCTGACACGCGCGAGCCGCCTGAACGGGCAAATACATGAAGTATGTCAAACTACCCCTCTTGGCAAGTAACTTTAGCAATAATTCATCTATATTGAATTTATATACTGAAGTACAGATGCACAGATTTATTTTAGAGCATGCGTGCTTGAACACAAACTGCACTGTCGGCACTCGGGCGCGGCACACATACATAGTGTGTACACAATACACACGCATAGTGTGAGCGCTAACCATGCTGGAGAACGGACTTCTGATACGTGCAGGCTGATTGCGTGATCAATAGATGTTAAGCATTATATTGCGAGAGGGCCGTTTGTTACAGCGTCCCAAACAACTCAAAATAATAAACCACAAAGTTAACAAAACGATGCACTCCACGTGCTGTTTCCCATTAATGAAGCCGTGACGAGCTCCCTGCATTCAAATTATTCGTTTTTTTGCTGAAATAATAACGTAATATTCCACTGGTTGATATATTATATTTATATGCAAAATATTTGTGTTGTTTTTCCTGTTAAATGTGAAGAATGACAGGTTGGATGCCACACTTATTATTATTATTTATTTTTGGAGTATACAGGTGTAATTTTCGCTTTAACTTCAGGCAATGTAACATGATTTTATGATCGTAATTTTGACTTTATTCTTAAAATATTATGACGTTAATTATTTAGTTATTTATTTGAGAAGGATAAACTGATTAAACGTGCGCTGGCCGCTTGGTATTTAAAAAATTAAACTTGAATTTAACAAAAATAAGATGTTCCAATCATATTTCTAAATTAAATTAACAAAGAAAGGAAACAAAATAATGACCAATTTGCTATTAAAAAACAAAACTGAACTATTTAAATGGCTCAGCTAGAGAGATAGAGAGAGGGACGGGCTCAGACTCAGGCGGGGAATTCTGAGAATATATTCTGCTCTATATTCCTTCCCTTGTTTCAATTCAATGTTCACCGAACTAATTGTGAACAACACTCCCGTCTTCTACCCGAGCATGTGAACATGTTCATTTAATATATTTATATATATAAAATAGGTTATTGTTATGAAGACAGACGTTAAAATTAATGTTCACATAATAAGTGCCGTCATTCAGGCGGTTCACAATATGTTTTAGCGCGTTATATGTTTTAAGAATAATATTCTGTTTAGCGCAATATGTTTAACGCTTAATATTCATTGATGCATTAATCAGATTTAAGATTTTCTTTTTAATAATATTAATGTCCATGCTCATTTTTAAAATAGAAATGTCCTAGCCTTATGAGCAGTTGATAATCGACGGACTGTTCTGTTAATAAATGCCGTCCTTCGGTTATGTTATATTAATGTTTCAGCACTCATACTTTACAACCATTCATTTTCTTGGGTTAAGATAGACTATTCTCTAATTAATTAAACAGTTTATCATACAGATTGAAAGCCTGGATGGTCTCTCCCCCCCTCTCTCTCTGTGTGTGTGTGTGTGTGTGTGTTTGTGCGCGTGCGTGGGTGGGCGGGTGCATGCGCGGGAGGGGAGCGATTTTCGAATAGTAATCGAATAATACCCAGTGATTATCGAATATTACTTTTGCTTAAAATGCACATCCCTAGAATGTACCTCTGTGGTACTACTATCCAGTCAGGACAAATTGGAGCAATCATCTGATGAACAGCAGGTGTTAGATAAGCCAAAACTTTAAAAGGTTCAATACTGTGGGTTCTTTAGAGCAGTGGTTTTCAGACCTGTGCTGCAAGCACCCCTGGGGACCAGGGATATTCATCTGCCATATGGTCAGATATATCCATTGCTTTATTTGGTGAGGACACAAGAAAGAACCGGCACTGGTTATGGGTCATATGGACCAAAAACAGAAATGGTGTTAGGGACCAGCTAGCCATGAACAATCCAAGTGAGTAAACAACACTGGAGCCAGGAGACATTATGACAAACGAAGGTAAATTATTTTGTCTGCCTCTGTAATTATGTCATCCAATAGCAATTGTATATAGTGGACCCACAACATATTAAGACACTTTAGCTGTGGGCCAACTTGTTGTTGTCACAATGAGAATGGAAGGATCCAAACGCAAAAGGATAGTAAACACAGTCTTTAATGAAGGAGCAAAAAACAAGGCTGTCTGTCGTGCGTAGACGCAGAACTGAGAAAAATACAAAACAAAACTTGAAGACGATGATCCAAGGAAATCAGTCTAGGGAGACTTCGTGGAACCGGACTAACTGGAAGCGGCAGCAGGACACCGAGGAAGCACCAGAAACTCTCAGCATCTCCAGGCGAGACAAGACAAGGTACAAGATCTTAATACTATGAAAAAACAAGAGAACACATACAATGCATGATATACAATAATCCGACAGAGAGCCACGAGCGCAGACGCTGTAAAATAGAGGGACTGATTAAATGAGTGAGAACAGGTGGCACTGCAAAGTAGCGCGAACGCTGATTGAAATAACAAACAGGTGGGGGAGAGAGAGAGGTGTAAGTGTCAGTATGCATGTGTGTGTGTGTGTGTGTGTGTGTGAGTGTGTGTACAACAGAGTGAGAGAGAGAGAAAGAAGAAGCAAACCCAGATCATGACAGTACTCTCTCTCAACGAAGCGCCACCAGGCGCCCCGAGACAGGAGCCTGACGAGAACGGTAGAAGTCCTCGATCAGCGAGCGATCCAGGACGCCCCGGCCGGAATCCAACGCCTCCTCAGGACCGCACCTCCCAGTCAACCAAAACTGGTGACCACGCCCACGAGGCGCACGCCAAGGAGCTTACGGACTCTGTAAATAGAAGCCTCCTTGTCAATAGGAGGAGGGGGAAGGGGGCGGTCAGAGCGGAAAACAGGTTTGACGCAGGACACGTGAAAACCGGTGAACACGGCGCAACTGACGGGACAATCTGAGTTTGATCGCAACCGGACTGAGAACCTTAACAATAGAAAAGGGCCCAACAAAGCGGGCATCAGCTTGCGAGAACCCTCCTGGATGGGGAGATTGCGGTGGAAAGCCACACCTTCTGACCACAAACATACCTGGGGGACCGGACCCGGTGACGATTGGCGGCTCGACGTGTGCGTGTTCTAGTACGACATAACGCAGATCTCACTCTCCTCCAGGTACGCTTACATCTCTGAATAAACCTCTCTACAGAGGGAACGGAGGACTGGGATTCTTGGGATGCGAATAGAGGCGGTTGGTAACCAAGACAACACTCAAACGGAGATAACCCAGTGGCGGACGAGGGAAGAGAATTATGAGCATACTCGGCCCAGGCCAGTTGATCGCACCACGACGCGGGAGTGCGTGATGTTAAACCACGCAACATGCGACGAGAATTTGATTGGTCCTTTCGGCTTGCCCATTGGTCTGTGGATGGAATCCTGACGACAGAGCAGGGGAGGCCCCTATCTGATGACAGAACTCCTTCCAGAACTGAGAGGCGAATTGAGGCCCTCTGTCAGACACAATGTCCGAAGGAAGACCATGAATCCTAAACACATGATCTACCATGACTTGCGCGGTCTCACGGGCGGACGGTAGCTTAGGAAGAGGGATAAAATGGGCAGCTTTAGAAAACGATCCACCACGGTGAGGATAATCATTACCTGCCGAAAGCGGAAGACCGGTAACAAAATCCAACGCAATGTGAGACCACGGCCGTGATGGAATGGGGAGGGGCCTAAGAAGACCTGCCGGTGGTGAATTACTAGACTTAGTCTGGGCACACACCTGACACGAGGCAACAAAGCGTCAACGTCAAGGTTCTCTGGGTGGGCCACCAAAGCGCTGACTGATCGCTGCTAAAGTACCCTGATTCCCGGTGTGCCATCAATTTGGAAGAGTGACCCCAGCGACAGTGGAACGAACGACCTCAGGGACGAATAACGCTCCTCAGGAGCGCGGGCTGGTCTGGTGACATGCAAAGAGTTTTCTCACAGCCTGTTCCACTCAGGAGGCAGCCCCGACCACACAACGCTGAGGTAAAATATTCTCAGTGGTCGGGCGACTTCTGACGAGCCGAACTGGCGTGAGAGGCGCAGGCTTCAGATTCTTGGAGCCGGGTCTAAACGAGATCGAAAATCAAAACGGCCAAGAAAAGAGCCCAACGAGCCTGACGGGCGTTAAGTCTCTTAGCGGAACGGATGTACTCCAAATTTTGATGATCCGTCCAGACAATGAATGGAACGCTGGCTCCTCGAGCCAGTGTCGCCACTCACCAAGGGCCAGACGGATCGCCAAAAGTTCTCGTTACCGACATCGTAATTGTGTTCCGCGGACGAAAGGCGATGGGAGTAAAAGGCGCACGGATGTACCTTGTTGTCAAGGGACTAACGCTGCGATAAGATGGCACCCACCCCGACGCCGGAAGCATCAACCTCAACTATAAACTGCTTCTCGGGATCAGGAGTGATGAGGATGGGAGCGGAGGTAAACAACCCTTAAGCCGCTCGAACGCATCCTGAGCAGCTCCGGACCAAGAAAAGCGAGTCTTAGAAGAGGTGAGAGTAAGCGGAGCGGCGACACGACTAAAATCCCTGATAAAACGACGGTAAAAATTAGCAAACCCCAGAAACCGCTGAAGCGACTCGCGAATCAGGAACAGGCCAATCAATGACAGCACGAACCTTGTCAGGGTCCATGCTGATCCCTCCGCCGAAACCACCGAACCGAGAAACGTGACAGACCGGCATGAAACATGCACTTCTGCCTTGACAAACAGGCGGTTCTCAAGTAGACGCTAAAACTCGGGCGGACGTGTTGTACGTGTACCTGGAGAGTAGGTGAGAAATGAGAATGTCATCCACAAACACGAACACATTGAGCATATCTCTCAAGACGTCATTGACTAAAGCCTGAAAAACAGCGGAGCGCTTGACCAGCCCGAACGGTAAAACCCGCACTCAAAGTGACCGATGGGAGTGTTAAACGCGGTCTTCCACTGCCTCCCTCCTTAATACGCACTCAAGTGGTAGGCATTGCGTAAGTCAAGCTTAGAAAACCTTTGCGCCTGTAGGATCTCAGGCCGACGACATAAGAGGCAAAGGATAGCGATTCTTGACTGTTATGTCGCTCAACCCCGATAATCAATACAGGGACGCAAAGACCCATCCTTCTTTTTCACAAAGAAACCCCGCCCGCAGGAGAGGAGGAAGGAACAATAATGCCAGCGGCGAGGGACTCTGTGAGGTAATTCTCCAAAGCCCCCGCCGGGCGCCGAGAGAGAGTAAAGTCGACCGCGGGTGGCATGGTACCCGGAAGAAGCTCAATGCTGCAGTCATAAGGGCGTGGAGGAGGCAGAGAGGTGGCCCGAACGGTTGAAGACCGCCCGCAGATCGTGGTACTCCTCCGAACCCAAACAAATCACCAGGCTCCTCCTGAAACACAGACACAGAAGAAACAGCAGGAACAGCAGAAACTAAACAGTGACACGACAAATTCCATGAATGAACAGATCCCTTAACCCAGTCAATCTGAGGATTATGCTGGGTAAGCCAGGGATGCCCTAGAACAATAGGAGTATAAGGGGACTGGAAAACAAAAAAGAAATAGTCTCTCTGATTTCCTGAGACGGTAAGGCTTAACGGGCAGGTGATGCGATGAACGGTAGAAAGTGCCCTGCCATCAAGCGCAAAGACGGTGGTAGTGTCATTGAGGTCCAGCAGGGGATCCCTTGTTCCATGGCCCATCTCTCATCAATGAAACTGCCCTCAGCCCCTGAATCAATGAGCGAGACCGTTGACAGTAATGCCAGCCCATCGGATAACAACAGAGATAGTCGACGAGACCTGGGTAGAGAGGAATGACAGTAGCGCCGCCAGTACTCCTCCGTCTACTGGTGAGCTCTGGCCCTTTAACGGGCATGAAGCGGCAAAATGTCCATTAGCGCCGCAGTACAGGCAGAGGCGACTCCGACCCGCCGTTCTCGTTCCTCCGCAGAGATGTGAACCCCTCCCGCTGCATGGGTTCGGGGTCAGAACAGAGAGGAGAAGATACTACGGCTGGTGTCAAGGTCTCCAGTGGTCTTGAACGGGACCTCGAATCCGCCGCCGCTGTTGCTCAAGCACCTGTCCAGGCGAATACCCAGCTCGATGAGCTGATCCAATTGAGCCGGCGGACCACGCGCAGATCTCCTCCTTGAGATCCATGTTGAGCCCCTCCAAAAACGCGCGACCAGCGGGCTCATTCCACTCACACGTAGTAGCCAAAGTACGAAACTCAATGGCAAAATCAGCGACTGACCTTCTGCCCTGATGGAGCGTTGTGAGGAAGACGCGAAGCCTCGCGACCGAAAACAGAACGATCGAAAATCTTGATCATCTCCTCCTTGAAGAGCTCGAACGGCCACAGCAAGAAGTCCGTGCCTCCCAAGCAGAGGTGCCCCATTCACGCCGCCCGTGAGAAGTGAGAGTACAAAGGCGATCCGGCGGTCTCCGCACGTCTGGGGCTGGAGAGAAAACAACCTCACATTGAGTCAGAAAAGCCCTGCATTCAGTAGGCTCACCAGCATAACAGGGAGGGTTGTTAATACGCGCTCATGGAGTGGGTAACGGCGGGATCTGCTGATGGATCCTGGTAGAGCATAAGCAGACGATGATAAGTCCGTCACCTGAGCGGTCAAGCCCTCCACAGCGAGACGGGCAGCGGACAGCTCCTCCTCATGTCTGCCGAGCATGACTCCTGCATCTCCATCGCTGACCGGAGTGGTTCCTCCTTTGCTGGATCCATGAAGATGGTCGGATTATTCTGTCACAATGAGAATGGAAGGATCCAAACGCAAAAGGATAGTAAACACAGTCTTTAATGAAGGAGCAAAAAACAAGGCAGTCTGTCGTGCGTAGACGCAGAACTGAGAAAATACAAAACAAAACTTGAAGACGATGATCCAAGGAAATCAGTCTAGGGAGACTTCGTGGAACCGGACTAACTGGAAGCGGCAGCAGGACACCGAGAAAGCACCAGAAACTCTCAGCATCTCCAGGCGAGACAAGACAAGGTACGAGATCTTAATACTATGAAAAAACAAGAGAACACATACAATGCACGATATACAATAATCCGACAGAGAGCCACGAGCGCAGACGCTGTAAAATAGAGGGACTGATTAAATGAGTGAGAACAGGTGGCACTGCAAAGTAGCGCGAACGCTGATTGAAATAACAAACAGGTGGGGGAGAGAGAGAGGTGTAAGTGTCAGTATGCATGTGTGTGTGTGTGAGTGTGTGTGTGTGAGTGTGTGTACAACAGAGTGAGAGAGAGAGAGAAAGAAGAAGCAAACCCAGATCATGACAGTTGTTAAACAATTATTAGTTAATTGTTTAAGAATCATACTGTCAAACCAAATAGTATTCGGTCTAACCATAAACAAATTTTTACAGACTGTTTCTAAAAGAAATACATTTTTAGCTTTCTTGTAAATAATAGCATCATGTATTAATCATGGACAAAGATATTCAAACCATTGTTGTTACCTCACCAGACTTTTATCTCCATTTACCATGTGTTCCAACATTTATTTATTCTTTATATTGTTCAGATTTAATTAAAACAAGTGCTGACCATAAATATCTAATTTTCATGTCAAAATATTCATGAATATACACTTACTGTTCAATCTGATCTACCATAGACACTGTAATGAGTTGGAAAGAGGACACTGAGGCAGATGTTGTCCTAAATAACAGCAGACCTGGAAAGAGAGAGTGCAACTGAGGATAGTGGTCTAAATAACATTGGCCCAGAGGATACCAGAGTGAACCTGGAGGAGTATGCATCATTGGGAGATGCTGGTCCAAATGTTTACAGGACAGCACAAAAGGTGCGTAAACAGTTTACCATCACTCTTAATAGAAAGGAATGGAATAAAATAAGACCTTTGAAAGGTTCCACTAAATTAAGGCCACCCTGGACCCACTACCTCTATAATGCATTTAAAAACGAGAATCACTATTGCACTCTATCATTTAAATATCAGAACATAAAAGCTGCCCACAGCTGGAAAACAAAATGTCCATATTTACACATTGTGGCAATTTGCACATTCCCATCATGCCAGGCAAAATACAAATTTAAACTGAAAACCAAGCCTGAAAGAATGTGCAAAATGGTAAAGATGCTGGTCAGTCAACATGAACAAATAAAACACAAAGTGTGTGAGAAAAGGTTTAGGCCAGCAACAAACCTCAAAAGAGGAGCACTTGCTAGAGCAATTACACGTGGACCTAGTCATTATTTCTACACAAAACTGAAAACCACACCCAAAGAAGAACTTTTGTGTGGAAATATGTCCAGCTGCCTCAACAGGAATGTGCTGAAGGTTATCCGCTCAGAAATTAGGAAGAAGAAACTACTCCACACTGATGTGTTAACGGAAATACATCTCATGCAAGGCATACTAAAAGGATGTGATACCAGATTTTTTAAACTACCAGGATACATACAGCATTTTAGCATGGACCCCTTTGGTGTTCATATGTACACTGAGCTTGGTATAAGTATCCTTGTCGATCATTTACGCAGTAGGCTTCCTGTGTCCCTTTATCTGGATGCCACTGGAGGAGTGGTCTCAAAAATTGCAGATCAGCCAAAGCGAATTCTATACTACTCACTCACTCTTCCAGGAAGAGGTCGGGATGCTCCCCCTTTACCAATCTGTGAAATGCTATCAAATGAACATTCGGTACCACCAATCACATATTGGCTCATGCAATTTACATTGCATTTGTCCAAATACACACAAATGCACATACACCAGGTTGAGACAGACTATAGCTGGGCTCTCATGCAAAGTGTTCTGCTAGCTTTCAATAGGGAGCACATCACATCCTACCTAGAACAAGCTTTTGATATCTGCACAGGCAAAAAAACACAGGATGACATGAAGCCTTACACTGTGCTGCACGTGTGTTCTGCTCACATCCTCAAAGCAGTCAGACAGGCAATAACAAAGCAAACTGACGACCAAGGTCTTAGAGTCTTAGGTCTTCTCGTTTGGCTGTCAACAGAGGTAGTCGCTTAGATTTCACTCCCCGCCCTACCCTTTTTTTCCTCCCTGCTGGCTTCTGCTGTCTCGTCTCATCTATTGAAGAGACTCCTTCTGCACGGCTCTCCAAACTAGAAAATTATGGATTTGATCAACTGGTCTCTCAGCGCGATTGACACCATCTTCTCAACGAGAAGTCTGGGTTCTGGGGAACCTGTTTGTCCTGACGGGACGTTCGCGGCCGGATATACGAGGGATGCGTGGGAGAAGTGGCAAATCGTGTGTCTGGCGGCTCTTTCCGTGGAGGACGCTGAAGATATCTACCTTTTCGGCACCATGATAACAGGTATTCTGCTGATTGGATTAGGCTTTACCCTGGGTTATCGAAAAATTCAGAAGACGGGAACAGCTGTTCAAAGTCTCACAAGGCTGCCCGTTTTGATTGAAGCTGTGGGAAGAGCGGTCAGCAATGAGACTGAGACTATAAACCGGAATATGGATACCATCATGATGAAACTGCTGCTTTGGAAGTGAAATTTGGTGATTTCAGAGATCAGAATGGACAAAGAGAATGAGCTGTGGAAATTTTGCAGCTGTTCAAAAGTCATAACAACTTAATCTTATCTTTCTGGCTCCCAGCGCCTTGGCCAAGGCCGTCTGGATAACCACCCTGAGAGAGCGATGCAGTGGGGACTCTCTTGCTCCCTTCCCCCATTACAGACATTACTCCCCTCCCCCATTCAACTGCCTCTGTAATGCTTTGTACCGCCACTAGGGCGAGCAGGTCTGAGACCGGCGCCGCATGGCACTGGACCGGATGGCTGCTTGCCAGAGCTGGATATGTTTCCCCTGTTGCAATGTCATGTGTTTATGGTATATGTGCTTTTGTGCTGAGGTGTTTTTTTTTTCTGTTCTCAGACTGTACTCCAAATGGAGCATAGTCTGGGGGTTAAAATTTTTTTCCTCCTCTCTCTCCTCATGTAAAAAGCTGTATTTTCTAAATACCCTGTCTCCTGTTCTGTCTACCCCGTTGTCATATGTATGTTGTGTATGTATGGACAGGTTGATGGCTAATTTCGCTGGTACTTGTACTAGTGACAATAAAGGGCTACTACTACTACTACTACTACTACTAGAGACTGGTCACATTTGAATTAAGTTGTTAAATTACAATGTGTATGTGTGGTTTTCAAGATAAACAAATATGTTTTGGGCTACTCAACTTTCGTGTGTGTTTTCTGTTTCAAAATGACTGATTTGAAATGACTAAAATGACTACACTAAAAATTGATAAATAGTACTTTATCAGACCATTTAGAGTATCTTTGTAAAAGCAGCACTATGCAGAAAGACAGCATTAACAGTGTAGATATTTCTTCATAAAATTAGCGTAATCAAATTTAATTAGGTTGACTCATTTGAGCTCTAGTACATTCAAGAGATAGCAGCTATTTCAGTATCTCCAATAGGCTATAGATGGCTGCATTGCCTAAGTTTTGATTTTTGTCCAAAGTGGATTTTTAATGCAATACATGCAGAAATTATGTAACAGTGTATTTATGTTTATTTATTTATTAACACACTGAACACTAGAGTAAGGTTGAAAATAATCAAAGACTTTGCTTTCCTGTCCCAAACATCTATTGGGTAACAAAAGGGCTATTTGACATTCCTGAAAGCACAGATGTGCTGATAGTGATCTAAGGCCTATAGGCCAAGATGTGTATACATTGGGGTCTGTCGCACATTTTGCCCAGTGGGGGAAGCTGTAATCTGCTGATTGGTCAGTTTGAATGTCTCTCATTGGGTTTTAGTCACATGGTCAAGAAGGGATAAAATAAGATTGTAACTGTTGCTCAGTCTCTTTTCTTTGCTGGAACTCTCCCTCTTTTTCATCCTCTCTCTATCTCCCCACCCCCTTTTTCTCTCTCTCGTGTAACATTTTACATACATGTTGGGCACAATTAACTGGTAATGTTTACATCCTTCATCTATTTTGTAACCAATTCAAGTGTAACCATAACCAAATACCTTTATTAAACAATTTCAATTATGTACTAAAGTGTACTTCAATTATGTACTTAATTACATTATGTACTAAAGTCTTGATTCAACATTGACTTTGAAGTGCTA
Organism: Gymnocypris eckloni scoliostomus; assembly: GCA_027564155.1. Lineage (NCBI taxonomy): Eukaryota > Metazoa > Chordata > Actinopteri > Cypriniformes > Cyprinidae > Gymnocypris > Gymnocypris eckloni. The sequence continues at coordinate 32,834,043 of CM050427.1, read as the reverse complement.
CCTATTGCAATACAATATAGTCACTTAATAGCAATATAATAATAATAATAATACGTGTTCTCCCACATATTTAGCTATTCTAACTGCGCTCATTTCCGTCGTTGGTGGCAGTGGGTGGTAATACACTAGAAATGTACAGTTTTATACCATCGTGCTGATAACGTTTCTTTAGTCATTCGGCAATCATACAGCCTGAGCCACCCTTACACTAGCGAAACACAAAAATCTTTATATATTTAGGGTGTAGAACATACAAATAATAAGCCTAGCTTAAGCCTAGCACTGATTTTTTACTGACATTTTGTATTGGTTTCTTCAATGACACATTAACCAGTTCAATAGCTTTTTTTCTTCAGTGAAGAAATATTTTGTTGAGATGCTCAACTTCTACACATCATACAATCATACAATTCAATAGCTTTTCTTGGCTGAAGAGCTCTGAAACAAATTGGACTTTACAGAACAAACTGCAGAACAGAACTTCCCAGAGACCTCATTTATAAAAATCTCCATAGATTTCATCCTAAAATGTTCGTAGCTACTCACAAAAGGTAGATTTTGCTATGCACAATTTTTTATATATATATATATATATATATAAAATCAAGCATGCGCCAGAACCTGCGAAAAAATCCCTATATAAATTCCAGTCAGAGGAAGATTGTACGTGCATCTCCACCCTCCGTCTCCTCCCATAAACCACCATATATAGAACTTACAACGTCTAGTTTTACCATGCATAACCTCAGCTGCATATTATTTCAAGCATATTCCCATCCACGCGACACCATGTTTTACACTCTCAAAGGGTACAAGACATTAAGGAAACATGAGATACGGCTTATAAATGTAATTTGTGCCATACATTGATTTTTTTTGCAAAAAATTATCTAATATCTTTATTGTTTCAGATTAAGTATATCAAAATATCCATAAAATTAAAACAGTTAAAATAGTTATCAGATAAATATTTTAGAATAGAGTTGATCTTATTCTTTAACACTGGCCAAATAGTATTTCAATTGTTTAAACAATTCAACATCTTTTAGCTATTTTTAGTGGAAACAGATATTTATTGCAGTGTAAATAAAATGGTCTGACTCGACGCATCACTGACAAAGTATTTTGGAATGAAAACGTGACATCAAAAACACCGTGCAGCTGCCTGCGGTTGTATTGATTCAACTGGACAATGGACCGTCCAACCACCGAATCTAGCAGTGTCCGCCATAATATCGAAGTCCGCATCATTGATCATTAGTCTCGCTACAAAAATATTTTCTCGTAACATGAGATATGCTGTTTAGTTTAAATATTCATTATTGTGCACCTATAGCACTCTTTGCTGTCATTAAAACATAACATGCCACAGGAAAAGTGATCAAGCGCATCCACTACAAATATGTGTAAATTCATATAATTTTGGTTCTGCATACATGACTTTATGTAATTTAGGTGCTTATCTCCATTAACGAGGGTGGACTATTTAATGTAAATGTGTATATCGACATGAAAACAGAGTTTAAAATCGTTGTTTACTTTATTAATTTATTACTTTATTTTTATTTATTTATTACTTTTCCCTGTCAAGTTTGTTTTATATATCCCATTATTTTTATTATTTATATATATACCTTTTGTAGGAAGTGGCGTCGCCTCTTTCAGGAAATTATTTGTGCGTATGCAACGGTTATAAATGAGGACCCTGTGGAATAAACCGACTGGATATATGTTTTACATCTTCTAAAGTATTTGCTTTTGATTTAGCATTTAAGTTTCAAAATCTCATAATCCATTTGTATTGATTGATGTTTTCAAACTTGCAGAACTGTCCATGGTACTGAACCCATCATATTATTAAAGAGTCTTCAAACAGGTTATACATGACATTAAACAGGATGTCTATTGGGATTAATACATCAAGAGATTTTGGTAAACTCATTCTGAACTAACTAAAATTTGGGACCATTCATGACAATTTGTATATAACTGACATTTATATGTGCAGGTTGGCTTTTTAAATTGTTAAAATTTCACTGAACATAAGTTTAAAAAGGATTTTAACAAGAAAAGAACCTTTAAATGGGCCTTCTCAAAAGACCTTCTAAACTTTTTCAACACAATTATTTTTACATGGAAACTGAAAAATTTGGCCACCAAATCATGGTAGCACATGAAAAGCACATGTTTAAACGTGAGCAAATGTGTTTGTACTAATGTAAGACAATTGCTCCTCTGTCTTCCTTAAAAAATTCGTACAAATGATGGTGTCATAATGGTGCGGACACTTTACACATTGGTTGATGTGGTTCAAGTAAAGTACATCCAACTGCAAATACACAAAATAAACGATTCAAACTGAGCAATGTTGCAGAGTGTCCTTTTAGTGTTCAATAAGGAAACCATTACTCTTTTCTTAAACATGGCTAGCATTGGAAATTTGCCATGCAAATCTAAAATTAGCTGAACATTTTACAGATTGTGCCAGAATAATTATTCTGTTTAATCCATACGTTTCAAACCGTGTAATGTGTGAATTAAGAAAACAATGTTGGGGAGATGTAATTTCCCATATAAAGCAAATAATTGTCCACTGAATAGTTGTAGTGTATGTAGTGAAGATTTTCCAACATGTTCTGAAACAGTCCAGTGAGCATTTTGAACGCCATTGAACTGGATGATGGAAGAATCAAATGCAACACACTGGCAGTGTCAATTGATCACAAAGAGCACATAATAGTTCATTAAAAAGCTGTAGTGTGTTATTTAATGTAAAATGAATATTATACAAGGTGCAAAGGCTCTTCCTTCAAAAGTTATTGAACTGATGACGTGCCATTGAAGAATCCCATAGAATACAGTGATAATAGAAATTAAAAATCTAGAGTAAATAATAGCACGATAAAGACTTGTAGTATGTTCTTTCGGTTCAAATAAATATTTAGCATTTTGTTTTGGAGCGGTGTGACCCTCTTTTCAAAAGTTATTGAACTGATGATGTGCCATTGAAGAATCCCATAGAATACAGTGATAATAGAAATTAAACATCTAGTGTAAAAGCCATGTAAGTATTTGTTTATTTATATAGATGTGAAATAAGTTATTGTTTGGATTAAGTAACTGTTAAATAGTTGCATTTAAATAATTGAATATGTTTCATATAACTATTAAAAATGATGCTGATGTCATTTCCGGCAAAGACCGTTAGAATTTGTTTCATGCAAGAATGGAGCGCTACAGTTTTTTGACCGTGTAACATTTCCAGTTAATTTTGTTATTAAACTTGCTGAAAAGAACATTACTGGACTTTTGGATGTTATTCGAGTTCAATACACGCTCACACACGTAAGAAAACCAACAGAAAGCACAATTGGATGGATTGCTATCACATAATTAGTCAAAAAACTCGCTCTGAGGAGATGGAAAGTAAAACAAAAAGTGCGTGTATGCAGCGCATGTGACAAGGACATTACCGACAGAGGACCGTCTGTGAATGAACACGGAAACGTTTAATGGTCGCGGATTATAAATAGCGGACTTTGCTTTATTCTCCGTGGATAAAAAAAAAACTGCGTCACAAAGAAGAACGTCTCCACTCATTGAAGTTCTGTTCTGAGAACGAGGTAACCAATTTTGAATCGGCTATAAGATGATTCAGTGCATGTTTGAAGAAGCTGAAAGGCATACCTTTGATACAGAAAAGTAATACGTGTACTTTTAAATGTCTGCAAGCAGTTTGTGCACTGATGAAATTACGATGGCTGAGGGAGGAGAGGATGACGTTGCAGTTTTTGAACACAAAAGCGTGTAAACCCACCGAAAGAGCATTAGAAGAACAACTTCACAGGCACTAGTTTGAGAAGAGCAAAATTATCTGCTCTTACCAGTAAGATCAAAACCATAGAAGGGTTAATGATTGATGATGAAAATTTGCAGAATGTACAAGATCTGATGCAACTTGAATTTGCACAGTTGATAACTGAGTTCACTGATTTAAGCGTGCAAGTTAAAGATCTTCTGCCTGAAGATGAAAAGACTGCAGATCAAACAAATTGGTTTGAACCTAAAATGGATTCCTTGAGACTTTTTATAAAGAAAACTAAAGATTGGATGGCTGCTGTTGGTGATAAAAGCCAAATTGACAATGTTGAGATGGAGGATGATGTTACTCCTCAAGACAGTGCCTTGCAGATATCTGTTAACAGAAGTGAATCAAAACAGAAGCGTGATTCAGATATTGACAGTGGATCAATTTCCTCCTCAGTGTTGTCTGCATGTGCACGAGAAGAATCAAAACGTGCAGCTTTGCTAGCAAGAGCAGCATCTTTAAAGAAAAAACAACAACTTGAAATTGAAAAGATGCAGCTCAGAGCAAAAATGGAGGAACTTGAAATTGAAACGGCGCTTGCAGAAAGCAATGCTAAACTAAAGGTACTAAAAGAGTATGAGCATTCGGAGGATGGCAGAAGCAGCGTACAATCTAAGCAAAGGAAAGGAAACCATCTGAAGCAATCAGAACTTAAAACAGAGCAAAGAGACTATTCACCTAGTCATTCAGCTGTGGTGAAAAGTAGAACAAAGGCCATCTCGAATCCAGTTTCACTTGCAGCATCACAATCAGGCACATCAGAAGACACTGGCCACTGTGCTAATCGTCAAACAAATGACAGCATTATTCAGGTTATGCAGAAACAACATGACTTGACGGAATTGCTTGTGAAACAGCAACGACAAACTCATCTTCCTAGTAAAGACATCCAAGTGTTTACTGGGGATCCATTAACCTATAAATCCTTCATCAGGTCCTTTGAGCATACCATTGAACGTAAAACGGACAATGAAAAGGACATGCTATATTATCTTGAACAATACACTGCAGGAGAACCACAAGAGCTCGTCAGGAGCTGTGAATATAAGCCGTCAAGCAGAGGTTTCACAGAAGCAAAGCGACTTCTCCAAAGGCATTATGGAGATGAACTCAAGTTTGCTCAAGGGCTTATATCGATAAAGCTTTAAAGTGGCCTCAGATCAAGTCTGATGATGGTAAAGCCTTGAGTGCATATGCTCTGTTCCTGATTGGTTGTCGTAATACATTGGAAGATGGAGAGTCTATGGAGGAAATGGACAATCCTACCAATATGAGAGTTGTAATCTCAAAGTTGCCATACAAAATGAAAGAAAGGTGGCGATCAGGAGCTTTTGACATTAAAGAACGGCAAGGAGTAAGAGCCAGATTTACTCACTTAGTTGACTTTATTGATCGTCAAGCAAAAATGGCCATGGACCCACTCTTTGGAGACATACTGGACAACCGCAATGTTGTAGCAATGAAGGAGAACCAGAAAGAGAAGTATCCTAAGAAAGGAATAAGTAAGAGTAGCTTTGCAACCAACATTTGCATGGAAGAAAGAAGGCCACCGGATGTGTCAAGAAAACAGGTCAGTCCATTCAAGATCATCAACGCCTTTGAGAAACCATGTATGTTTTGCTCCAAAGGTCATGCTCTCGAGTCATGCAGTGAAATCAAAGAGCAGCCACATAAGGTACGTGTGGAGTTCCTGAAGTCTAAGGGCTTATGCTTTGGATGCTTAACTAAAGGTCATCTTAGCAAGATGTGTAAAAAGAGAATGGAATGTAAGGAATGCTTCCAAAAACACCCAGACATTCTACACATTATAGAGGATCACAAAGGTGCAAAGGATGTTGAATCATCAGACAAAAATATATCATGTGCCCAGGTCTCTCTAAACCATCAATCAAGTAACTTCTCAGAGTCTGCAGGAGATAACTGTGTGTTGTCAATTGTGCCAGTAAAGGTCAAGTCAGGTAAAAGTGACAGATATGTGGAGACATATGCTTTCCTGGATGCAGGAAGTACAGCCACTTTTGTACTGAAGAGCTGCGAAAAGAAACTGAACCTGAAAGGGAAGCCAACTCAAATTCTAATGAGCACTATGTGTCAAGATAAGCCAGGAGAGCAAAAGCTAGTAAGCAGTTTTATTCTCACAGATCTGGAGGTTTGTGCGCTGGAAGACACAGAGTACTTTGAACTTCCTAAAGTCTTTACACACTGCAGCATTCCTGTTCAAAACGAGAACATTCCTAAACAAGTAGATATCAGCAAATGGCCCTACTTGAGAGAAGTAAGCATCCCTAGCATTAACGCAAATGTGGATCTTCTAATTGGAGCCAACAATCCAAAGACAATGGAGCCATGGTACATCATAAATAGCCAACAAGATGGACCATATGCGTGAAGACTGCACTGGGTTGGGTGGTGAGTGGAACCATTAAGAAAGAAAGCATCACTGCAGAAAGGTCTAAAGTGCTGCAACATACAGTTAATCGTCTCTCAGTGGTGGAAATAGAACAATTGTTGATTCAACAGTATAACTCAGACTTTCCTGAACGCCACTATGAAGAAAAAGAAGAAATGTCACAGGAGGACAAACAGTTCTTGAGGTCGGTGCAGGAAAATACGAAGTTTGAGAATGGGCATTACTGTGTGAAATTGCCTTTGAGAAACGAATCAGTCAAAATGCCAAACAATCGATCTGTTGCTGAACTGCGTGCAGCTAACCTGAAAAGGAAGCTTCAAAGGAACTCAAGTTTGCTTGAAGATTACAGTCAATTCATGAAGAGCATTATAGAGAAAGGATATGCACTTAAAGTTCCCACAGAACAGCTTGATCGCAATGACAACAAAGTATGGTACATACCACACCATGGGGTGTACCACCCCAAGAAAAGAAAATTCAGTGGTCTTTGACTGTACTGCTTCCTTTCAAGGCATGTCTCTAAACAGCCAATTGCTACAGGGTCCGAACCTCACAAATACACTCATTGGTGTGCTCACCAGATTTAGAGAAGAACCGATAGCCATGATGGCGGAGGATGTTCTATCAGGTGAGGGTTCCTGAAGAGGATGCAGACATGCTTCGCTTTCTTTGGTGGTCAGGTGGCAATTTGAATGCACCTATAGAGGAGTACAGAATGATGGTGCACTTGTTCGGGGCCACGTCATCACCTAGCTGCGCCTCTTATGCACTGAGAAAGACAGCAGAGGACAGAAAAGATGTAGCTTCTCAAAAGGCTGTTGAAACAGTTCTGAACAATTTTATGTAGATGACTGTTTGAGATCAGTGTGCATGGAAAAGAAGCAATTGATCTAGTTAAGGACCTAAGAGACTTGTGTTCTGAAGGAGGTTTCTGCTTAACAAAGTGGGTAAGCAACAGCCGAAAAGTATTATTGTCTATCCCAGCAGATCACAGGGCCAGTGGAATAAAAGACCTTGACTTGGATCAGGATTCTCTGCCCATCGAGAGAGCACTCGGCATGCAGTGGTGCACAGAAAATGACACCTTCATTTACAACATCCAGATAAAGGAGAAACCACTGAGCAGAAGAGGTATTCTCTCTGTCGTCAATTCAATTTACGACCCTCTTGTCTTTCTGGTGCCGCTTATCTTACCAGTCAAACTCCTTTTAAGGGATATGTGTAAACAAGGATACGGATGGGATGAAGAGATTGACCACAAGCATACTGATCAGTGGGTTAGATGGCTAGAAGAGTTAAATCACCTTTCAGACTTCAAAATCCAAAGGTGCGTAAAGCCAGAGAAGTTCGGAAACACAACAGAGGCACAGCTGCATCATTTCTCTGATGCCAGCGAGGCGCTTACGCCACAGCTACTTATCTGGTGCATACAAATGAACTAAATCAGAAACATTGTTCTTTGTTAACGGGGAAGTCAAGAGTTAGCCCACTCAAACAAATCACAATTCCCAGACTCGAATTGACAGCAGCAGCAGTAGCCGTCAAAATGGATAAAGTTCTAAGACAAGAACTTCAAATCCCACTACGGCAGTCTATTTTCTGGACAGACAGCACTACAGTGCTCAACTACATTGGTAATGAGAGTGCTCGCTTCAAAACCTTTGTAGCAAACAGGGTTTCACAAATACGAGATGCTACTACTCCATTGCAGTGGAGGTTTGTCAAATCATCACAGAATCCTTCAGATCAAGCTACTAGAGGTCTTAAAGCAAAAGATTTTGTGCAAGCAGAAACATGGATGAAAGGGCCTAACTTTTTGTTGAAACCAGAAAAAGAATGGCCACAAAGACCAGATCAAATGAGTCAAGTTCCAGAACAAGACCCTGAAATCAAAGGTGAAATCAAAGTCAATGTTCTCAACGTCAGTGAAAGCAATGACATTATGAGCAAGTTAACTGGTTACTATTCAGGCTGGTTTCAATTAAAAAGGGCAACAGCATGGATGCTAAGATTCAAAGAAATACTGCTGCAATTATGCAAAGCAAGGAAACAACTCCAATCATCCATTGCACAATCAGAGAAAGACCCAGAAAAACAAGCAGCCTTTCTACAGGATCAAATGCAAAAATACAAATCAACAGTGAGAGGAAAGTCATTGAGCCTAGAAGACCTAATTCAAGCAGAAATTCAACTCATTCAGTACAGTCAAAAACAGCATTTCTCAGAAGAAATTGAGGCTTTGAGAAACAACGTTCCTGTTATGAAAAGAAGTCCACTGTACAAGCTCGACCCTGTGCTTCAGGATGGAATATTAAGAGTGGGTGGTAGGCTCAACAAGGCGGCAATGCCAGAAGAATCTAAACATCCTGTAGTTCTTTCTAAGCACTCCAGAATTTCCACTCTCATTCTAAGTGACATTCATCAAAGATATGGGCACTGTGGTCGAAACTACCTGCTATCTGTGCTTAGACAAAAATTCTGGATCCCACAAGCCAACTCAGCTATTCGGAAGCTGATATGCAAGTGCTCAGTTTGTCGCAGACTCAATGGAAGAGTTGGAGAGCAAAAAATGGCAAGCCTGCCAGAAGACCGCTTGCTACCTGATAAACCCCCATTTACAAACGTGGGTGTAGATTACTTCGGACCCTTTGATGTTAAACGGGGCCGGAGTACTGTAAAAAGATATGGAGTGTTGTTCACTTGCCTAACAATTAGAGCAGTGCACATTGAGGTAGCTGATAGCTTGGACACTGACTCATGCATAAATGCTTTGAGGCGTTTTATAAGTAGAAGAGGACAGGTGTCAGTCATGCGCTCAGACAATGGCACCAATTTTGTTGGCGCTGAAAGAGAGTTGCGAGAAGCACTGAGCAACCTGAATCACAGCAAAATTGAAAATGCCATGCTGCAGAAAGGCATTAAATGGGTCTTCAACAGTCCAGCTGCTCAGGTTCAGGTTCTTTATTATTCGTCACATACACAATCATACAAGTATAATCAGTAGTGAAATGCAAGTAGAATTGAAGAAAAATACAGCATTTACATGAGGAAAGTGAGGAGAAAAAAATAACTCCCAGACTATGCTCCTTGGGAGTACAGTGTGAGAACAGGAAAACACCTCAGCAACACAAAAGCACATACACGACATAGCCACAGGGAAGTGAATCCGCCCAGCAAGCAGCCATCTGATCCCGCAGCCACTGATCCGGCGCTGGTCAGACCCGCTTGACCAGGCCAGCGGATCGGCGAACAGAGGCGAATGGTCGGGGGGCAATGTCTGTAATGTCTGTAATGTCTGTAGGGTGGGGGAGGCATAAGAGCGTCTAACTGCATTGCACACCGGGGTAGATTGCAGCAACAGCCTTGCCAAGGCCACTGTAGGGGAGCCAGAAAAGATAAGATTGTTTTGTCTTTGGGGTAAACATTCAAATTTTTGCAGGCTACTCTCTGTCCGTTTTGTCCATTTTGGTCTCATTTAATCAATTTCCCTTTGTAAAGCCGTGAACTTCTCCTTGGTAGAATCCATATTGCGATTATAGTCTCAGTCTCAATGCTGACCGCTCTTCCCACAGCTTCAATCATACGGGCAGCCTTGTGGGGCTTTGGACAGCTGTTCCGTTTTCTGAATTCTTCGATAACCCAGGGTAAAGCCTAATCCAATCAGCAAAATACCTGTTATCATGGTTCCGAAAAGGTAGATATCAATGTCCTCCACGGAAAGAGCCGCAAGACACACGATTCGCCACCTCTCCCACGCGCCATCGTATAGCCGACTGCGAACGTTCCGTCAGGGCAGTCAGGTTCCCCGAAACCCAAGTTTCCATAGTGTCAATTGCATTAAGAGACCAGTTAATCCATAATATTTTAGTTTGAAGAGCAGTGCAGAGAGAGTCTCTCACGAGACAAGGGAGCAAAGCAGGGAAGATAAGGGTGAGGACGAGGAGAGAAAGCGACCGCCTCCGTTGAGAGCCAAGAGAAAAGGCCCAATGCTTCCCATCAGGGTGGAGTTTGGGAGCGTCAAATCCGTACAGTAAGGAGGATACTTAGTGCTCTCTTAAAAGAACAGTCAACCAACGAGGACAGTCTTCACACCGTCATGTGCAAGGTGGAAAGCATCATTAACAACAGACCAATAACTAGTGCATCAGACAATCCAAATGACCTTGAGCCTCTGACACCTAACCATTTACTGTTGTTGAAAACTCAACCCGACTTACCACCAGGTCTCTTTAAAAAAGAGGATCAATTCGCAAGAAAACGCTGGAAACAGGTCCAATATCTTGCTGACTTGTTTTGGAGTAGATGGACTCACAGTACCTACCCATTCTACAAGAGTGCAGTAAATGGGTAAGACCTAAAAGGAACTTTGAGCCAGGCGATGTGGTGTTGGTGGTGGACCGTTCTTCCCACGCAATTCATGGATAATGGGAAGAGTAATAGAAACCTTTCCAGACTCCAGTGGAGCTGTACGCCGAGTGAAACTACAAACCAAAACAAATAAATTAGAGAGACCTGTAAACAAATTGTGTTTAATTCAGGAGGCAATTTAAGTATGCAGAATAACTAAGAATTGTCAAGAAGAAAGACAAAGGAAATGTGAAAGAACTAAGTTGCCATTTACATATGTCTATATTTACTTTTTCAGTTTAACGGCTCTTAATATGTGAATATTTCGATGATAATTGGTTTGTCATCTGCCCAACCAATTAGGGGCCGGATGTGTAAGAGCCATGTAAGTATTTGTTTATTTATATAGATGTGAAATAAGTTATTGTTTGGATTAAGTAACTGTTAAATAGTTGCATTTAAATAATTGAATATGTTTCATATAACTATTAAAAATGATGCTGATGTCATTTCCGGCAAAGACCGTTAGAATTTGTTTCATGCAAGAATGGAGCGCTACAGTTTTTTGACCGTGTAACATTTCCAGTTAATTTTGTTATTAAACTTGCTGAAAAGAACATTACTGGACTTTTGGATGTTATTCGAGTTCAATACACGCTCACACACGTAAGAAAACCAACAGAAAGCACAATTGGATGGATTGCTATCACATCTAGAGTGAATAATAGCACGATAAAGACTTGTAGTATGTTCTTTATGGTCCAATAAATATTTAGCATTTTGTTTTGGAGCGGTGTGACCCTCTTTTCAAAAGTTATTGAACTGATGATGTGCCATTGAAGAATCCCATAGAATACAGTGATAATAGAAATTAAACATCTAGAGTAAATAATAGTACGATAAAGACTTGTAGTATGTTTTTTATGGTCCAATAAATATTTAGCATTTTGTTTTGGAGTGCTGTGACCCTCTTTTCAAAAGTTATTGAACTGATGATGTGCCATTTAAGAATCCCATAGAATACAGTGATAATAGAAATTAAACATCTAGAGTAAATAATAGCATGATAAAGACTTGTAGTATGTTCTTTATGGTCCAATAAATATTTAGCATTTTGTTTTGGAGTGCTGTGACCCTCTTTTAAAGACCCTCTTTTTAAAAGTTATTGAACTGATGACGTGCCATTGAAGAATCCCATAGAATACTGTAAGAGGCAGTGAGGTTAAGATCCAAATGCAGCTTTAATGAACAACAAGGCTAGGTCAAACAGGCAGGGGTCAGAGGCAATAACAGGTGTCACGTGCAAGGCAGAATCAGCAACAGGGGCAATGCAAAGGTCGGGGCAGGCAGCAGACAGAGAGGATATCGAAAGGCAGGCAGAGTCAAAAGGCAGGCAGCAAACGGTCAGAGTATATAGGCAGTCAGGTAAACAGAATACAGGAAATGCTCAGAAATGTCAGCCGGGCAAGAACAAGACTTCGTAACGTGTGTAGGGAAGTGTGCTGCTTATATGTGGGTGAGTGAATGAGGTGCAGGTGTGGCAAGACAATCAGGGTTGATTAGTGATTGGTGACAGCTGTGTAATTAGTGCAATGGTGGATATGTGTGTGTCGTAGTGAATGATGGGAGTTGTAGTCCATGGGTGATGTGTAGCTGTAGTGTGGTGAGAGGCAACCAGATTCGTGACAAATACAGTGATAATAGAAATTAAACATCTAGAGTAAATAATAGCACAAATAAAGACTTGTAGTATGTTCTTTCGGTTCAAATAAATATTTAGCATTTTGTTTTGGGCGCTGTGACCCTCTTTTCAAAAGTTATTGAACTGATGATGTGCCATTGAAGAATCCCATAGAATACAGTGATAATAGAAATTAAACATCTAGAGTGAATAATAGCATGATAAAGACTTGTAGTATGTTCTTTATGGTCCAATAAATATTTAACATTTTGTTTTGGAGCTGTGTGACCCTCTTTTCAAAAGTTATTGAACTGATGATGTGCCATTGAAGAATCCCATAGAATACAGTGATAATAGAAATTAAACATCTAGAGTAAATAATAGCATGATAAAGACTTGTAGTATGTTCTTTATGGTCCAATAAATATTTAGCATTTTGTTTTGGAGTGCTGTGACCCTCTTTTCAAAAGTTATTAAACTGATGATGTACCATTGAAGAATCCCATAGAATACAGTGATAATAGAAATTAAACATCTAGAGTGAATAATAGCACGATAAAGACTTGTAGTATGTTCTTTATGGTCCAATAAATATTTAGCATTTTGTTTTGGAGCGGTGTGACCCTCTTTTCAAAAGTTATTGATGATGTGCCATTGAAGAATCCCATAGAATACAGTGATAATAGAAATTAAACATCTAGAGTAAATAATAGCGATAAAGACTTGTAGTATGTTCTTTATGGTCCAATAAATATTTAGCATTTTGTTTTTGCTGTGACCCTCTTTTCAAAAGTTATTGAACTGATGATGTGCCATTGAAGAATCCCATAGAATACAGTGATAATAGAAATTAAACATCTAGAGTAAATAAGCATGATAAAGACTTGTAGTATGTTCTTTATGGTCCAATAAATATTTAGCATTTTGTTTTGGAGTGCTGTGACCCTCTTTTAAAGACCCTCTTTTTAAAAGTTATTGAACTGATGACGTGCCATTGAAGAATCCCATAGAATACTGTAACGAAGAGGCAGTGAGGTTAAGATCCAAATGCAGCTTTAATGAACAACAAGGCTAGGTCAAACAGGCAGGGGTCAGAGGCAATAACAGGTGTCACGTAGGCAAGGCAGAATCAGCAACAGGGGCAATGCAAAGGTCGGGGCAGGCAGCAGACAGAGAGGATATCGAAGGCAGGCAGAGTCAAAAGGCAGGCAGCAAACGGTCAGAGTATATAGGCAGTCCAGGTAAACAGAATACAGGGAAATGCTCAGAAATGTCAGCCGGGCAAGAACAAGACTTCGCATACGTGTGTAGGGAAGTGTGCTGCTTATATGTGGGTGAGTGAATGAGGTGCAGGTGTGGCAAGACAATCAGGGTTGATTAGTGATTGGTGACAGCTGTGTAATTAGTGCAATGGTGGATATGTGTGTGTCGTAGTGCAGTGAATGATGGGAGTTGTAGTCCATGGGTGATGTGTAGCTGTAGTGTGGTGAGAGGCAACCAGATTCGTGACAAATACAGTGATAATAGAAATTAAACATCTAGAGTAAATAATAGCACAAATAAAGACTTGTAGTATGTTCTTTCGGTTCAAATAAATATTTAGCATTTTGTTTTGGAGCGCTGTGACCCTCTTTTCAAAAGTTATTGAACTGATGATGTGCCATTGAAGAATCCCATAGAATACAGTGATAATAGAAATTAAACATCTAGAGTGAATAATAGCACGATAAAGACTTGTAGTATGTTCTTTATGGTCCAATAAATATTTAACATTTTGTTTTGGAGCTGTGTGACCCTCTTTTCAAAAGTTATTGAACTGATGATGTGCCATTGAAGAATCCCATAGAATACAGTGATAATAGAAATTAAACATCTAGAGTAAATAATAGCATGATAAAGACTTGTAGTATGTTCTTTATGGTCCAATAAATATTTAGCATTTTGTTTTGGAGTGCTGTGACCCTCTTTTCAAAAGTTATTAAACTGATGATGTACCATTGAAGAATCCCATAGAATACAGTGATAATAGAAATTAAACATCTAGAGTGAATAATAGCACGATAAAGACTTGTAGTATGTCTTTATGGTCCAATAAATATTTAGCATTTTGTTTTGGAGCGGTGTGACCCTCTTTTCAAAAGTTATTGAACTGATGATGTGCCATTGAAGAATCCCATAGAATACAGTGATAATAGAAATTAAACATCTAGAGTAAATAATAGTACGATAAAGACTTGTAGTATGTTTTTTATGGTCCAATAAATATTTAGCATTTTGTTTTGGAGTGCTGTGACCCTCTTTTCAAAAGTTATTGAACTGATGATGTGCCATTGAAGAATCCCATAGAATACAGTGATAATAGAAATTAAACATCTAGAGTAAATAATAGCATGATAAAGACTTGTAGTATGTTCTTTATGGTCCAATAAATATTTAGCATTTTGTTTTGGAGTGCTGTGACCCTCTTTAAAGACCCTCTTTTTAAAAGTTATTGAACTGATGACGTGCCATTGAAGAATCCCATAGAATACTGTAACGAAGAGGCAGTGAGGTTAAGATCCAAATGCAGCTTTAATGAACAACAAGGCTAGGTCAAACAGGCAGGGGTCAGAGGCAATAACAGGTGTCACGTAGGCAAGGCAGAATCAGCAACAGGGGCAATGCAAAGGTCGGGGCAGGCAGCAGACAGAGAGGATATCGAAGGCAGGCAGAGTCAAAAGGCAGGCAGCAAACGGTCAGAGTATATAGGCAGTCCAGGTAAACAGAATACAGGGGAAATGCTCAGAAATGTCAGCCGGGGCAAGAACAAGACTTCGCAACGTGTGTAGGGAAGTGTGCTGCTTATATGTGGGTGAGTGAATGAGGTGCAGGTGTGGCAAGACAATCAGGGTTGATTAGTGATTGGTGACAGCTGTGTAATTAGTGCAATGGTGGATATGTGTGTGTCGTAGTGCAGTGAATGATGGGAGTTGTAGTCCATGGGTGATGTGTAGCTGTAGTGTGGTGAGAGGCAACCAGATTCGTGACAAATACAGTGATAATAGAAATTAAACATCTAGAGTAAATAATAGCACAAATAAAGACTTGTAGTATGTTCTTTCGGTTCAAATAAATATTTAGCATTTTGTTTTGGAGCGCTGTGACCCTCTTTTCAAAAGTTATTGAACTGATGATGTGCCATTGAAGAATCCCATAGAATACAGTGATAATAGAAATTAAACATCTAGAGTGAATAATAGCACGATAAAGACTTGTAGTATGTTCTTTATGGTCCAATAAATATTTAACATTTTGTTTTGGAGCTGTGTGACCCTCTTTTCAAAAGTTATTGAACTGATGATGTGCCATTGAAGAATCCCATAGAATACAGTGATAATAGAAATTAAACATCTAGAGTAAATAATAGCATGATAAAGACTTGTAGTATGTTCTTTATGGTCCAATAAATATTTAGCATTTTGTTTTGGAGTGCTGTGACCCTCTTTTCAAAAGTTATTAAACTGATGATGTACCATTGAAGAATCCCATAGAATACAGTGATAATAGAAATTAAACATCTAGAGTGAATAATAGCACGATAAAGACTTGTAGTATGTTCTTTATGGTCCAATAAATATTTAGCATTTTGTTTTGGAGCGGTGTGACCCTCTTTTCAAAAGTTATTGAACTGATGATGTGCCATTGAAGAATCCCATAGAATACAGTGATAATAGAAATTAAACATCTAGAGTAAATAATAGTACGATAAAGACTTGTAGTATGTTTTTTATGGTCCAATAAATATTTAGCATTTTGTTTTGGAGTGCTGTGACCCTCTTTTCAAAAGTTATTGAACTGATGATGTGCCATTGAAGAATCCCATAGAATACAGTGATAATAGAAATTAAACATCTAGAGTAAATAATAGCATGATAAAGACTTGTAGTATGTTCTTTATGGTCCAATAAATATTTAGCATTTTGTTTTGGAGTGCTGTGACCCTCTTTTAAAGACCCTCTTTTTAAAAGTTATTGAACTGATGACGTGCCATTGAAGAATCCCATAGAATACTGTAACGAAGAGGCAGTGAGGTTAAGATCCAAATGCAGCTTTAATGAACAACAAGGCTAGGTCAAACAGGCAGGGGTCAGAGGCAATAACAGGTGTCACGTAGGCAAGGCAGAATCAGCAACAGGGGCAATGCAAAGGTCGGGGCAGGCAGCAGACAGAGAGGATATCGAAAGGCAGGCAGAGTCAAAAAGGCAGGCAGCAAACGGTCAGAGTATATAGGCAGTCCAGGTAAACAGAATACAGGGGAAATGCTCAGAAATGTCAGCCGGGGCAAGAACAAGACTTCGCAACGTGTGTAGGGAAGTGTGCTGCTTATATGTGGGTGAGTGAATGAGGTGCAGGTGTGGCAAGACAATCAGGGTTGATTAGTGATTGGTGACAGCTGTGTAATTAGTGCAATGGTGGATATGTGTGTGTCGTAGTGCAGTGAATGATGGGAGTTGTAGTCCATGGGTGATGTGTAGCTGTAGTGTGGTGAGAGGCAACCAGATTCGTGACAAATACAGTGATAATAGAAATTAAACATCTAGAGTAAATAATAGCACAAATAAAGACTTGTAGTATGTTCTTTCGGTTCAAATAAATATTTAGCATTTTGTTTTGGAGCGCCTGTGACCCTCTTTTCAAAAGTTATTGAACTGATGATGTGCCATTGAAGAATCCATAGAATACAGTGATAATAGAAATTAAACATCTAGAGTGAATAATAGCACGATAAAGACTTGTAGTATGTTCTTTATGGTCCAATAAATATTTAACATTTTGTTTTGGAGCTGTGTGACCCTCTTTTCAAAAGTTATTGAACTGATGATGTGCCATTGAAGAATCCCATAGAATACAGTGATAATAGAAATTAAACATCTAGAGTAAATAATAGCATGATAAAGACTTGTAGTATGTTCTTTATGGTCCAATAAATATTTAGCATTTTGTTTTGGAGTGCTGTGACCCTCTTTTCAAAAGTTATTAAACTGATGATGTACCATTGAAGAATCCCATAGAATACAGTGATAATAGAAATTAAACATCTAGAGTAAATAATAGCACGATAAAGACTTGTAGTATGTTCTTTATGGTCCAATAAATATTTAGCATTTTGTTTTGGAGCGCTGTGACCCTCTTTTCAAAAGTTATTGAACTGATGATGTGCCATTGAAGAATCCCATAGAATACAGTGATAATAGAAATTAAACATCTAGAGTAAATAATAGCACGATAAAGACTTGTAGTATGTTCTTTCGGTTCAAATAAATATTTAGCATTTTGTTTTGGAGCGGTGTGACCCTCTTTTCAAAAGTTATTGAACTGAAGATGTGTCATTGAAGAAACCAATACAACACATTATTAAATAGTACAAATTGACCACATAAAATTGCTGCACAATAAAGAGTTGTAGTATGTTTATTAGGGCGAAGTTAAGATTTTCCAATGTGTCCAGGACCAGTCCAACAAGCCTTTTAAAAGCTATTGAACTTAATCATGTGTCATTGAAGAAACCACAGTAATTAACACAGTAATAGCAAAAAATTTGACTTGAGGCACAAATTAAATATATATATCATAAATATATTTTATATATTTTATATATAAATATATATATCTTTATTAAATATATATATCATAAATGTATCATATATCAACATGCTCTGGAACGTTTTAAATAAAAGCAAGCAGCACTTTTAAGCTCAAAATAGTCTTTAGCAGCTTGCCATAAAAGTATCATGTAATTTGTAGACGGCCCCTCTGGTGGTGATGACGTCACATCATTCCATAGACATCAACGTGTTTTTCAGCCTTATAAAAACATCGACTTCTGCAGAAAAATGGATTGTAGGTACTGCTCATTATAGTCAGTAATGAAAATGTAATGTAAGTATACTTTTTAAATGCATATTAACAAAGCTATTGAACGCGGAAGTCCGAATGTGTGAATATAAAACCAACTTTACCGCAGTCCTGTTCTGTTCTCTGTTCTAAAGAAAATTTGTAATATGTTGCCTTGAGCATCAGTAAATGTTTGCAGTTTTTGATCATGACAACTCACAATATTAAGAATCAGTTTTAAGAATTAATAATCAATCATGTAATCTTTTGAACTCGATTTTTTTGTGTAATTTATGTTATTATTTAGTCTTGTGGTCTGTATATAAAAATCCCCCCCATTGAATTTGTTTAAAAAAAAATATTGAATCTCTCAAATTCAACATATTACAATAGCCAGGGGGTGAACACACACACACACACACACACAGAAAAAGATACAAAATTACAATAAAATAATTACATAAAAACTGCAAGGATTTTCCCCGCCATCGCGTCACACTCCTCCTCGGTAGGAGGCGCAAACGCACGACCACCGGCCGTGCGCCATCAGAGAAGAAGAACAAGTTCCGCTCACATGTTTTAGCTCGTGCTGTAGTTTAGATCAGCAGGACTTATAACGTAGATAAAGCAACGTTGTTTACTCTAACTTACTGTGCTCACAATGGCTTCGTCTCAGCCCTCCGTCAGAAAGCAGAGGAAGGCGGCTAAGAGGCCGCGGAGCGAGGATCCAGATCCCAACGTGGCGGAGGAGTGCGATCAGCAGCAACAGCAGCAGCAGCACGCGGCTCTGTGCGCGACGCTCCGCGGGGAGGACGCGACAGTGCGGCTGCTGGAGGAGCTGGTGTTCGGCGCGGAGGAGCGGCTGGCGGAGCGCCTCACGGTGCGTCTGTACTGTACACGTACAGTATATTTTGAAAATATTTACATGTGTATATTTAATTAATATTATATTTATATATAAATGTAAACAATTTTTTCTTAAATGTATACATGTATGCGTGTGTATTTATAGTAAGTATACACAGTAATCCAGTAAATCCAACCTGAATAAGACCGAGTCAGAAAGAGCAAGTTATCAATGTAATTAAGTCCGTTTTGCTGATAATGTGGTTATTAGTTTGAGCTGATCGGGTGAACTGAGCTGAGTTCACAGTGAGCATCGCTGCCTGAACTAAAGCTATGATAACACTCAGAAGTGTGACTCAAGTGAGCACTTTCTCTTCATACGCTCAGCGTAGTGTGAATAGGGTGGCCATTTCCATAACCAAAAAGGAGGACACTTTGCGGCATTTAGTGAGGCAAGAATAATTGCATAGGACTCTGGTGTACTTGCAACTACAATACAATTGTATCCATCATATATCGATGGTATCATGATACAGTGATTCTGAAATAGCCTAACTTAGCCTAACGTTACTCTATTCATTGCCAGACAATTCGATCTACCGTATATCTTGATGTAGACCTATGTGTAACAGAAGAGGCAAAAAAGTGTTTTTCCACAGTATTTGTATTTATTGAAGACATTGTGATGTCTGTTTCAAAAACTGAGATGAACCTGTCTTTGCCCAGTGCCTGAGAACATAACATCTCTGGACTTCTGGAAATAATAGAAGTACATGAATAAATAAATAATGAATGTGAAAAATAAATAAATACACATTTCACAGATACACACAGTGTGCAAAATCCAATTGTATGGCCACCCTATGTGTGAAGCGTTCTGAAGCGTGTGCATGTATTTGAGCAGGACAGCAGCGTGTTTCTGGAGGATGAAGGAGGCAGCGTTTGCTCGGAGGACAGCGGCTCAGAGAGACGGACGCAGCCGGCCGCCAGGAGCGCCGCATGGGAGGATGAGGAGGATGAGCAGGAGGAAGAGTGAGGCAGACCAGCACATTCACACGAACTGCAAACTAAAGCATTACTCGATCCGCTCATGTGCAGTGCATTCATTTAGATAACCTCACAGCTTTCCTGGCAGTGTGCTTGTCACTTATTTATTAATTTAATTTTTTTTAAGGATTGACATGACACATCGGTTTCGCAGAGACTTTAAAAAGAGTGAAGCGGAAAATAAAATGACAAAACCAAAGCTACAGCAGCGCCTAAAGGAACAGTAAGTTACTGCAAAATAAACCGATTTGTTTGAAAAAACTAAAGTACACTTGTAAGCCGAATGCGTCTGGTTTGTTTGACAGGTTTCAGAAAGCCATGGGCGGCACACCTAGCTGGGCAGAGGCCACAGACAAGATAAGCCAGAAGAAAGGTAATTAATGCATAAGTTTGTTTGTTGAGGGATGTCTTTTGTTAATTTAAGCTGCTGTAAAGATCTTATGCCTTCCGTTTATGGTTGTTATTATGCCTCAATGAGACCTGTAAGATGTTCATTCCCTGTTGTTTACCAGCAGAGTGGCCATCATTTCTGTTTATACGTTTCTTCACAGTAGAGCCTGAGAGTGAAGATGAGGATGATAGTGAAGATCTGTTGCGAAGGACGGGTAACTTCATCGGCTCGTCCGACAGCCTGCCCAAGGGAATTATTAAGGTCTGCTACTCAACATGTGACCAGTGTAGACATAGAAAACATGCTTTTATTGTTCCAAGTGTGTAAGTGAGAGCAACGGTTTATAAAAATATAGAATTTGTGACCCAGGACTACAAAACCAGTCACAAGTCAAATGTTTAAATGGATATTTATGCATGAAATACTACATAAATGTATTCAGTTTACATGCATGAAAGCTGAATAAATAAGCTTTTCATTGATGTATGGTTTGTTAGGATAGGACAATATTTGGTAGAGCTACAACTATTTGAAAATCTGGAATCTGAGGGTGCATAAAAAAACTAAATATTGAGAAAATTGTCTTTAAAGTTGTTTTAAATAAATTTCTTAGCAATGCATATTACTAATAAAAAATTACGTTTTGATATTTACGGTAGGGAATTTACAAAATTCATGGAACATGATAATTACTGAATATCCTAATGATATTTGGCATTAAACAAACATTTATTATTTTGACCCATGCAATGTATTGTTGGTTATTGCTACAAATATACCCGTGCTACTTATGACTGGTTTTGTGCTCCAGGGTCACATTTGTCATCAAAAAAGAGCAGCTTTGAAGTTTGCCAGCAGTTTACTGTTGCTCTGTAAAAAATAAATAAATATATATATATTAATTTTTGTTGTTATCAATCATATATATATATATATATATATATATATGATTGATAACAACAAAAAATTATTAATGGTAATTTAATTAAGTAATAATAATTATTTTTTTGGCTGGCAGATGAAGAAGTGTTTAAATGCTAACAGTGAGTGTCCCGGCGGGGATCAGCTGACCTCAGTGCAGTTTCACCCGTCTGCCCAGATCGTGATGACTGCAGGTCTGGATCACTCAGTATCACTCTTTCAGGTGAAGCACTGCTCATATAGTCACAGTCCAGCCGCTTGCCTTCAGTGATTTGACCGAGTCTGTGTCTGAAATTATTCACTCCATCACTAATTCCTATGTAGTGTGTTATATGTGAGAAGACTGGAATCAGACGCTGTCATGTACTCAACTGTGCTATATTGGGACACCATGAATATGAACTAAAATGCATTTTTAACATACTATCTCTGTATGTAATCACCACTTGTAGTACACTTGAAATTTACATACTATCTCTGTATGTAATCACCACTTGTAGTACACTTGTAGTGCATTTTAGTTCATTCATGGTGTCCCAAAATACCACAGTTTAGTACATCGTTTAGCTGATCTTAAGTTTATCATAATTTGTGTATAAGTACAACATTTATTTTATTCTGGAAGTGTAATAATTTTTCTTTTTTTTCACCTGGTTCATCTCACCTGGTTCCTCACATCGGTGATCTGTCACAGACACTGTTTATAACCAATGCGCTTTACTCACGTGGATAATATAGGTCTGAAGTTATCATGATTGTTGATGTATTATAATCGTGCGTCTCTGTGCCAGCTCTCAGTCTCATCAGTGTTAAAGGGGTCTTAAAGGGGTCATCATGTCTGAAAATCTTAATTTATTATTTAGCCTCGAGTCGTGCTGAAGTGTACTGAACAAATACTCGCTCAGCTCAGGAATCGAATCAAGCACACTAAAGGGTGAATTACTGACAACTAAACATTAGGGGTGGGAGAAAAAAATCAATTTACCTAAATATCTTTTTAAAACTATATTATTCAAGATTATTTGTATAGCGCTTTTTATGATACAATCGTTGCAAAGCAACTTCACAGGAAATTAAGTTTCTAAATAGATTTATATTGTAGAAACTCAATATGATTAACTTATGGCAACATTTGGTTAATTCAGTATAATCGCTGATGGTTGGT
This sequence comes from Gymnocypris eckloni scoliostomus, assembly GCA_027564155.1. Taxonomy (NCBI): domain Eukaryota; kingdom Metazoa; phylum Chordata; class Actinopteri; order Cypriniformes; family Cyprinidae; genus Gymnocypris; species Gymnocypris eckloni. The sequence goes on along the minus strand of CM050427.1, from coordinate 32,811,493 downwards.
TTCCTCTGAGGCAGGGCTCTAGAGTGCAACCTAATTTCTCAAGGGTGCGGAAAAAAAAAAATCTGAGGGCGCACCTGTGCAACCAGCCGTTCGAGAAAAAAACTAGAAGTATCTGCGACTCTTGAGTCTCCCTGTGCTTCAACAACAGACACACATTAGGCTCATATCGTGGTCTAAACCAATCAGAGATAGTGAAGGGCGGACCCCAAACTTTTGTCTATGATGCATTTTTGCTATTCCTAAATCAGAAGTGAGATAGCGCTCACGTGGAGGAGTTTCAGCACGCGCAACATGAAAGCCCTGTTTATGATAGAAGAGAGAAATAACCATTAAAACATGCTTACACTTTAGGCCTGTGACTGTTATATTAAACTAAGTTTATTTAATGGGTTTTTATTTTATTTTGGCTTCTAAGTATTATAGCCACGTTTCTTCTAGCACAACTTCCTTCCCTTCACAGCGGCGCGCATTCGTTCCTCCCTGACCAAACCTTAATGTCAGAATCAGATCAATCGTTTGTCGATTGTTGTAAAATGCCGTCTTTACAATTACTAAATTGCTGGACATGTTTGATAAGAAAATGTTGAAAGTACAATCCGCACGAGAGACGCTGTTCCCCAGGCTGAAGTGTGTGTGTGTGTGTGTGGCGCGCTCTAAAACTGACAAGCAAATTACACTTTGAACTTCAGGCTCAAACGATCAAATACACACAAAGCATGTAAAAATGGCCGGCTTGGAGAGTATTCACTTAAACACAGTTTATGTCTTAAAGTGAACGAGAACAGTTGGGAGAAAATTGTGTCAATATTTTGTTTTAGTGACAGACTGGTGCTTCATTAATGTTAATCAAAGAACAAAATGCAAAGAGAAAATCACTTACAGCTCTTAATCTAAATAAAGTTATAGCTTTAAGCATTAATCTATCAATACATACAGTGAAAACTATGCAGTGTTCCTTTTAGTGGTGGGTCGTTATGCTATCGGCGTTAACGTGCTGCGTTAACGTGAGACTCTTATCGGCGATAAAAAATATCGCCGTTAATCTATTCTCAAAGTTGGGTTGGGAGCTGGGTCTATACTACGCAAGCTATGATGACTTTCACCCTGATATTTTTAGCGGATGTATACCTAGCCGAATTGCACTGTAGGGGGCGAGAACGAGTCTTCGAACTAGAGGCTCGCAGTCCGTGATGGACAGATTGTTAACGGCTGGTCTGTGGTAATACACTCGGGCAGGACATCCAAACCAGAGGCGATTCTAGGGTGAGTGGATATCCGGGCTAAGCCCAAAGATCCAATATCTGCTATTACTTCATATCGATGATTGGCCAGTTTATATGAAGTTTATTATCAAGTGTATATGTCAGTCAGAGTACGAGCTTCCGTGGGCGGTTCCTGACGGAGTAAACTGCGGTTCATCATTTTAATGCGCATGAAAACTCAGTGATGATGATGCGTACAGGGCATGGTCATAAAAACATTCGGGGCTTTTCTGAAAACATTCGGGGCTTCAGCCCCCTTAGCCCATCCCTAGCGCCGCCCCTGCGCTCACCTATCATTCATCAACCTCAAATATGGCTTTTCATCTGAAAGATGTATGTAGTAGCAACTTTACATGGCCGCTCAATATGATGTTAACCTAGAGAAATGTGCGCTATTGAAGTGTTTGTGTGGAAGCGTTTGCTGCAGGACAGGCTCCGGTGCTCACTTGCTCTTAAAATCTCCGTCATTTTGGTCATACAGATAAAAGTAGCCTAATACATCTTTCGAATCTGTAAAGACTCTACGTTTATTTGTGTGCACTCAGAATAACAACGAACGTTGCTTTTAAGCAAACAGGATGCGCTTTAGGTCTCATGTGAACTTGAGCGAGAAACTTGAAACTCGAATATATCTAAAAATACAGTACGTTAACGTAAAAATATATCTATAGAGAGTGAAATGTCAAAAAATAAATAAATAGAAGACGTGTGTGTTAGCATGGATGATTTACATGAAATTTAATCTGTGCAACACTGTGCATAATAAGATGGCTTTCAGTTCAATATAATAACAAAAACGACATTTTGGGGTTTTATTCAACTAATAAGGTGGGCACGCTGTGATCTGTACTATATTTTACTGTAATTGACAGTTATAAAAAAAAAATAAAAACAACACGGGAGTGGGAGGGAATGGGAGTCATTCTTCCGGGAGTGGAACGGGACGGGATTTTCCCCCAGTTTTTTCGTGGGATTGGGACGGGAAGAGATTAAAGTTTGTGGTGCATTTTGGAAACAGGAGATGAGCCCCTGGTCTAATCGCGCCACCTGGCTTGAGAAACCCGTTCTCAAAGACTTACTTTTAGTCATTATTTGGGTAGCACATATTCTGAATGCCTTCGCAGAATTCAAATGAGCCATTTTAATCTAGATTAATCTAGATTAATTCCAAAATTAATCTAGATTAATCTAGATTAAAAATTAATCTATGCCCACCTCTAGTTCCTTTACATTTGATCACTTTCAGATTTATTTTGTAGCTATTACTTACCTGAACATTAATGTTAGTAGACATTCATGGAAAAAGTAAATCACTGTTTTTTTTTTCATTTCATTTGTACATTTTGACAATGTACAGTATGACAAATGGTATATTTGTCAGTTTGTTTCTTTGTTCATGTTCTTACTGTATCTTATGTATATAAAACACTAAAATGCCTGCACACTGATGCATTTACAAATTGATGTTTTATATTTATTTAATTAAATATTTATTTAACATTTCAGAATATAAAGCAATGTTAATTCAGCTGCTAATCTATCATATACATATATGTGTGTATGTGTATGTATATGTGTATATATGCGTGTGTATATATATATATAAATTAAAAAGTACAGAAAAGAATACTGTTAAAGTACCGGATCGATAAGAGGAGTAATACCGTTAAAACCTTAACGATACCCATCCCTAATTAAAATACAGTATGAGCACAGACAGACCAGGTGGTTTTTTTTCCTCTTTAAATACTTTTTTTTTTCATAATGTTTAGTGAAATTATTTGGTAGTCTGAGGTGGGATGGGGTCACCGGATTGTTTTTATAGGTTTAGGGGTGGGGGGGTTGAGAAGCACTGCACTAGACAATCCCTTCAGTCAGACACAGTGGAAGATCTGATAAGAATCAGGGGGCAAGTCTGGAAGATGTTGATGCTATAGAGAGTGTGTCCAGCTGGTTTAGCCGAGGCCAAAGATCAAGAAGGCCAAACTACAAGAGTTTGCCATCCGAGGGGCATGTGACTGCAATAGAGGATAGTCCATAAGACATTGAGCCACGAGATGTTCAGTTTTACGCCCTTAAAACACTTAATTTAGATTTTATTTTTATTTCATTTATCTTGAGATGTTTTAACTTTAAGCACCAACACTTTTTCATTAATTTACCTTTCTTGTAGAATTGTGCTTCAAATAAAGAAAGTTATGTTGACCAGATTGTTAGTTAATCGTTTACTAGTCAATATTGCCTATAGGAAAATTTGGGTGCACCTAACTTTTGCGCTGGTGCACCTAAGAAAAAAGTTAGTATAGAGCCCTGCTCTGAGGTCCTCCGAGGGGTTGGCATCATCTCTTCTCAGGTGTTCGGGTCATCTCAGCTCAGTTAAGGGTTGGATCCAGACTGAAGCTTATGTAATTCCTAGTTACCATGGGATGTTAATCCCATGGCAGAAACAGATAAACAAATAAAGACAATTAGCGTAGCAGTTATTCCATCCAGGAATAACCCTGGATGAAATTATCAGTTCAACCCAAGCTAAAGCATAATAATGTGCGTTTGATCAGATATACTGGCAGTACAAGATTGTGAGATGCATTATATGAATGCTTAGCTAAAGAGATGTGTCTTTAATCTAGATTTAAATAGAGAGAGTGTGTCTGAACCCCGAACGTTATCAGGAAGGCTATTCCAAAGTTTGGGAGCCAAATATGAAAAAGTTCTACCTCCTTTAGTGGACTTTGCTATTCTAGGTACTACCAAGAGTCCAGAGTTTTGCGACCTTAGGGAGCGGGTTGGATTGTAGCGTGATAGAAGATTAGTTAGGTACGCAGGAGCTAAATCATTTTGGGCCTTATAGGCAAGTAATTATATTTTGTAACTGATACGGAACTTAATAGGTAGCCAGTGCAGAGACTGTAAAATTGGAGTAATATGATCATATTTTCTTGACCTGGTAAGGACTTTTTCCGCAGCATTTTGTACTATCTGTAGCTTGTTTATTGAAGCTGCAGGACAACCACTTAGAAGTGCATTATAATAGTCCAGTCTAGAGGTCATGAATGCATGAACTAACTTTTCTGCATCAGAAACACTTAACATGTTCCGTAGCTTGGCAATGTTTCTAAGATGGAAGAATGCTGTTTTTGTAACATGGGAAATATGATTTTCAAAAGATAGGTTGCGGTCTAATATAACACCCAGATTTTTGACTGTAGAGGAAGTAACAGTACATCCATCTAGTTTAAAATTGTGATCCAAGAGATTCTGAGTACTGTTTTTAGGTCCAATAAGTAATATCTCTGTCTTATCTGAATTTAATAGGATACAATTATTGGTCATCCAATCTTTTACATTTTTAACACACTCCCGTTAGCTTAGATAGTTTAGAAGTTTCATCTGGTCTTGTTGAGAAGTTTATTTAGCTCATCCTGTCCTATAGTTGTGAAGCAATGCAGTTTTTCTTTGGGTGCGAAGAATGAAGCTGAATTACTAGATGCTGTAGAATCTACATTTGTTATTGTATTTCTGATGTTATCTATTTTTTCAGTAAAGAAATTCATAAAGTCATTACTGTTAAACTGAGGGAATATTTATATCGGGTGACATCTGTTTATTTGTTAATCTAGCCACTGTGCTAAATAAAAACCTTGGATTGTTTTGGTTATTATCTATGATTTTGCGGATGTGCTCGGTCCTGGCAGCTTTTAGAGCTTTAAGAGTTTTTCCAGGCAATTCTAAAGATTTCAAAGTTAGTTATTCTCCATTTGCGCTCAAGATTATGAGTTTCTTTCTTGAGAGAATGGGTATAACTGTTGTACCATGGCGCAGCACGTTTTTCTCTAACCTTTTTTAATTTGATGGGGGCAACAGTTTCTAACGTATTAGAGAAGATAGTTCACATGTTGCTAGTTTATTTGTATTTATGGGTACCCAGAGCAGTTGAGAGAAATCCGGCAGGTTATTGGTGAATCTGTCTTTAGTGGCTGGAATAATAGTTCTGCCTGGATGATAATGCGGAGCCATATAGTTAATATCAGTAATATGCAGCATGCACGATACAAGGAAATGGTCAGTAACATCATCACTTTGAGGTACGATATCTATATCAGTAAAATCAATTCCATGCGATATAATTAAATCTAGCGGTTTTAAAAGGTTTTTATTAAATTAAAATCTTTGATACCATAGAATTTTCATAATCCTTGTCAGCAATGTTAATATCAAACTAATACAAGCCTAAAGAGAGAGCGAGGAAAAAAACTCAACATCACTGAAGATAAATAAACCGTCAGTGATGAAATGAGGATAAGAAACTAATTGCAAGCAATAGGACACAAGCTACAATAAATAAGAAACGCTATATACATTGTGTAAATTAATTCTATGATAGATATAATTAACACGTGTATTATGTATAGATTCTATACATATTATAAATATATATAATTATTATTGTTATTTTAAATTTATTCTCATTAAAGTTACAAAAGTAATTTAGTCAAGAGCAGTGAGAGATTTTCTAGCAGTGTGCTATGATTAACATGAATGACAGACAGAACGAATATTGGACAGCTTCCCCTTTAAGACCGAAGCAGGATCCAATATAGCTAAGTTACTGTTACATATGCGTTTTCTCTTTCTGACGTTTACTCTTTCTTAAGACCTAAATTGCTGTTTATGAGGATACTTGCAAAGACGGGTATTATGACGCATATAAGTGTGTTTATGTAATTGTTCAAAGTCGGTGAAAAAGCACTCTTCTCACACAGAAAGAGGCGGCGTACGCATATAGGTCTGTTGTTTGAGTTTCAACGGCTTAAAATCGGTTGTTTTAAAACTGCAGTGCTTAAAAACGCGTGACCATGCTACTGATGTAGTCCCTCGTTTAGGAACGAGCTCCTAGTTTTGTCCTGGCTGGTCGTTCTGTCTCCTCTTCACGCCCTGTGGTGGGCGGCGTATAAAGATAGCAGTCACTCAAATGATGAAAAGGTATTACCATAAACAATGTATTTTGCGACACCACGAAATAAACGATAGAACATAATATGAAACTAGAGCTGCACAATTAATCGTTAAAAGATCGCGATCTCGATTCGACCCCCCACGCGATCTTAATCCAGCATTTATATGATTCAGCCAATTATATTTTCAAGGACAGGAGATGAGCATAACTCGTCTGATCTCGAGATAACACGCAATCACTCACAGCGGGCGTGATGACGCCTGACGTCACATGCGTTTTTGCACGGGCAGCGGCCAGATGTGCTTGTTACCTGCACCAGAACAGTGGATGCGAGTCATGCGTAGGGTTGGGTACCGAAACCCAGTACCAACATGACACCGGTACCTATGGAACCGGTATGTACCGAATCAGAACGCAGATTTCGGTGCCTCATTTCGGTGCCATGCCTGAGCGATCGGTTGAAATATTTGTCCTTTGTTTCTCCGAAATGGACGTTAAGAGGCATCATCACCGGCACCACACGTGCAAAATAATTTCCCGACTGAGAAAATGGGTGATCCATTTCGGAAAGCTCTAATAATACAAGTCCAACAAATCTTTATAGTAAGTTAACCCGAGTGTGTGGTTTTCACATTCAGACTTAAGGTGCGTTCACACCAGACACGAATGACACAAATCTCGCAAATGATTTACATGTTAAGTCAATGCAAAGACGCGAAAGACAATCCTGTGCGAATTTAGCGTTTTTTTCGCGCGAATGGCGCGAGTTGAAAAATCTGAACTTTGGCGGATATTCGTGCCGCGTTAACCAATCAGGAGCTTGCTCTAGCAGTGACGTCATTACGAGCTGAGGCAGAAAATCAGAAACAACAATGGAGGACAAAGTAATTGTGGTTGTATGTGGGTACCCGGAGCTGTATATACATCTTCGTACTTTTACAAAAACAGGAATACATTTTGCAACGAGACTGGAGCTGCCTGGCAGAAGCCCCTCCCATGACGCGCGCGCCTGTTGTGTAGTGAATTTCACGCGAATGCCGCAATTTCGTCTGAATCAAAATGTTCAAGCATCCAACTTGGCGCGAATAGCGTGATTTATTCACGTCTGGTGTGAACGCACCTTAAAAAGCACAACTCAGGGAATGAGAGTATTTGAGGAGCGCGTGAATGCAGTGATTACACTTCCTCTGACGACCTTCCATTAACGAGCTACGCTACTACTACTTCATGGGCTACTAATACATCGATTAGCAATGGATTATAAATATACTTAATTATTATGAAAATACCAGAGATGGCTTGAATAACACCGATAAACTATGCATTGTCTTAGTCGAGAGTTTATTGTATTTATTTGATCATTCACAATGTTTATATCTTCTGTTTATTTATCCATATCACAGTGGAAAAAGAGTTCTCTACTTCTGTGACTGGATCTGTGAATTTTCTGTGCGAAGGATGCCCTCTACTGTCCAGTATGAATTAAAACACATCACCCCCCGGTTTCACAGACCAGGCTTAAACCTAGTGCTAGACTAAAATGTAACTCGTAGCTGTTTTAACTGAAATAAACTTGCACTGACTGATCATGAAATATATCAGTGCATTTGTTTTCTCAAGTTGCAAACCAGTAATGTTTTTTTTTTTTTAGCATGTTTATAAAAATTACTTAAATAAAAATTACTTACATTATTACATAATTTTTCATTACATTTATTTAAATTTAAAGCAAAGAATATTGTCTTATTTTACTGCTACTTTACTGCTGTTTGATAACCTAATGTTCAGAGGTAAATCTTTAAAATAAAAAAAGTTCTCCAGAATCGTGATCTTTATTCTAAGCAAAAAAATCGTGATTCTCATTTTATCCAGAATCGTGCAGCTCTATATAAAACGATAGATTTTTTTTTCGTCCATCCGATATATATCGTCATAATGCACAGCCCTAATATACAGTAGCCAGAGCAGGGATAGGACAGATTTATTTTGCATATCTGACAGTGTAACATTAAGCATAAGTATTTCGAATGAGTTAAACCTGTATCCTGTTTTCTGAGTAACATTGAGAATATCACTATATATTGTTGCGACACCGCCACCACGACCAGTCTGATGAGGCTCATGCTTATAACAGTAGCTTGGTGGAGTAGATTCCTTTATACCAAAATAATCATTTGTTTTAAGCCAGGTTTCAGTCAGACAGAGTATATCAAAACTATTATCTGTGATAGTTTAATTTACAATAACTGCTTTGGGTGTGAGTGACCGGATGTTTAGGAGCCCAAGCTTTAAAAATGTCTTTTGTTCATTTTATTTTCACTTCACTATTCGGGGAACAGGCACAGTCTCTATAGATTTGACACTGCAAGTACCTCTATCATTTAAGTGAGTAGAGCAAAAGTCATCAAAGCAGTTATTTGAGAATTGGCTTACTAGTCAAATGGAGCGTAGCGTCCTGGTGATGTTGTCCGACAGGAGTTCTGCTCCGACTCTGCTGGCCATCAGCACGGAAAAGCCTAGGACGCTCCCAGAAAAGATTCCAATTATTAACAAAGAGCAGTTTCTGATCTTTATACCATGACAACAACCATTCGTTTAAGGCAAACAGTCTACTGAACCTTTCGTGTCCTCGTCGATAAGAGGTGGGAAGAGGTCCTGACACAATGATTGTCGTTTTGGGAGATGTGCTGCGTACTGTCTCGATCAGGCTCCTGAAGTCCTTCTTCAGTGTCTCCGTCTGCCACAGCTTGGTGTCGTTTACCCCCGCGTACAGCACGACCGATCCGACGCTCTCGTCGCCTTTCAGGATTGCGGGTATCTGCCCAGAAACATCGACAACACGAGCACCAGGGAAACAGTGAGTGTGCACTTTACCTTCAGCTAACGTAGCACGGATGTGCCGGACGATTGAGTCTCCGATGATCACAGCGTCACGTTCCGTCTCGCAGAGAGGAGCGACGCGGTTACGGGATGAGATATCGAAGACCGGAGGGGGTGAAGTCGTCGACCGGGGCCTGGATTGTGTCTTACGCTGCTGCACCCAGGGTCCTGGGTTTCCCGGCGCCGGAGTGAAGGACATCTGGGGAGATCGCGTCCCGGGTGCACGGGGCCTGTGAGGAGAAACACACTCTCCTGTGAGGAGAGTGTTAGAAGCGCGCTGCATACTTACCCCGGACTTGTGACCGAATGCAGCTGGAACGTGTCCTCACCTGCACACAATGGTATACACAAATCCACCATTAAAGCAAGTAAACAATGAAACAATGTGTGTGTGTGTGTGTGTGTGAATAGGGTATTAGCTGCGTTAGCGGCGCCCGCGCTGGCCATGCTAACAAGCTAATAGCGGACTCGGAAAATCAAAATAAAACTTGCGCCCGGGGAATATATTCACATGTTATAGAAACAAAAATGATGGTGTATAAAATAGAATTTTAAGATCTAAAATAGACTATAAATAATTGACTTGACGGAGCTCAAACTCAAAACATGTGTCAGCAACAAACAGGAAGTGACATCGTTCAAGACTATCTATATTTAAGATATTAAAATTGATTGGTTTACCTCAGAATCCATTTTTGTTTCATTTTATTTTTCCTAAGAGGTGGTGGGGAGAAGTTAGCGCTTTGTAATTCCAACAGAGGGTAAAATGTATGCGTGTTGACTTGGAGCAGCTATTCAACTATTAATTAATTGCTGAGGCAGTATCTTAATTTTCCAGCTCTGTGAGTCAGTTACAGATGAGAAGACATACGTACTGCAAATGAATGTCACAACGAAATGAACAACAAAGTAGCCCATGCGAGTCAGACTGTGCTTGATGTAAGGTCAAAATCTTGAGCTTCACTATTTAAAATAACTATTTAAGGTTCCTTCTCAATAGGTGGATGGCAAGAGCAACCCGAAGATCCAGACCATCCATCTGGAGAATTTTCCAGTGAGCAAGGCTTCGTTTAGCGCTGATGGTGAATATATAGTGGCGACTGGACTGAGGAACAAACTCTTCTACATTTATGACATGATGGAGGGCAGAGTTATCCCCGTGTCTAGTGTGCGAGGTGAGATCTGGAGTCTCAGAAGAGCTTTGTCTCTGCACTCGCTTGTATCTGCATTTGCCAATTTTTCTTTCTTTCTGTTGCCTGAAGTTATTGAGCTCATTTACACTGAACTTGTACTAGAATGTAATGTTTTTTGTGTGTGGATGTTTCTGTAAGGTCTGAATGAGCAGAGGGTGTCAGACTTTCAGGTTTCTCCGGATGGAAAGTATCTTCTCCTCTCTGGATCCTCAGGATATCTCCATCTCATGACCACAAAGGTGCAGCACAGCGATCCCATTACATCTTCTCATGATGTCTGTTGTCACTCAGAATATTTCCTGAAAATAAACAGTCCAGCTGCAGCCATAAATGTGCTGTTTTCATCCTTAAATGTTATTTATCTGGTGTTAAAATGATAGTCCAATCACCATCAAGTAGGGGTGGGCGACATGGCAAAAAATATATCACGATTTGGTTTTTAGAAATTTCACGATTTTATCACGATTCTGTCATGTTGGTTTTACTATTTTGTCTGAGCAGTGCAGCCAAAATAATTTCCCTATTATAAAGACAAAGCCTTTCAAGGTAACACATATAAAAAAGAATGGTGGATATTTAGGCCAAAGTGGGTTTAAAGATAAAAATATTTGTCATTATTTTTGTAACAAAAAATAAGAACAAAGATACACATTACAAATACACATAATATAAGCAGTGCTTTGTTTTCAGGTACAATAGGCATATTTAGCAAGAGCATTCAAGAAATTGAATGAACAAATATAAAAATAAAACACCATATAGATTAATTACTATTTAAGCAAATGTATTATTTTTCAGTCAAGAGTAGGGAGTTCTATTTTTCTCTCTTGTGTTTAGTTGTTTTAACATTAAGAATAACAATTCTGTAGTCTGTCGATTCTGTCATAGTGTTTTATATATACCACTCAAAGTTAGTTTTAAACCTGAATTAGTTTTTATTTCTTCTGCTGAACATAAATGCTATTTTAAAGGTGGAAAACCACAAATTTGCTGGTCCACAGTGACTTTTTTCTCTCTCCTAATAAAGACAATGTGGACCAGCAACTGTTTGGTAACCCGCATTCTTCAAAATATCTTCTTTTGTGTTCCGCACTAGAAAGAAATTAATACAGGTTTGAGACAACGCGAGTAAATAATGACAGAAATGAAATTGAACTATCCCTTTAATTACAGTCGGCAGCACTTTTCTTTAAGACTTGCACGCATCTAACACACAGGCACGCATCCATTTCTCTCTCTACTGATTACTTTAATTTTAGACATAACCAACTGAGTCTATATGTTAACCTTGTGTTTTGACAGTATTAGCTCTAAAGATAACTTGGTTGAGGAATCAGGCGCTGATAGACGGGATTTTTAGTGCGTGTGCTTCAGGTGTACAGGCTCAAGCACCACGTCAGACGGCGCACGGGATGAAAAGCTTGCTGGCAAGGCTTTACAAAACTGCACGAATTATATACTTTTTTTTGACTGTGAATAAGTGCATTGTCCTGTATTAACTCTAAACAGGTTAACACTGGTGTGAATGTATGTGGCGAGGTGTATATCGTGAGCATAGAACTGCAACTGTAAAGAATGCACTTTACCGGATACTACAATATTTCTTCAAATTAAGCAGATTATGTGGAGTCCATTATTATAGGTCAACGTTCAAAAATCGATCATAGCTTGACCCCTAACCTAAAAAGGCGGTTAATTCTCTTTGAAACTCAAATTAAAATATTTTTAAGTCCATCATAAAGATGTGGTGAAAGTAATCCATGTGAATTGAACGGTTTCATCAAAGTCATATGAAAATAATAGTGTTGTCAAATGATTAATCGCGATTAATCTCATCCAAAATAAGAGTTTTTGTTTACATGTGTGTTCTGTGTAAATTTATTATGTATATATAAATACACTCACATACAGTATATATTTTGAAAATATTTACATGTATATATTTAAATTCATATAATTTATATTATACACAAAGATATTTAATATATAAACATTACATATTTTTCTTAAATATATACATTTATTTGTATGTATGTATGTGTATATATATATATTTATATATGTATTAATTATACATACATTCATAACAAATATAAACAGAACATATATGTAAACAAAAACTTTACTTTGGATGCGGTTAAATGTTTGACAGCGCTAGAAGAAATACAATAGCTTTCTGCGATGAACAGATTTAATGTAGTCCTTTATTGTCGTAGAGCTCTTCAAATATGGTAAACAGACACTAGATGATATTTGAGTTCAAACCTCATCTGTGCTCCTGCATCACAGAAGTGTTTAGAGGGCCTAACTTACTGTTACTCGCCATGTGTGACTTTCTCTCAGCCTGGCTCGTTTGTAACATCTTTAAACATATGGTGGTTCAAATCAGTTCTAAAACTCTGTCCTTCTGATTATTTGGAAAAACAAACCTTTATTATACTACCAAGGTACCCTTAAGTTTAAGATGCCATATTGCCTGTTTTTGCTCAATTTTGCCAACAAAAACAGTGTTCAAACTGCTGTTTTGCCATCTCTACTGGGATGGACAGATTCTTTTTTAGATAAATCAACCGTTTAAAGTGAACTATTTATTGACAACATTGCTGCCACCTATGGTGGTTTAATTTAATCCGTTTAAAGTGTATATTGGCCTTCAAATATAGCTGTGTCAACATTTCATCAATTTCATTTCATGTTTAAAATATCAAAACTTGATTTATGCATTTGTAACTGCAGAATTATTGTTTAAAGCATAAATCCATGTCCCTCTAAGCTGCATTAACATGTGAAAATACATCTAAATGACAAACTTCTGCAAAGAGGAATTTTCTTGATACTAATTTCATTTATTAAGTAACAGCTTAAATGTATTATTATTATAATTTACTTTATAAATTGTGCGTCATATTTTTGAGACAAATTATTACATTTAATAAGGTACAAATGCCCATTTAAAAGTTAAAATCAATTTAAACTATTTGGAGAATATTAATTAATATCACTGCTGTGAACTGACCACCACACAGAACATGAAAAAAAAAAACCTTTGGAGTCAGCGGTCCACGGCAGTCCTTAAGATATCAGCACAATAACACACTCAGCAAACTATTCTCGAATTATCTTTATCGATAAAATCCCAGAAAATATTGAGATTTTTCAATAGGCGTACTTCAATTAAAATTGTTTTCGTACTTCGGATGGCTTCGAAAACAAGCAGGCGATTTTAGGAGTCACTTGATAAAGTAGATTAAAATATAGCACAAATCTGCCATAAACATTAATGACAAGCATTAAAATGAGAACTTTATAGGATGTGAAATCTATAGTAAATCCTGTCCATCGCTCGCTCGCTTGCTCTCTCTCTCTCTCTCTTCAGAGTGCATGCTGGGAATCTTGGGATCGATGTGAGAGTTTACGAGGAGATGACAAATGAAAGTGGCTTTATTTTACTGTTCTTTTTTCTTTCTTTTTTATAACTTTGGGATATTTGAACTTTAGAATTTAGGAAAGTAAAGTGTGTTTCGAGCGTCTTAAAATGCACAACACTGTAAAAACACAGAAAAAGAATTGGGATGGAACAAATAAGCACTGATAATAATTAGATAGTATTACTAGCCTGATGATAATAATAATCGTCTTGCTATCATCGAAGGCATTAGCCACAGGCGATACACAAGACTATCGTCTATCAGCACAGCCCTAGTGAGTGTGTGGCACTGCTCTTTCATGTGTGTAGTATCTGTAATCAGTGAGCGACTGACTCAGACAGTAGCCAGCGATTGTATTAGAGCACTGGTGTGAGAATGAAATGTGGCGTGTCTCTTCCAGACCAGAGAGGTGATCCGGAGCATGAAGATGAATGGGAGTGTGTGTGCTGCAGCGTTCACCACAGACAGCAGCAAGATCTATACCAACTCCCGTAAGTTCAAACAAACACTGCTTCTCGCGCTGTCATGCCATGGTAAAAGAGTAGTAAATCCAATTGTATATCTGTTGTTCCAAACCTTTGCAATAATACTGTAATATTATCAATGTCACAGTGTTTGTCTGGTTCAGCTCATCATTATGACAACATAAAGCCTGACATTGTGATCATAGTCTGTTCAGTCTGAAGAGCTGGACTCCATAACCGCTTTCATTGGCCAAGGGGCATGAAAATGTAAAGTTGATATCCCTACAATTAAAAGTCTGGCATGCATCTAATAAATGATTAGTTCAAGAATGTGCAGGTTTACTACTGTAACAGTGGCTCTGTGAGCTTTGAGCCCGATCATTGCACTCAGCCTTGATCATTGAGAGTGAGACTGTAAATTCACTACAAACTGAGATGCACCAAGAGTGATAGGGAAATACATTCACTTTAGAACTGCATGTTCTTCATCTGCTGTGGCAAGAGTGGAAAAACTACCGGGTCACAGTTTAGTTTTTCTATTTTACTTGTTTAGATGGATCGTTCTATGTTATTTTGTGTCTCTGTAAGGACTAGAGCAGGGCTGTTAGAGCAACAGAAAGACAAACGTTTCAATCTTTCAGCCCAGGATGAAGCTTTTATGTACATTAATAACGATTTGGGACAGATATAATGTAAAACTATATGAATGGTGCTCTGTGGCACAGCAGTATTTATGTCGGCTAAATGAACATCACTTTGCTTTCTCATGTCTAACAAATCTGCAACTTCGCTGGCTAACAAATGCTTTTTATGTGACCAGATGGATATAAACGAATACAAATAGATGGCAACAAGGGTGACATTAAAAATTTACGATGGGCTTGCATGTGTTTTGGTCATAATGTTTTAACCATTTGAGGTTAATGTGTGCAACCCAACAGTCTTGATGATAAACATACTGCTGCACTCTCTCCACTAATGCAGCATCTAGTCAACAAATGAATTACTAAGTTATGATATGAAAACATGCACTATTGTATACATCGGAGCTGAGTAGATTAGATTGTCACGTTATCCGTGACAATTACACATTTTAGGGAATATAATCAGATTACTTTTAGATTACTTTTGACAACTCGTTTAGCATTGATTTAGACTGGATAATCTTGTACCATAATGATGTAAAAATACAAATAGTGAGAAAATATATTCCTTTCATTGTAATTAACAACATGAAGTGCATTAAACATTATTCAGGTGCATCTCAATAAATTTTGTGGAAAAGTTCATTTGTTTCAGTAATACAACTCAAATTGAGAATCTAGTGTATTAAATAAATTCAATGCACACAGACTGAAGTAGTTTAAGTCTGGTTCTTTTAATTGTGATGATTTTGGCTCACATTTTACAAAAACCCACCAATTCACTTCTCAACAAATTAGTGACATGCCAATCAGCTAATCAACTAAAAACACCTACAAAGGTTTCCTGAGCCTTCAAAATGGTTGGTTCACTAGGCTACTCAACTCAAACTTTATTTATAAAGCACTTTCAACACCACAACTGGAACCAAAGTGAACCAGAAGGAAGCATGAAGTGCTCCAAAATTTCTTGGTAAACATGTGCAGTGACGTTGGTTTTCAAAAAACACAATGGACCAACACCAGCAGATGACATTGCACCCCAAATCATCACAGACTGTTGAAACATAACACTGGACTTCAAGCAACTTGGGCTATGAGCTTCTCCACCCTTCCTCCAGACTCTAGGACCTTGGTTTCCAAATGAAATGCAAAACTTGCTCTCATCTGAAAAGAGGACTTTGGACCACTGGGCAACAGTCCAGTTCTTCTCCTTAGCCCAGGTAAGACAGCTCTGACGACAACTGTAGCCAAATTCTTTGACACGTCTGTGTGTGGTGGCTCTTGATGCCTTGACCCCTGCCTCGGTCCATTCCTTGTGAAGTTCACCCAAATTCTTGAATCGATTTTGCTTGACAATCCTCAAGGCTGCGGTTCTCTTGGTTGGCTGTGTATATTTTTCTTCCCCACTTTTTCCTTCTACTCAACTTTCTGTTAACATGCTTGAATACAGCAGTCTGTGAACAGCCAGCTTCTTTGGCAATGAATGTTTGTGGCTTACCCTCCTTGTGAAGGGTGTCAATGATTGTCTTCTGGACAACTGTCAGGTCAGCAGTCTTCCCCCATGATTGTGTTCAATTCCGCGATCCTAATGGTTCCGCGATCTCGTCTAAAATGTAGAGATGATCGTGCTTTCTCTGTGGCAGCTCCTAGGCTCTGCAATGCCCTTCCTCGGTCTATTAGATCTTATCCAACTGTAGGTGTTTTTCAGAGTGCGCTCAACTCATATGTTTTCTTTAGCCTTTGATAATGTTTTTTAGCTGTGTATGTTACTTTTGTTACTTTTTTTCACTTTGGTTCCAGTCATGGTGTTGAAAGTGCTTTATAAATAAAGGTTGAGTTGTGTAGCCTAGTGAACCAACCATTTTGAAGGCTCAGGAAAACTTTGCAGGTGTTTTGAGTTGATTAGCTGATTGGCATGTCAACATATTCTAATTTCTTGAGATGGTGAATTGGTGGGTTTTTGTTAAATGTGAGCCAAACTCATCACAATTTAAAATAACCAAAGACTTAACTACTTCAGTCTGTGTGCATTTAATTCACAATACACGAGTTTCACAATTTGAGTTTTCCACGACATTCTAATTTATTGAGATGCACCTGTATTACATCAAGTTTTCCCAAACTGGGGTTCATAAAGGAACTGCAGGGGGGTTGGAAGTTTAATGAAAGGCAAAAGTAATTAAATCATAAAAATGTAAATAAATCATTTTAAATTAACAATCAAAATAATTCACTTACTAAAAAATAATAAATATTTTGTTTACCTGTTTATAATGGTCATATCATTAATATGACCATTAACCAATGTCAGAGAACCGTGAGCATGCAAATGTGATACTTATTAAAATATATATTTTAAAATCTCAGGGGTACTTAAAGGGGGACATTGATTATGATTTCACTTTTTTTTTTTTTTACTTAGTGTAATGTTACAAGTACTTAATTTGTGGAATCTGATTAGGTAACCCTGATTACATGTAATCAGTTACTACCAAGCTCTGACAATTAACTATAGTGCTTTAGTATATATAGTCAATGTATTAAATGTGCATCTGGAGTATCCCGTTCTGTTCAGTGCACAGAATTACGTGACTGACAGCACGTGCAGTTTGTTTAGTGATTTCCGCCCTTAGAGGCCACTCTCGTGCTGTATAACAAAGACTATAGGGACTTTGCTGTTTAATGAGGACCTTCTCAGCCGCTCCAGCAACTGTCCCAACCCAGAAAAACTATCAGCATGGATGTTTGCCAATAACCGATGGTTCCGGTGTCGTACCGAAAATCGATCGTCTGCCGAAAACTGTTTTCCATCTGTAATCACTTTTTGGCAACTGCATTTTATGGTTTTTATTGGCCATTTAAGGGTATATAAAGGTAAGGCCAATAAAACCCATAAAATGCAGTGTTCAGATAACAGTGTTCGCCAGTCTTTGGCACGACACTGCCAATCAACTTATTGGTGCCGATTAATCGGGCAAAACTGATACATCGGTTTACCTATCAGTCATTTACTTTGCCCCAGAAATAGCAAGAGCAGCCTCAGTCTCTTAGGACAGTTGGTCTGCAGTCACACCAGGCTTATTTAGTCAAAGATATTTCAAGTTTGGACAGACTGGGACCCTCTGAAACCCCACTGCCGTCAACACTGTGTGTGATAAACACTGATTGCCGTGTGTTTGTATGTCACAGAGGAAGGCGAGGTGTTTATCTGGGATGTGCAGAGCAGTAAGTGTCTGAAGAAGTTTGCAGATGATGGCTGTATCAGAGGAACTTCTCTTGCTCTGTCCAGGGATGGCCTGTATCTGGCCTGTGGGTGAGTAACATCAGAACGTCGTTTGTCTGTCACTTACTGAACGCAAAAGCTGATGTCAGTGTCCTAGCCTGCATTAAACATCAGGATTTATTAAGTCCCCAAAACCTGTAGCCTACTCAGGTGAAAGTGCAAATATTTACTGTAGTAATTACTGAAGTAGAGGTAACGGTGTTAATAATGACCGAGTTACTTTTCATTGGAATCTTCTTTACTCTTACTCAAGTAGTCAAGAATTACTAGTGATTTTGGATCTGATTCAGAACAAGCAGGATAATGAAGATGAAGTCAGTGAAAAAATATCTAGTTCTGTTGATGCTTTTTGTCAATCTGTGTCTGTGTGGCACAAATGCTGCATGAACTCAATGAAAGCAGCACATAAATATGATTTCAAATACAGAGCGTTTCTGGTTGTTACATATGCTTGTTAGAATATATTATGACAGTTTTATTTTTTACCACAATTACATTTGACCATTGTGGTCAAAATGTATAATGTGTACGCTTTGCTTACGACTTGAGTTTTATAAAGGTAACATGAATGCTTACTATTTATCCTGCCCAAGCTTTCTGAAATGGAGCTAGAAAAATCACCCATGAATCATTTTGAGTTAAATTGATAAATTGATAAAAGTTTTTGTGCCACATTTTGTATACAGTAGTCAACATTTGAAGTGGATTAAAAGTGAATCAACGTTGTCCTAAGATGAGAATGCATTTTGGTTTTAGGACAACTTTGATGAAAGGTTTTGATCCACTTCAAATGTTGACTGCTGTATTCGTGTTTTTAAACGGCAGATGCACTATAAAAAATGACTTCTAAAGAACAAAATAACGGTTGTTTAAAAATACTTACCTGCAAAAAACACTAATTTCAACTATAGATTATTAGAATCTGTGAAGAACTGTTGTTCGATTAGAATTCGGTACATTTTTGTTCCTGTTAGAGCTTTGGTCCGGATGGTTTTGTGTGTTAGTTGTTAGGTGCAATGCACAGGTGTGTGTCTGGATCCTGAGGAACAGTGTTGTGATGCTCGTCTGCAGGTCTCAGAGCGGCGTGGTGAACATCTACTCGCAGCAGGACTGCATGCAGAAGCTGGAGCCCAGACCTCTGAAGGCTGTCATGAACCTGGTGACAGAGGCGAGCTCCCTGTGCTTCAACAGCACCTCCGAGATCCTGGCCATCGGATCCAAAGCGGACGACGAGGCCAACCGACTGGTGCGTCACAGCGCCTTGCATACGAGTAACTCTAAATTAGCTGTGTGCACATGAAAATAAATCATCATATAAACAAAAGTGATTTTTATATCATGTCATTTGGATTATATTTCATAGTTTAAATAATGCTTAAGTTATATGCTATTTTTATTTATAATATGTGTGGATAATTACCACATTTTCTAAATTGAAGCGAAAACATGCCTGGAAAAACTGATATATAAAAGCTTCTCATCAGCACTGCGTGAATAATAATAAATGAATGAATAAATAAATAGTGTAGACACTGCTCTTTTTGTAGGAACGCTATACTTGTTCTGTGCCTTTAAAACAGCCTCAATTCTTCAAGTTCATGAATAGAATTATTCCGATTAATAGTGCTTCTGATTATTATAACATTCAAATGAACATCTAAAAAAATTAGAATATCATGAAAAAGGTCAATATTTTTTGTCACTCATTTCAGAAAGTGAAACCCATATATTATATAGATTAATTACACATCGAGTGAAATATTTCAAGCCTTTATTTCTTGAAAGTTTGATTATGGCTTACAGCTAATGAAAACCCAAATTTCAAGAAAAATAGCATATTGCATAAGATCAATAAAAAAAAAAGTATATTTTAAGCCGAAATGTCAGGCTTCTGAAAATGATGTTAATTTCTATGCACTCAATACTTGGTTGGGCCTCCTTTTGCATGAATTACTGCATCAATGCGGCGTGGCATGGACGCAATCAGCCTGTGGCACTGCTCCGGTGTAATGGAAGCCCAGGCTGCTCTAAAAGCGGCCTTCAGGTCATCGGCATTGTTGGGTCTGGTCTTTCATCTTACTCTTGACAATACCACATAGATTCTCTATGGGGTTCAGGTCAGGCAAGTTTGCTGGCCAATCAAGCACAGTAAACCCACGGTCATTGAATCAGCTTTTGGTACTTTGGCAGTGTGGGTAGGTGCCAAGTCCTGCTGGAAAATGAAATCAGCATCCTCATAAAGCTTGTCAGCCAGAAGGAAGCATGATGTGTTCTAAAATTTCCTGGTCGATGGCTGCGTTGACTGCGGACTTCAGAAAACACAGTGGACCAGCACTGACTGTGGAAACTTCACACTGGACTTCAAGCAACATGGATTCTGTGCCTCTCCACTCTTCCTCCAGACCTTGATTTCCAAATTAAATGCAAAATTTACTTTCATCTGAAAAGAAGACTTTGGACCACTGAGCAACAGTCCAGTTCTTTTTCTCCTTAGCCCAGGTAAGATGCTTCTGACAATGTTTCTGTTTCAGAAGTGGCTTGGTAGCCCTTTTCCTGAAGATGTCTGAGCGTGGTGACTCTTAATGCACTGACTCCAGCTTCCGTTCACTCCTTTTGAAGCTCTCCCAAGTGTTTGAGTCTGCTTTGCTTGACAGTATTCTCAAGCTTGCGGTCATCCCTGTTGCTTGTGCACATTTTCCTACCCAATTTCTTCCAGTCAACTTTGCATTTAATATGCTTTGATACAGCACTCCTTGAACAGCCACACCTTTCAGTAATGACCCTCTGTGACTTACCCTCTTTCTGGAGGGTGTCAATTATCACTGGAGGGATTCTGGAAGGGTGTCTCCTGGATCATTGCCAAGTCAGCAGTGTTCCCCATTAAACTGTACAATTTATCTCCACAATTTATACTGTATGGATGGTCATTTATTGAAACTCAAATGTAAATATTATACTATTTTGAGATACGGATTTTTGAAGTTCATTAGCTGTAAGCTCTAATCAAAATTAAAAAAAAAAACTTTTGAAGTGTTTTACTTTTACATGCAATTAATCTAAAATATATGGACGTTTCACTTTTTGAAGTTACAAGAAAAAATGAACTTTTTCACCATATTCTAATTTTTGAGATGTACCTGTATACATGCTGGGGCCATTAATGGATGCAGATGTTCAGAAAATAATGTGGCGTTCCAATGATTGATGGGTATGAACAGATCAAAATAAAACATTGCTTTCACCATTACATCAGCAGCAGTCTGGATTCCTGACACGAGTGCATGGATTCATGCTGTTTGTGCAAATTATGAGCAACACTCAACATTACTCAGATCACATGAACTGAAGCTCCAGACCCATGTCTGCATAATCAAGTATTGCACCGCTGAAGCATGATTGCAGATCTGATAATTGCACAAGTATCTGTACAGCTACTCCTAATAAATTGTTCAGCAGTGTGTGTAAATATTAATACATAGACTAAGTTAATATTGTAATGAATTAAAGATGACTGAAAGAGTGCATATTTTCTGTTCATAAGCTGCAGAATTGGATTTCAGATAGTTCTTGGTGTAATCTGGCTTGTTTTTAGTTATACACAATAATGGGGTAGTTGGTCATTTGTTGGGATTTTTAATTTCAGAATATATTAGATAACTTTTATTTTTTATTTTAAGGTCCATCTTCCAAGTTTCACAGTGTTCTCCAATTTTCCACAATTCCAAAGGAAGACTATGTTTAAAACCCGTTGTCTGGATTTCTCCCCACGGAGCGGATTCTACTCTGTGGCCAATAATAAAGGCCATGCGCTGCTCTTCAGGTGAGAAACAACACCAATATGTTGCTGTTATGCCAATTATGTTAGTTTCCTTTTGTTTTTGATGCATGTGCAATATTAATTTGATTGACAAGTTAAGCATTTAGATGCTACTTTTCCAGATTAAGAACTTTTTAAGGAACTTTTATTCAGTGTATTTTAAAATGCATTTATGTCTCTTTAAATGAAATGTAATTAGGTTCACACCTTTTAGGAAAGAAAAAGACAAACTATTTTAGATTGTCCAGTGCACTAAATGTAAGTGGAAAGGAAAAGCATACCCTAAATGAACAGGTACAGAACAATCAGTGTTTGGCTTCCTCGGGTGAGCAGAGATGGGAAGACTGCTTTAAAAATCCGGTTTGCATTGTCATTAACCACTGTTCTCCAGGATACCAGACACTGTTCAGTTTCTTGAAGGAATTAATAAATCTAGAAAACAAGATTACACCTCTTTTATAAGGATGGTTTTGCTATGCTAGTGTTGCCCAGGTGTTGTATAAGCCTGTGTATTGTTTTTTTGTCTCTAGGCTTCTGCATTACACTGACTTCTAGAGATGAAGCTCCGCGTTCCACAAAGCAAACGGTTCAGACTCAATACATGTTGTACCTCTGTCAGCTACTCTGATTTCAGCTCAATAAACCTTTGCCGCATGACTGAGAACCATTATGCTGTTGTACAAGTGTGCATTATTTACAGTTTGCTCATCCTAATACAGTCTCTGTCTTTGACACTTGTCCTCAAACCTGCAGTAGAGCTCTTAAAATGACTGTTTGATTTTTATATAGTTGGAACTATATAATGGAACAAAACTTCATGTACATATTCTTCCAGAGCAGCTTTACCAAGATTAACTTTTCCTCTATAAATGCTGCACTTAGCAACAGTGGTGAGAAGAGCTCACTAAATTTTTAAAATTGTGGAAGCAAATGAACTCTAGAAAACAGATGTCTCAAATTAGCTTTACAATATACAGTAAGGCTGAAGTCCAATAAAGGAAATCTGGCTTATCGTCCTGTTTTCTTGCCTCCTTTTACAAGCTTGACAAACAAAAACCAAGACATATCAAACCTATTGGATTACAGATAAAACCAAATTGACATAATTCAAGGTGGATCTAAGCATACTGGATCAAGCACATTTCTGTCAAATAAAATAATTTTAGATTTAACAAGGAACAAAAAATCTAAACCCACCCAAATGATTTTTGACAACAGCTCCTTTATATCAGAGAAATGTTTCCATCACATATCCCTATATATACTGACGGATTAAAATCGGAGGACCATGCATCATCTGCATTTGTGATCAACCAACCAAAAAGAGGAATATCAATACCCAAGCACAGCTCAATTTTTACAGCAGAAGCAAATTCTATCAACTTCGCTTTGGACTACATAAAAACTATGGAACAGAGAAATTTTCTTTTAATTCAAAGTCTTGTCTTCAAGCAATGTTATCCCTTAAAAATGATCATCCAGCACTTGTAATGTTTTTTTACAAACTGTTTGAACTAGAGGGACATCATTTGAATGTGGTTTTGTTGGTTAACGAGGGGCCTCATTTATAAAGTGTGCGTACGCTTAAATACACGCCAACGCTCATTTATAAAGACAGTCTTTCACGTGGAAAAGTGCTTTGCATCAAGTCAGGGTTTGAGCAGACGTACGCACTTTTTATTGTCAGAGTATTGCAGGTTTTTATAAAAATATAAGCTTGCAACTTACTGTTCAAAATGTTGATGATTGGTGATATTTTATATGTTAATGATATTAATTAGGAGTCGTTTACAAGGCAGAGAGCTGAAACTATTCAATTGCATGCAAGTCCAAGATCATTTGGGATTCATAGATTTCACATCTGAAAGCGTGATGTGAAACAAGCGTACCGTGTTAAGTTTTTAATAGGGGAAGATCCTCCAATATGTTCTCTCTGCCGAATCCCTTTATCCATTAAGCTGTTTTATTAGATTGTGCTGGTTTTAACTCATTAAAATGAGACTGAAACTGAAAACCTTCTTAAAGGCATGGAAAATGATTTCAAAAAGAATAATGATTTCTGCCGGATAATAGAAGACCTGTTCAGCAGACAGCCTGGTTTGCTTATAAAAGGTGGACTAGAGGATAGCAGGATGTTATACATTCACATGTAAAACTGCATCACAATAATGAGTGTGTGTTAAGTGAATAACTCTGAGGGAAATGAGTGGCATAATATCTCAGACGTCAGAGCTTGCCAAGAGAAAACTTACTGAGTCCATACACGTTTTCTGTTATTTGATATAAACAGTGCATCTGGAAAGTTTGCACTGCACTTCACTTTTTCCACATTTTGATAGTTACAGCTTTATTCCAAAATAGATTAAATTCATTATTTTCCTCTACATTCTGCAAACAATATCTTATAATGACAACGTGAAAGAAGTAGGTTTTACATTTTTGCAAATTTATAAAAAAAACAAAAAAAATTGCAATATGTACATAAGTATTCACAGAGCCTTTGCTCAATACATTGTTGAAGCACCTTTGGCTCCAATTACAGCCTGAAATATGTTTGGGTATGATGTGACAAGCTTTGATCATCATCATCATTTGGCAATTATCTGCTGTTCTTCTCCACGCCTCTTCACCGCTTTTTCAGGTTGGATGGGGCAGATGCACATTTTCAGGTTTCTCCAGAAATGTTTGATTGGGTTTGTAAGGCCCGGCTCGATCGACCCAATGACGGCAGTCGTTCAGCGGGTGAAGGCCTTTTGCCTATTACAGTCTTTCCTTTTTCACGACACAACAAGATTAAATGGAACACTTTCTCTTATATATTTTATCTCGTTATTTCATCTGACTCCATAATGAAAAGGTTTTAATGATATCTGTGCATCATTAAAATATGAACGATGATTGATTATTCTTTTCGGCTCTTTTGATACTTTATCCGCTCAGATGTAGGGAAACTATATCGCTTAGAGGCCCTGTTTTCACAGGTCTCACGGACACAATCTTCAGGCCCGGTCATCAATCAGAGGTAAATTATGGTTATGTATCACAATCAGAGGTATCGAATAACCCCTTGGAGCCCCCTCAGAACTTTAGCTCAATCATTTACTTCAGTACAGGTTTCTTGGCCACTATCAGATATGTTAGCAGATCAATGTACCACACTTGTAATAGCTTTGGATTGTTCAAGTCCTTGTTTAAAGTAACATTAAATCAAAGTCAGAGGTAGCCGAGTTTAGTCTGACCAGGGCATTCGCCGTCCCTAAGCGGAATTATTACCCGTCTCTGCAACCAAGTAGACTTGAAATGGCGCGGGTATTGCCGTCGCTAAAACTGGCGCAGGCTTGCGGAAATATACGAATCCACTGATCTGTTAGGGAGAAAGCAATCTTAGAGGCAGTCAGAATAAAATCAAAGCGTTACAATTTATTACTAACCCTAACCCAGACATACTGGCACCAGGCTTACAGGTTCAATCCCAGGCTGTTGCTGAGCCACTCAGGGATGTTCACAGAGTTGTCTATAAGCCAGTCTTGATGTTTGCAGTCTAATAAAAAGTTTAATGAAGATTGGATAAGTATAAGACTGAAAATGAATCATGGTCAGTGTATACTGATCAAGTGGAGTTGTACACATTATGGCCAATGACGTGGACGATACAAAACAGGTGACAACTTTCCTTAGTGAGATGGGAGCAGCAACATGGATTGTTGCAGAATATGGTAAGCCTAAGATACAATTTTTGAACAGATTGTAAATATTCTGAAGGCTTACATTGAATTGTAACCTTTGGTAATGTCTGAGTTTTCGATTCGGCCCACACTGTATGAATTTCTTTCTTATGTTGAACATAAAAGCAGGTATTCTGAAGAATGCTGGTAATTAAACACTTGTTGGTCCCCATTGACTTCCATAGTATTTCGTTCCTACTATGGAAGTCAATGGGAACCAACCACTGTCCGGTTATTCAAAATATATTTTATGTTCAATGTAAGAAAGAAACTCGTACAGGTTTGGAACGACATGAGGGTCAGTAAATGACAGAATTGTCATTTTTGGTTGAACTACTAAAGTCTACTTAACAGCTACCACTGCATTTGATAATAGGTTTGATGGCGCTACGGTGGGGCAACACCCCTTATGTATAGGTTTATGAAGACTGTTTATGATGAACAACCATCTTTCAACTTCTCTCACTGTATGACACAGGACCACTGATTAGGAGCCAATGATCACAGAAATTGCCACGATTGATTCACGATGCCAATCTTTCGTCTGGGACAGCCAAAAAATCGTGCAGTGTGTATTTGGGGCTTAAGACATTCTTGCTCCTGGCTTCAGCCAAACAGATGAGTGATTTGTATGCAGTCTCTGTTCATTCATACATGTGAAGATGTGAACTAATCTAACACATAAACGCACACATTCACACAAGTTGCAGAAAGAACATGAAAAAGAATGACTTTAGAGAGTGAGAATATGGAATATGAAATCTTAAGTTTCTAGCTATATATGCAATTCCTTATACCTGAATGAGCCATCAAACATTTAATTTCTATTGAGTTTTAAATAAGGTTATTAAACT
This sequence comes from Gymnocypris eckloni scoliostomus, assembly GCA_027564155.1. Classification (NCBI taxonomy): domain Eukaryota; kingdom Metazoa; phylum Chordata; class Actinopteri; order Cypriniformes; family Cyprinidae; genus Gymnocypris; species Gymnocypris eckloni. The sequence continues at coordinate 32,784,986 of CM050427.1, read as the reverse complement.
TTATACTAAATGCACCAGTTCAGCCAGAGTCTGGGGAATCTAGAGATATTGCATGTGTTAGGGATTCCCTTCGGTGGCATTGTCCTTGCTGGTGGTCTGGTCTGGAGTGAAGTCTTGGGAAGACAACCACACACACACTTCAGCCTGAGGAACAGCGTCTCTCGTGTAGATTGTACTTTCAACGTTTTATTATCAAACATGTTCAGCAATTTAGTAACTGTAAAGACGGCATTTTACAACAATCGACAGACGATTGATCTGATTCTGACGTTAAGTTTTGGTCAGGGAGGAACGAATGCGCGCCGCTGTGAAGAGAAGGAAGTTGTGCTAGAAGAAACACGGCTATAATCTTTAGAAGCTAAAAAAAACATTAAATAAACTCAGTTTAATATAACAGCCACAGGCCTAAAGTGTAAGCATGTTTTAATGGTTAGTTCTCTTATCATAAACAAGGCTTTCATGTTGCGCGTGCTGAACTCATCCACGTGAGAGCGATCTGAATTGGGAATAGCAAAAATGCATCATAGACAAGAGTTTGAATATTATTGCATATAAAAACAGATGGTGACTCTGGCGGGATAGAATTTGCAAGATAATGTGTATATATATAGCAATAATAAATGTATGTGTGTTTTCTTAATTTCTCCAGTACCGATAACAGAACCGTTAACGTCAGAGCTTATCGATACTCCGGTCTTTTATAATTTAGCCCCGAGACCGATTAAATACCGGGTGTCGGTACCCATCCCTAGTCACAGCACTCCAAAACAAAATGCTAAATATTTATTGGACCATAAAAAACATACTACAAGTCTTTATCGTACTATTATTTACTCTAGATGTTTAATTTCTATTATCACTGTATTCTATGGGATTCTTCAATGGCACATCATCAGTTCAATAACTTTTGAAAAGAGGGTCACACCGCTCCAAAACAAAATGCTAAATATTTATTGGACCATAAAGGACATACTACAAGTATTTATCGTGCTATTATTCACTCTGGATGTTTAATTTCTATTATCACTGTATTCTATGGGATTCTTCAATGGCACATCATCAATTCAATAACTTTTGAAAAGTGGGTCACACCGCTCCAAAACAAAATGCTAAATATTTATTTGAACCCGAAAGAACATACTACACGTCTTTATCGTGCTATTATTTACTCTAGATTTTTAATTTCTATTATCAATGTATTCTATGGGATTCTTCAATGGCACGTCATCAGTTCAATAACTTTTGAAGGAAGAGCCTTTGCACCTTGTATAATATTCATTTTACATTAAATAACACACTACAGCTTTTTAATGAACTATTATGTGCTCTTTGTGGTCAATTGACACTGCCAGTGTGTTGCATTTGCATCATCCAGTTCAATGGCGTTCAAAATGCTCACTGGACTGTTTCAGAACATGTTGGAAAATCTTCACTACATACACTACAACTATTCAGTGGACAGTTATTTGCTTTATATGGGAAATTACATCTCCCCAACATTGTTTTCTTAATTCACACATTACACGGTTCGAAACGTATGGATTAAACAGAATAATTATTCTGGGACAATCTGTAAAATGTTCAGCTAATTTTAGATTTTCATGGCAAATTTCCAATGCTAGCCATGTTTAAGAAAAGAGTAATGGTTTCCTTATTGAACACTAAAAGGACACTCTGCAACATTGCTCAGTTTGAATCGTTTATTTTGTGTATTTGCAGTTGGATGTACTTTACTTTAACCACATCAACCAATGTGTAAAGTGTCCGCACCATTATGACACCATCATTTGTACGAATTTTTTAAGGAAGACAGAGGAGCAATTGTCTCACATTAGTACAAACACATTTGCTCACGTTTAAACATGTGCTTGTCATGTGCTACCATGATTTGGTGGCCAAAATCAATCAGCTGAGTCCCCACATTATCATGACCTGCTTAAAACTGTGCAAGCTATACTCTTTTGACATGAGTAAATGAATGTGAATGAATGTGTATTGTTTTACCCAAGTTTTCATGTAAAAATAATTGTGTTGAAAAAGTTTAGAAGGTCTTTTGAGAAGGCCCATTTAAAGGATCTTTTCTTGTTAAAATCCTTTTTTAAACTTATGTTCAGTGAAATTTTAACAATTTAAAAAGCCAACCTGCAATTTACATAAAATGTCAGTTATATATATGATACAAATTGTCATGAATGGTCCCAAATTTTAGTTAGTTCAGAATGAGTTTACCAAAATCTCTTGATGTATTAATCCCAATAGACATCCTGTTTAATGTCATGTATAACCTGTTTGAAGACTCTTTAATAATATGATGGGTTCAGTACCATGGACAGTTCTGCAAGTTTGAAAACATCAATCAATACAAATGGATTATGAGATTTTGAAACTTAAATGCTAAATCAAAAGCAAATACTTTAGAAGATGTAAAACATATATCCAGTCGGTTTATTCCACAGGGTCCTCATTTATAACCGTTGCATACGCACAAATAATTTCCTGAAAGAGGCGTACGCCACTTCCTACGCAAAAGGTATATATAAATAATAAAAATAATGGGATATATAAAAACAAACTTGACGGGAAAAGTAATAAATAAATAAAAATAAAGTAATAAATTAATAAAGTAAACAACGATTTTAAACTTTGTTTTCATGTCGATATACACATTTACATTAAATAGTCCACCCTCGTTAATGGAGATAAGCACCTAAATTACATAAAGTCATGTATGCAGAACCAAAATTATATGAATTTACACATATTTGTAGTGGATGCACTTGATCACTTTTCCTGTGGCATGTTATGTTTTAATGACAGCAAAAAGTGCTATAGGTGCACAATAATTAATATTTAAACTAAACAACATATCTCATGTTACGAGAAAATATTTTTGTAGCGAGACTAATGATCAATGATGCGGACTTCGATATTATGGCGGACACTGCTAGATTCGATGGTTGGACGGTCCATTGTCCAGTTGAATCAATACATCCGCAGGCAGCTGCACGGTGTTTTTGATGTCACGTTTTCATTCCAAAATACTTTGTCAGTGATGCGTCGAGTCAGACCATTTTATTAACACTGCAATAAATATCTGTTTCCACTAAAAATAGCTAAAAGATGTTGAATTGTTTAAACAATTGAAATACTATTTGGCCAGTGTTAAAGAATAAGATCAACTCTATTCTAAAATATTTATCTGATAACTATTTTAACTGTTTTAATTTTATGGATATTTTGATATACTTAATCTGAAACAACAAAGATATTAGATTATATTTTGCAAAAAAAAAATCAATGTATGGCACAAATTACATTTATAAGCCGTATCTCATGTTTCCTTAATGTCTTGTACCCTTGAGAGTGTAAAACATGGTGTCGCGTGGATGGGAATATGCTTGAAATAATATGCAGCTGAGGTTATGCATGGTAAAACTAGACGTTGTAAGTTCTATATATGGTGGTTTATGGGAGGAGACGGGGTGGAGATGCACGTACAATCTTCCTCTGACTGGAATTTATAAAGGGATTTTTTTGCGCAGGTTCTGGCGCATGCTTGATTATATATATATATATATATATATATATAAAAAAAATTGTGCATAGCAAAATCTACCTTTTGTGAGTAGCTACGAACATTTTTAGGATGAAATCTATGGAGATTTTTATAAATGAGGTCTCTGGGAAGTTCTGTTCTGCAGTTTGTTCTGTAAAGTCCAATTTGTTTCAGAGCTCTTCAGCCAAGAAAAGCTATTGAATTGTATGATTGTATGATGTGTATTGAACAGCACATTGCTAGTAGAAATTGAGCATCTCAACAAAATATTTCTTCACTGAAGAAAAAAAGCTATTGAACTGGTTAATGTGTCATTGAAGAAACCAATACAAAATGTCAGTAAGAAATCAGTGCTAGGCTTAAGCTAGGCTTATTATTTGTATGTTCTACACCCTAAATATATAAAGATTTTTGTGTTTCGCTAGTGTAAGGGTGGGTCAGGCTGAATGACTAAAGAAATGTTATCAGCACGATGGTATAAAACTGTACATTTCTAGTGTATTACCACCCACTGCCACCAACGACGGAAATGAGCGCAGTTAGAATAGCTAAATATGTGGGAGAACACGTATTATTATTATTATATTGCTATTAAGTGACTATATTGTATTGCAATAGGTAGCACTTCAAAGTCAATGTTGAATCAAGACTTTAGTACATAATGTAATTAAGTACATAATTGAAGTACACTTTAGTACATAATTTAAATTGTTTAATAACGGTATTTTGTTATGGTTACACTTGAATTGGTTACAAAATAGATGAAGGATGTAAACATTACCAGTTAATTGTGCCCAACATGTATGTAAAATGTTACATGAGAGAGAGAAAAAGGGGATGGGGAGATAGAGAGAGGATGAAAAAGAGGGAGAGTTCCAGCAAAGAAAAGAGACTGAGCAACAGTTACAATCTTATATTAAAGCTGCAAGCAGCGATGGAAGGGACCTCGCACCCAGCACCGCCAACCGGTGGCTTCAAAAAGACAGGGAACGATGAGCAATATGCATTTAAAAAGGTAAATATAGAGGAACGTGTCAAAGTCATTTATATGTGTCAAACCTGCTGCCAGCTGGTGGCGCTATGTCCATAACTGAACATTAACATGAAGATGTCTTCAGTCTAGCACTTTTATCAAACATATGAAGTTTGGTGCAGATTGAACATAGTATGTTTGAGTTAGTGTAAAGCCTGACACATCCTGTTGTCAACAGGTGGCGCTATGATTACATCTGAATATTGGCCTTTAGATATCTTCATGCCTGGAATCTTACCAAATATGTGAAGTTTGGTGCAGAGTGGACGATGCATGTTTAAGTTGGTGTAAAACAAGTAATTTCCTGTAGCCACCAGGTGGCGCTATGTCTATAACTAAACATTGGCATGTAGATGTCTTCAGACCAATACTTTTATCAAACATATGAAGTTTGGTGCAGATTGAACATGGTATGTTTGAGTTAGTGTAAAGCATGATATATCCTGTTGTCAGCAGGTGGCGCTATGATTATATCTGAATTTTGGCCTTTAGATATCTTCAGGTCAGGGCTCTTACCAAACGTGAATTTTGGTGCAGATTGGACATTGAATGCTTTGAGTTAGTTTAAAAGAAGTAATTTGCTGTTGCCAGCAGGTGGCACTATATCTTTAACTGAACATTGGCATTTAGATATCTTCAGACCAATATTTTTATCAAAAGTGTGAAGTTTGGTGCAGATTGGACATTGCATGTTTAAGATAGTGTAAAAGAAGTCATTTCCTGTTGCCAGCAGGTGGTGCTCTAATTATAATGAAATATTCGTATTTAGATGTGTTCAGGCCTGGATTCTTATCGAACGTGTGAAGTCTGGGGCAGATCGGACATTGTATGGCTGAGTTACAACAACTTTTATTCCCATGGCGAGACATCGAAATTTGTGATGCCGCCATGGACACGCCCTTTAACGAAAACTCTAGATCTTCGCAATTTAACATCACAAAGGCCTTTAGGTTAGACTGACCTAAATATTATGTTTATGTCATTAAATCTCTAGGAGGAGTTAGTTACAGAGTAAAACATGTCACTTCCTGTTGCCAGCAGGTGGCGCTATGACTATAACTGAATATGGTCACTTAGATCTCTTCAGGTCAGGATTCTTATCAAACATATGAAGTTTGGTGTAGATCGGACATAGCATGCCTGAGATATAACAACTTCCTGTTTCATGGCGAAACATCAAAATTTGACAGGACGCCACGGACACGCCTCCAATGAAAACTCTAGATCTTCGCAATTTAACGTCACAAAAGGCTTTAGATTACAATGACCAATTTTGGTGTTCATCCGAATAAATCTCTGGGAGGAGTTCGTTAAAGTATGACACCTGAAAATGGCAAAAATGACACAAAATATGACGAGAAAATTCAAAATAGCCGACTTCCTGTTGGCTGATTTCAGGAGACTTTTTGTAGGTATTGTTAAGTTACATAAGTGTACCGATTTTCGTACATGTACGTGAAACGTAGCTCGAGGCGCACTCCGCTGAATATTTATAGGTGGCGCTGTCGAGCCATTTTGCCACACCTACTTCTGAATCCCATATCAGACGTAAATTTTCACCAGTTCTGACGCGTGTGCAAAGTTTCCTGACTTTTCGAGCATGTTTAGGCCCTCTAAAATGCGATTAAGTTTGGAGAAGAAGAAGAAGAAGAAGAAGAAGAAGAAGAAGAAGAAGAATAATAAGAATAATAAACGGAGCAGATTCAATAGGGTCCTCGCACCATCGGTGCTCGGTCCCTAATTAAAGCTGCAAGCAGCGATGGAAGGGACCTCGCCCGGCTCACCGCCGATCGGTGGCTTCAGAAAGACAGGGAACAGTGAGCAATATGCATTTAAAAAGGTAAATATAGAGGAATATGTCAAAGTCATTTATATGTACCAAACCTGCTGCCAGCTGGTGGCGCAACGTCCATAACTGAACATTGGCATGTAGATTTCTTCATCCAGTACTTTTAAAAAAACATATGAAGTTTGGTGCAGATTGGACATTGCATGTTTAAGTTAGTGTAAAACAAGTAATTTTCTGTTGCCAGCAGGTGGCGCTATGTCTATAACTAAACATTGGCACGTAGATGTCTTCAGGCCATGGCCCTTATCAAACGTGTGAAGTTTGGGGCAGATCGGACATTTTATGGCTGAGTAACAACAGCTTCTATTCCCATGGCGAAAACATTTTGTCACGCCGCCATGGATACGCTTATGTCTATAACTCAAGCTCTTCGCAATGTAGATAACAATCACAAAGGCCTTTTAGATTAGACTGACATAAATAAGTTGATGTCATTAAATCTCTAGGTATGTTTGAGTTAGTTACAGAGTAAAACATATCACTTCCTGTTGCCAGCAGGTGGCGCTATGAATTTATATGAATATGGTCACTTTAGATCTCTTCAGGTCAGGAGTCTTACCAAATATGTGAAGTTTGGTGCAGATTGGACATTGCATGTTTAAGTTAGTGTAAATCAAGTCATTTCCTGTGGCCAGCAGGTGGCGCTCTGATTATAATGGAATATTCGTATTTAGATGTGTTCAGGCCTGGATTTTATCGAACGTGTGAAGTCTGGGGCAGATCGGTTATTGTATGGCTGAGTTACAACAACTTTCATTCCCATGGCGAGACATCGAAATTTGTGATGCCGCCATGGACACGCCCCTTTAACGAAAACTCTAGATCTTCGCAATTTAACATCACAAAGGCCTTTGGATTAAACTGACCTAAATATTATGTTGATGTCATTAAATCTCTAGGAGGAGTTAGTTACAGAGTAAAACATGTCACTTCCTGTTGCCAGCAGGTGGCGCTATGACTATAACTGAATATGGTCACTTAGATCTCTTCAGGTCAGGATTCTTATCAAACATGTGAAGTTTGGTGTAGATCGGACATAGCATGCCTGAGATATAACAACTTCCTGTTTCATGGCGAAACATCAAAATTTGACAGGACGCCACGGACACGCCCTCCGATGAAAACTCTAGATCTTCGCAATTTAACGTCACAAAGGGCTTTAGATTACACTGACCAATTTTGGTGTTCATCTGAATAAATCTCTGGGAGGAGTTCGTTAAAGTATGACACCTGAAATGGCAAAATGACACAAAATATGACGAAAATTCAAAATAGCCGACTTCCTGTTGGGTTTCTGATTTCGTACCTGGAGACTTTTTGTAGGTATTGTTAAGTTACATAAGTGTACCGATTTTCAGACATGTACGGAAACGAGCTCGAGGCGCACTCCGCTGAATATTTATAGGTGGCGCTGTCGAGCCATTTTGCCACACCTACTTTTGAAACCCATATCAGACGAAATTTTCACCAGTTCTGATGCGGTGCAAAGTTTCCTGACTTTTCGAGCATGTTTAGGCCCTCTAAAATGCGATTAAGTTTGGAGAAGAAGAAGAAGAAGAAGAATAATAAGAATTAAAGCTGCAAGCAGCGATGGAAGGGACCTCGCACCCAGCACCGCCAACCGGTGGCTTCAGAAAGACAGGGAACGGTGAGCAATATGCATTTAAAAAGGTAAATATAGAGGAATGTGTCATAGTCATTTATATGTGCCAAACCTGCTGCCAGCTGGTGGCGCTATGTCCATAACTGAACATCAACATGTAGATGTCTTCAGTCTAGCACTTTTATCAAACATATGAAGTTTGGTGCAGATTGAACATAGTATGTTTGAGTTAGTGTAAAGCCTGACACATCCTGTTGTCAACAGGTGGCGCTATGATTACATCTGAATATTGGCCTTTAGATGTCTTCAGGCCAGGAATCTTACCAAATATGTGAAGTTTGGTTCAGATTGGACAATGCATGTTTAAGTTGGTGTAAAACAAGTTCTTCCTGTAGCCACCAGGTGGCGCTTATGTCTATAACTAAACATTGGCATGTAGATGTCTTCAGACCAATACTTTTATCAAACATATGAAGTTTGGTGCAGATTGAACATGGTATGTTTGAGTTAGTGTAAAGCATGATATATCCTGTTGTCAGCAGGTGGCGCTATGATTATATCTGATTTTTGGCCTTTAGGTGTTTTCAGGCCAGGACTCTTACCAAATATGTGAAGTTTGGTGCAGATTGAACATTGCATGTTTAAGCTAATGTAAAACAAGTAATTTCCTGTTGCCAGCAGGTGGCACTCTAATTATAATGAAATATTCGTATTTAGATGTGTTCAGGCCTGGATTCTTATCGAACGTGTGAAGTCTGGGGCAGATCGACATTGCATGGCTGAGTTACAACAACTTTTATTCCCATGGCGAGACATCGAAATTTGTGATGCCGCCATGGACACGCCCTTTAACGAAAACTCTAGATCTTCGCAATTTAACATCACAAAGGCCTTTAGGTTAGACTGACCTAAATAGTATGTTTATGTCATTAAATCTCTAGGAGGAGTTAGTTACAGAGTAAAACATGTCACTTCCTGTTGCCAGCAGGTGGCGCTATGACTATAACTGAATATGGTCACTTAGATATCTTCAGGTCAGGATTCTTATCAAACATGTGAAGTTTGGTGTAGATCGGACATAGCATGCCTGAGATATAACAACTTCCTGTTTCATGGCGAAACATCAAAATTTGACAGGACGCCACGGACACGCCTCCGATGAAAACTCTAGATCTTCGCAATTTAACGTCACAAAGGGCTTTAGATTACACTGACCAATTTTGGTGTTCATCTGAATAAATCTCTGGGAGGAGTTCGTTAAAGTATGACACCTGAAAATGGCAAAAATGACACAAAAATATGACGAGAAAATTCAAAATAGCCGACTTCCTGTTGGGTTTCTGATTTCGATACCTAGAGACTTTTTGTAGGTATTGTTATGTTACATAAGTGTACCGATTTTCGTACATGTACGTGAAACGAGCTCGAGGCGCACCGCTTGAATATTTATAGGTGGCGCTGTCGAGCCATTTTGCCACACCTACTTCTGAAACCCATATCAGACGTAAATTTTCACCAGTTCTGACGCGTGTGCAAAGTTTCCTGACTTTTCGAGCATGTTTAGGCCCTCTAAAATGCGATTAAGTTTGGAGAAGAAGAAGAAGAAGAAGAAGAATAATAAGAATAATTAAAGCTGCAAGCAGCAATGGAAGGACCTCTCACACCAGTGGCTTCAGAAAGACAGGAGCGATGAGCAATATGCATTTAAAAGGTAAATATAGAGGAATATTTCAAAGTAATTTATATGTACCAAACCTGCTGCCAGCTGGTGGCGCAACGTCCATAACTGAACATTAACATGTCGATGTCTTCAGGCTAGAACTTTGATCAAACCTGTGAAGTTTGGGGCAGATTGGACATTGCATGCTTAAGTTAGTGTAAAACAAGTAATTTCCTGTTGCCAGCAGGTGGCGCTATGTCTATAACTAAAAATTTACACATTAGATGTCTTCAGGGCATGGCTCTTATCAAACGTGTGTAGTTTGGTGCAGATTGGACATTGCATGTTTAAGTTAGTGTAAAACAAGTAATTTCCTGTTGCCAGCAGGTGGCGCTATGAATTTATATGAATATTGTCACTTAGATCTTTTCAGGTCAGGAGACTTGTCAAACATGTGAAGTTTGGTAAAGATTGGACATTGCATGTTTAAGTTAGTGTAAATCAAGTCATTTCCTGTGGCCAGCAGGTGGCGCTCTGATTATAATGGAATATTCGTATTTAGATGTGTTCAGGCCTGGATTCTTATCGAACCTGTGAAGTCTGGGGCAGATCGGTTATTGTATGGCTGAGTTACAACAACTTTTATTCCCATGGCGAGACATCGAAATTTGTGATGCCGCCAAGGACACGCCATTAGCGAAAACTCAAGCTCTTAAATTTAACATCACAAAGGCCTTTAGATTAAACTGACCTAAATATTATGTTGATGTCATTAAATCTCTAGGAGGAGTTAGTTACAGAGTAAAACATGTCACTTCCTGTTGCCAGCAGGTGGCGCTATGACTATAACTGAATATGGTCACTTAGATCTCTTCAGGTCAGGATTCTTATCAAACAGGTGAAGTTTGGTGCAGATCGGACATAGCATGCCTGAGATAACAACTTCCTGTTTCATGGCGAAACATCAAAATTTGACAGGACGCCACGGACACGCCCTCCGATGAAAACTCTAGATCTTCGCAATTTAACGTCACAAAGGGCTTTAGATTACAATGACCAATTTTGGTGTTCATCTGAATAAATCTCTGGGAGGAGTTCGTTAAAGTATGACACCTGAAAATGGCAAAATGACACAAAATATGACAGAAAATTCAAAATAGCCGACTTCCTGTTTGGTTTCTGATTTTGTACCTAGAGACTTTTTGTAGGTATTGTTAAGTTACATGAGTGTACCGAGTACATGTACGTTCGAGGCGCACTCCGCTGAATATTTATAGGTGGCGCTGTCGAGCCATTTTGCCACACCTACTTCTGAAACCCATATAAGACGTAAATTTTCACCAGTTCTGATGCGGCAAAGTTTCCTGACTTTTAGCATGTTTAGGCCCTCTAAAATGCGATTAAGTTTGGAGAAGAAGAAGAAGAAGAAGAATAATAAACCCAGCATCGGTGCTTCAGAAAGACAGGGAACGGTGAGCAATATGCATTTAAAAGGTAAATATAGAGGAATGTGTAATAGTCATTTATCGTCAAACCTGCTGCCAGGGTGGCGCTATGTCTATAACTGAACATTAACATGTAGATGTCTTCAGTCTAGCACTTTTATCAAACATATGAAGTTTGGCAGATTGAACATAGTATGTTTGAGTTAGTGTAAAGCCTGACACATCCTGTTGTCAACAGGTGGCGCTTATGATTACATCTGAATATTGGCCTTTAGATGTCTTCAGGCCAGGAATCTTACCAAATGTGAAGTTTGGTGCAGATTGGACAATGCATGTTTTAAGTTCTGTAAAACAAGTAATTTCCTGTAGCCACCAGGTGGCGCTATGTCTATAACTAAACATTGGCATGTAGATGTCTTCAGACCAATACTTTTATCAAACATATGAAGTTTGATGCAGATTGAACATGGTATGTTTGAGATAGTGTAAAGCATGATATATCCTGTTGTCAAGGTGGCGCTATGATTATATCTGAATTTTGGCCTTTAGATATCTTCAGGTCAGGGCTCTTACCAAATACGTGAATTTTGGTGCAGATTGGACATTGAATCTTAAGTTAGTTTAAAAGAAGTAATTTGCTGTTGCCAGCAGGTGGCGCTATATCTTTAACTGAACATTGGCACTTAGATATCTTCAGACCAATATTTTTATTAAAAGTGTGAAGTTTGGTGCAGATTGACATTGCATGTTTAAGATAGTGTAAAATAAGTCATTTCCTGTTGCCAGCAGGTGGCGCCTATATATAATGAAAATATTCGTATTTAGATGTGTTCAGGTCTGGATTCTTATCGAACGTGTGAAGTCTGGGGCAGATCGGACATTGTATGGCTGAGTTACAACAACTTTTATTCACATGGCGAGACATCAAAATTTGTGATGCCGCCAAGGACACGCCCATTAGCGAAAACTCTAGATCTTCGCAATTTAACATCACAAAGGCCTTTAGGTTAGACTGACCTAAATATTATGTTGATGTCATTAAATCTCTAGGAGGAGTTAGTTACAGAGTAAAACATGTCACTTCCTGTTGCCAGCAGGTGGCGCTATGACTATAACTGAATATGGTCACTTAGATCTCTTCAGGTCAGGATTCTTATCAAACATATGAAGTTTGGTGTAGATCGGACATAGCATGCCTGAGATATAACAACTTCCTGTTTCATGGCGAAACATCAAAATTTGACAGGACGCCACGGACACGCCTCCAATGAAAACTCTAGATCTTCGCAATTTAACGTCACAAAGGGCTTTAGATTACAATGACCAATTTTGGTGTTCATCTGAATAAATCTCTGGGAGGAGTTCGTTAAAGTATGACACCTGAAATGGCAAAATGACACAAAATATGACGAGAAAATTCAAAATAGCCGACTTCCTGTTGGGTTTCTGATTTCGTCTGGAGACTTTTTGTAGGTATTGTTAAGTTACATAAGTGTACCGACAGACATGTACGTGAAACGTAGCTCGAGGCGCACTCGCTGAATATTTATAGGTGGCGCTGTTGAGCCATTTTGCCACACCTACTTCTGAATCCCATATCAGACGAATTTTCACCAGTTCTGACGCGGTGCAAAGTTTCCTGACTTTTCGAGCATGTTTAGGCCTCTAAAATGCGATTAAGTTTGGAGAAGAAGAAGAAGAAGAAGAAGAAGAAGAATAAGAATAATAAACGGAGCAGATTCAATAGGGTCCTCAAGATCGGTGCTCGGTCCCTAATTAAAGCTGCAAGCAGCGATGGAAGGGACTGACCCAGCACCGCCAACCGGTGGCTTCAGAAAGAAAGGGAACGGTGAGCAATATGCATTTAAAAAGGTAAATATAGAGGAATGTGTCATAGTCATTTATATGTGTCAAACCTACTGCCAGCTGGTGGCGCTATGTCCATAACTGAACATTAACATGTAGATTTCTTCAGTCTAGCACTTTTATCAAACATATGAAGTTTGGTGCAGATTGAACATAGTATGTTTGAGTTAGTGTAAAGCCTGACACATCCTGTTGTCAACATGTGGCGCTATGATTACATCTGAATATTGGCCTTTAGATGTCTTCAGGCCAGGAATCTTACCAAATATGTGAAGTTTGGTGCAGATTAGACAATGCATGTTTAAGTTGGTGTAAAACAAGTAATTTCCTGTAGCCACCAGGTGGCGCTATGTCTATAACTATACATTGGCATGTAGATGTCTTCAGACCAATACTTTTATCAAACATATGAAGTTTGGTGCAGATTGAACATGGTATGTTTGAGTTAGTGTAAAGCATGATATATCCTGTTGTCAGCAGGTGGCGCTATGATTATATCTGATTTTTGGCCTTTAGGTGTTTTCAGGCCAGGACTCTTACCAAATATGTGAAGTTTGGTGCAGATTGGACATTGCATGTTTAAGATAGTGTAAAAGAAGTAATTTCCTGTTGCCAGCAGGTGGCGCCTAATTATATTGAAATATTCAGATTAGATGTGTTCAGGCCTGGATTCTTATTGAACCTGTGAAGTCTGGGGCAGATCGGTTTGTATGGCTGAGTTACAACAACTTTTATTCCCATGGCGAGACATCGAAATTTGTGATGCCGCCAAGGACACGCCTTTAACGAAAACTCAAGCTTCGCAATTTAACATCACAAAGGCCTTTAGATTAAACTGACCTAAATATTATGTTGATGTCATTAAATCTCTAGGAGGAGTTAGTTACAGAGTAAAACATGTCACTTCCTGTTGCCAGCAGGTGGCGCTATGACTATAACTGAATATGGTCACTTAGATCTCTTCAGGTCAGGATTCTTATCAAACATGTGAAGTTTGGTAGATCGGACATAGCATGCCTGAGATATAACAACTTCCTGTTTCATGGCAAACATCAAAATTTGACAGGACGCCACGGACACGCCTCCGATGAAAACTCTAGATCTTCGCAATTTAACGTCACAAAGGGCTTTAGATTACAATGACCAATTTTGGTGTTCATCTGAATAAATCTCTGGGAGGAGTTCGTTAAAGTATGACACCTGAAAATGGCAAAATGATACAAAATATGACGAGAAAATTCAAAATAACCGACTTCCTGTTTGGTTTCTGATTTTGTACCTAGAGACTTTTTGTAGGTATTGTTAAGTTAGAATATTTATAGGTGGCGCTGTCGAGCCATTTGCCACACCTACTTGAAACCCATATAAGACGTAAATTTTCACCAGTTCTGATGTTTCCTGACTTTTCGAGCATGTTTAGCCCTCTAAAATGCGATTAAGTTTGGAGAAGAAGAAGAAGAAGAAGAAGAATAATAAGAATTAAAGCTGCAAGCAGCGATGGAAGGGACCTCACCCAGCACCGCCAACCGTGGCTTCAGAAAGACAGGGAACGTGAGCAATATGCATTTAAAAAGGTAAATATAGAGGAATGTGTAATAGTCATTTATATGTGTCAAACCTGCTGCCAGCTGGTGGCGCTATGTCTATAACTGAACATTAACATGTAGATGTCTTCAGTCTAGCACTTTTATCAAACATATGAAGTTTGGTGCAGATTGAACATAGTATGTTTGAGTTAGTGTAAAGCCTGACACATCCTGTTGTCAACAGGTGGCGCTATGATTACATCTGAATATTGGCCTTTAGATGTCTTCAGGCCAGGAATCTTACCAAATGTGTGAAGTTTGGTGCAGATTGGACAATGCATGTTTAAGTTGGTGTAAAACAAGTAATTTCCTGTAGCCACCAGGTGGCGCTATGTCTATAACTAAACATTGGCATGTAGATGTCTTCAGACCAATACTTTTATCAAACATATGAAGTTTGATGCAGATTGAACATGGTATGTTTGAGATAGTGTAAACATGATATATCCTGTTGTCAGCAGGTGGCGCCATGATTATATCTGAATTTTGGCCTTTAGATATCTTCAGGTCAGGGCTCTTACCAAACACGTGAATTTTGGTGCAGATTGGACATTGAATGTTAAGGAGTTAGTTTAAAGAAGTAATTTCCTGTTGCCAGCAGGTGGCGCTATATCTTTAACTGAACATTGGCACTTAGATATCTTCAGACCAATATTTTTATTAAAATGTGAAGTTTGGTGCAGATTGGACATTGCATGTTTAAGATAGTGTAAAATAAGTCATTTCCTGTTGCCAGCAGGTGGCGCCTATATATAATGAATATTCGTATTTAGATGTGTTCAGGTCCTGATTCTTATCGAACGTGTGAAGTCTGGGGCAGATCGGACATTGTATGGCTGAGTTACAACAAATTTATTCACATGGCGAGACATCAAAATTTGTGATGCCGCCAAGGACACGCCCTTTAACGAAAACTCTAGATCTTCGCAATTTAACATCACAAAGGCCTTTAGGTTAGACTGACCTAAATATTATGTTGATGTCATTAAATCTCTAGGAGGAGTTAGTTACAGAGTAAAACATGTCACTTCCTGTTGCCAGCAGGTGGCGCTATGACTATAACTGAATATGGTCACTTAGATCTCTTCAGGTCAGGATTCTTATCAAACATGTGAAGTTTGGTGTAGATCGGACATAGCATGCCTGAGATATAACAACTTCCTGTTTCATGGCGAAAACATCAAAATTTGACAGGACGCCACGGACACGCCCTCCAATGAAAACTCTAGATCTTCGCAATTTAACGCCACAAAAGGGCTTTAGATTACAATGACCAATTTTGGTGTTCATCCGAATAAATCTCTGGGAGGAGTTCGTAAAGTATGACACCTGAAAATGGCAAAATGACACAAAATATGACGAGAAAATTCAAAATAGCCGACTTCCTGTTGGGTTTCTGATTTCGTACCTAGGAGACTTTTTGTAGGTATTGTTAAGTTACATGAGTGTACCGATTTTCATACATGTACGTGAAACGTAGCTCGAGGCGCACTCCGCTGAATATTTATAGGTGGCGCTGTCGAGCCATTTTGCCACACCTACTTGAATCCCATATCAGACGAATTTTCACCAGTTCTGATGCAGCAAAGTTTCCTGACTTTTCGAGCATGTTTAGGCCCTCTAAAATGCGATTAAGTTTGGAGAAGAAGAAGAAGAATAAGAATAATAAACGGAGCAGATTCAATAGTGCTCGGTCCCTAATTAAAGCTGCAAGCAGCGATGGAAGGGACCACCGCCAACCGGTGGCTTCAGAAAGAAAGGGAACGGTGAGCAATATGCATTTAAAAGGTAAATATAGAGAATGTGTCATAGTCATTTATATGTGTCAAACCTACTGCCAGCTGGTGGCGCTATGTCCATAACTGAACATTAACATGTAGATTTCTTCAGTCTAGCACTTTTATCAAACATATGAAGTTTGGTGCAGATTGAACATAGTATGTTTGAGTTAGTGTAAAGCCTGACACATCCTGTTGTCAACATGTGGCGCTATGATTACATCTGAATATTGGCCTTTAGATGTCTTCAGGCCAGGAATCTTACCAAATATGTGAAGTTTGGTGCAGATTGACAATGCATGTTTAAGTTGGTGTAAAACAAGTAATTTCCTGTAGCCACCAGGTGGCGCTATGTCTATAACTATACATTGGCATGTAGATGTCTTCAGACCAATACTTTTATCAAACATATGAAGTTTGGTGCAGATTGAACATGGTATGTTTGAGTTAGTGTAAAGCATGATATATCCTGTTGTCAGCAGGTGGCGCTATGATTATATCTGATTTTTGGCCTTTAGGTGTTTTCAGGCCAGGACTCTTACCAAATATGTGAAGTTTGGTGCAGATTGGACATTGCATGTTTAAGATAGTGTAAAAGAAGTAATTTCCTGTTGCCAGCAGGTGGCGCCTAATTATATTGAAATATTTGTATTTAGATGTGTTCAGGCCTGGATTCTTATCAACGTGTGAAGTCTGGGGCAGATCGGACATTGTATGGCTGAGTTACAACAACTTTTATTCCCATGGCGAGACATCGAAATTTGTGATGCCGCCATCACACGCCTTTAACGAAAACTCTAGATCTTCGCAATTTAACATCACAAAGGCCTTTAGGTTAGACTGACCTAAATATTATGTTGATGTCATTAAATCTCTAGGAGGAGTTAGTTACAGAGTAAAACATGTCACTTCCTGTTGCCAGCAGGTGGCGCTATGACTATAACTGAATATGGTCACTTAGATCTCTTCAGGTCAGGATTCTTATCAAACATGTGAAGTTTGGTGTAGATCGGACATAGCATGCCTGAGTTATAACAACTTCCTGTTTCATGGCGAAACATCAAAATTTGAAAGGACGCCACGGACACGCCTCCGATGAAAACTCTAGATCTTCGCAATTTAACGTCACAAAGGGCTTTAGATTACAATGACCAATTTTGGTGTTCATCTGAATAAATCTCTGGGAGGAGTTCGTTAAAGTATGACACCTGAAAATGGCAAAAATGACACAAAATATATGACGAGAAAATTCAAAATAACCGACTTCCTGTTGGGTTTCTGATTTCGTACCTGGAGACTTTTTGTAGGTATTGTTAAGTTACATAAGTGTACCGATTTTCAGACATGTACGTGAAACGAGCTCGAGGCGCACTCGCTGAATATTTATTGTCATTTTGCCACACCTACTTGAAACCCATATCAGACGAATTTTCACCAGTTCTGATGCGCAGCAAAGTTTCCTGACTTTTCGAGCAGGCCCTCTAAAAACATTAAGTTTGGAGAAGAAGAAGAAGAAGAAGAATAATAAGAATAATAACGGAGCAGATTCAATAGGGTCTCAGAATCGGTGCATAACGGAGTAGATTCATAGGGTCCTCAGACATCGTGCTCGGTCCCAATTAAAGCTGCAAGCAGCGATGGAAGGGACGCACCCAGCACTGCCAACCGGTGGCTTCAGAAAGACAGGGAACGTGAGCAATATGCATTTAAAAGGTAAATATAGAGGAATGCAATAGTCATTTATTTGTGTCAAACCTGCTGCCAGCTGGTGGCGCTATGTCTATAACTGAACATTAACATGATGTCTTCAGTCAGCACTTTTATCAAACATATGAAGTTTGCAGTGACACATCCCAACATGCTCATGTTAGGCCAGAATCTTACCAAATGTGGTTTTGCAGATTGACAATGTACACACCAGGTGGCGCTATATGTCTATAACTAAACATTGGCATAGATGTCTTGACCAATACTTTTCAAACATATGAAGTTTGATGCAGATTGAAATATGGTATGTTTGAGATAGTGTAAAGTATGATATTCCTGTTGCCAGCAGGTGGCGCTATGATTATATCTGAATTTTGGCCTTTAGATATCTTCAGGTCAGGCTCTTATCAAACACGTGAATTTTGGTGCAGATCGGACATTGAATGTTAAGTTAGTTTAAAAGAAGTAATTTGCTGTTGCCAGCAGGTGGCGCTATATCTTTAACTGAACATTCACTTAGATATCTTCAGACCAATATTTTTATTAAAAGTGTGAAGTGCAGATTGACATTGCATGTTTAAGATAAAAATAAGTAATTTCCTGTTGCCAGCAGGTGGCGCCTAATTATAATGAATATTCGTATTTAGATGTGTTCAGGCCTGGACTTATCAACGTGTGAAGTCTGGGGCAGATCGACATTGTATGAGTTACAACATTTTTATTCCCATGGCGAGACAAATCTGTGATGCGCCAAGGACACGCTTTAACGAAAACTCTAGATATTTAACATCACAAAGGCCTTTAGGTTAGACTGACCTAAATATTATGTTGATGTCATTAAATCTCTAGGAGGAGTTAGTTACAGAGTAAAACATGTCACTTCCTGTTGCCAGCAGGTGGCGCTATGACTATAACTGAATATGGTCACTTAGATCTCTTCAGGTCAGGATTCTTATCAAACATGTGAAGTTTGGTAGATCGACATAGCATGCCTGAGATATAACAACTTCCTGTTTCATGGCGAAACAAAAATTTGACAGGACGCCACGGACACGCCCGATGAAAACTCTAGATCTTCGCAAATTTAACGTCACAAAGGGCTTTAGATTACAATGACCAATTTTGGTGTTCATCTGAATAAATCTCTGGGAGGAGTTAAAGTATGACACCTGAAAATGGCAAAATGACACAAATATGACGAGAAAATTCAAAATAGCCGACTTCCTGTTGGGTTTCTGATTTCGTACTAGAGACTTTTGTAGGTAAGTTACATGTACCGACAGATATGTATTTGAAACGAGCTCGAGGCGCACTTGAATATTTATAGGTGGCGCTCGAGCCATTTTGCCACACCTAATTCTGAAACCCATATCAGACGAAATTTTCACCAGTTCTGATCGTGCAAAGTTTCCTGACTTTCGAGCATGTTTAGGCCCTCTAAAATGCGATTAAGTTTGAGAAGAAGAAGAAATAATAATTAATTAAAGCTGCAAGCAGCGATGGAAGGACTACCTGCACCGCCAACCGTGGCTTCAGAATGACAGGGAACAGGAGCAACATAAAAAAAAAATATAGAGGAATACAAAGTCATTTATAAGTTCCAAACCTGCTGCCAGCTGGTGGCGCTATGTCCATAACTGAACATTGGCATTTAGATGTCTTCAAACCAGTACTATTATCAAACATATGAAATTTGGTGCAGATTGAACATTGCATGTTTAAGTTAGTGTAAACAAGCAATTTCGTAGCCAGCAGGTGCTATGTCTATTAAACAATATAGAGATGTCTTCAGGCCTGGCTTATCAACCATGAAGTTTGGGCAGATCGAATATGGCTGAGTAACACTTCTATGGCGTAGACATCGAATTTGTCACGCTGCCATGGACACGCCCATTAGCTCAAGCTCTTCGCAAATTAACATCACAAAGGCCTTTAGATTAGACTGAACTAAAAATTATGTTGATGTCATTACATTTCTAGGAGGAGTTAGTTGCAGAGTAAAATATCACTTCCTGTTGCCAGCAGGTGGCGCTTATGAATTATATGAATGTGGTCAGAGATCTCTTCAGGTCAGAGAGTCTTATCAAACATGGGAATTTTGGTGCACATCGGACATTGCATGCCTGAGTTATAACAACTTCCTGTTTCATGGCTAAACATCGAAATTTGACAGGACGCCACGGACACGCCTCCAATGAAAACTCTAGATCTTCGCAATTTAACGTCTCAAAGGGCTTTAGATTAAATGACCAATTTTGGTGTTGCGAATAAATCTCTGGGAGGAGTTAAAGTATGACACCTGCAAATGGCAAAATGTCACTAAATATGACGAAAATTCAAAATAATTCCTGTTGGTTTCGATTTCGCCCAGGAGACTTTTGTAGGTATTGTTATGTTACATGAGTGTACCGATTTTCATACATGTACGTGAAACGCTGAGGCTCTCCGCTGAATCAGTATAGGTGGCGCTGTCATTCCCACACCTACTTGAAACATATATTCAGATGTTCAGGCCTGGATTCTTATCGAACATGTGAAGTCTGGGGCAGATCGACATTGTATGGCTGAGTTATAACAACATTTTATTCCCATGGCGAGACATCAAATTTGACAGGACGCCATGGACACTCCCATGAAAACTCTAGATCTTCGCAATTTAACATCACAAAGGCCTTTAGGTTAGACTGACCTAAATATTATGTTGATGTCATTAAATTTGTAGGAGGAGTTAGTTACAGAGTAAAACATGTCACTTCCTGTTGCCAGCAGGTGGCGCTATTACTATAACTGTGGTCATGTAGATCTCTTCAGGAGTCTTATCAAACGTGAAGTTTGTAGATCGGACATAGCATGCCTGAGTTATAATAAACTTCCTGTTTCATGGCGAAACATCAAATTTGACAGGACGCCACGGACACCCTCCGATGAAAACTCTAGATCTTCGCAATTTAACGCCACAAAGGGCTTTAGATTAATGACCAATTTTGGTGTTCATCCGAATAAATCTCTGGGAGGAGTTCGTAAAGTATGACACCTGAAATGGCAAAATGTCACAAATATGACGAAAAATTCAAAATAACCGACTTCCTGTTGGGTTTCTGATTTCGTTCCAGGAGACTTTTTGTAGGTATTGTTATGTTACATGAGTGTACCGTTTTCATACATGAAACGAGCTCGAGGCGCACTCGCTGAATATTTATAGGTGGCTGTCGAGCCATTTGCCACACCTACCCTGAAACCCATATCAGACGTAATTTTCACCAGTTCTGATGCGTAAAGTTTCCTGACTTTTCATGTTTAGGCCTCTAAAATGCGATTAAGTTTGGAGAAGAAGAATGAGTTAATAACAATTAAAGCTGCAAGAGCGATGGAAGGGACTCGACTTGGCACCGCCGACTTAGAACATGGAACAGGAGCAATATGTAAAAAAATATAGAGGAATACGCCAAAGTCATTAGTGCCAAACCTGCTGCCAGCTGGTGGCGCTATGTCATAACTGGCATTTAAAACCAGTAGTTTATCAAACATATGAATTTGGTGCAGATTGAATGGTATGTTTGAGTTAGTGTAAACATATCCTGTTGTCAACAGGTGGCGCTTATGATTATCTGAATATTGGCCTTTAGATGTCAGGCCAACACCAAATATGTGAAGTTTGGTGCAGATTGACATTGCATGTTTAATAGTGTAAAACAAGAAATTTTGTTGCCAGCAGGTGGCTATTATAATAAACATTCAGTAGATGTCTTCAGGCCTGGCTTATCAACATGTGAAGTCTGGGGCAGATCGTTATTTTATGGCTGAGTTACAACAACTTTATTCCCATGGCGAGACATCGAAATTTGTGACGCTGCCATGGACACGCATTAGCTCAAAACTCGCTCTTCAATTTAACATCACAAAGGCCTTTAGATTAGACTGACTAAATATTATGTTGATGTCATTAAATCTCTAGGAGGAGTTAGTTACAGAGTAAAACATGTCACTTCCTGTTGCCAGCAGGTGGCGCTATTAATTATATAATGAATATGGTCACTAGATCTCTTCAGGTCAGGAGTCTTATCAAACATGTGAATTTTGGTGATCGGACATTGCATGCCTGAGTTATAACAACTTCCTGTTTCATGGCGAACATCAAATTTGACAGGACGCCACGGACACGCCTCGATGAAAACTCTAGATCTTCGCAATTTAACGTCAAAGGGCTTTAGATTAATGACCAATTTTGGTGTTCATCTGAATAAATCTCTGGGAGGAGTTCGTTAAAGTATGACACCTGAAAATGGCAAAATGACACAAAATATGACAAAATTCAAAATAACCGACTTCCTGTTGGGTTTCTGATTTCTACCAGAGACTTTTGTAGGTATTGTTATGTTACATAAGTGTACCGATTTTCAGACATGTACGTGAACGAGTCGAGGCGCACTGAATATTTATAGGTGGTGTCGAGCCATTTTGCCACACCTACTCCTGAAACCCATATCAGACGAATTTTCACCAGTTCTGATGCTGTGCAAAGTTTCCTGACTTTTCGAGCATGTTTAGGCCTCTAAAATGCGATTAAGTTTGGAGAAGAAGAAGAATAATAATTAAAGCTGCAAGCAGATGGAAGGACCTCGCACCCAGCACCGCCAACCGTGGCTTCAGAAAGACAGGTGGTGAGCAATATGCATTTGGGTAAATATAGAGGAACGGTTCATAGTCATACAGCCAAACCTGCTGCCAGTTGGTGGCGCTATGTCCATAACTGAACATTAACATGTAGATGTCTTCAGTCTAGCACTTTATCATATGGAAGTTTGGTGCAGATTGAATATAGTATGTTATACACACATCCTGTGTCAACAGGTGGTGATTACATCTGATTGGCCAGATGTCTTGAGGCCAGGAATCTTAAACATGTGAAGTGGTGCAGATTGGACATTGCATCTTGGTTGTGTAAACAAGTAATTTTGCAGCACCAGGTATGCGTTCATAAAAACATTGGCATGTAGATGTCTTCAGACTAATACTTTTATCAAACATATGAAGTCAGATTGAACATGGTATGTTTGAGTTAGGTACATGATATCCTTGTGTCAGGTGGCGCTATGATTATATCTGAATTTTGGCCTTTAGATGTTTTCAGGCCAGGACTCTACATATGTGAAGTTTGGTGCAGATTGACATTGCATGTAGTGTAAAAGAAATTTCCTGTTGCCAGCAGGCGCCTAATTATAATTAAATATTCGATTTAGATGTGTTCAGGCCTGGATTCAACGAACGTGTGAAGTTTGGGGCAGATCGGAACATGGCTGAGTTACAACAACTTTTATTCCCATGGCGAGACATCGAAATTTGTGATGCCGCCATGGACACGCCTTTAACGAAAACTCTAGATCTTCGAAATTTAACATCACAAAGGCCTTTAGGTTAGACTGACCTAAATATTATGTTGATGTCATTAAATCTAGGAGGAGTTAGTTACAGAGTAAAACATGTCACTTCCTGTTGCCAGCAGGTGGCGCCATGACTATAACTGAATATGGTCACTTAGATCTCTTCAGGTCAGGATTCTTATCAAACATGTGAAGTTTGGTGTAGATCGGACATAGCATGCCTGAGATATAACAACTTCCTGTTTCATGGCGAAACATCAAATTTGACAGGACGCCACGGACACGATGAAAACTCTAGATCTTCGCAATTTAACGTCACAAAGGGCTTTAGATCACTGACCAATTTTGGTGTTCATCTGAATAAATCTCTGGGAGGAGTTCGTTAAAGTATGACACCTGAAATGGCAAAATGTCACAAATATGACGAGAAAATTCAAAATAACCGACTTCCTGTTGGGTTTCTGATTCATTCCAGGAGACTTTTGTAGGTATTGTTATGTTACATGAGTGTACCGATTTCATACATGTACGTGAAACGAGCTCGAGGCGCACTGCTGAATATTTATAGGTGGCGCTGTCGAGCCATTTTGCCACACCTACTCCTGAAACCCATATCAGAAAATTTTCACCAGTTCTGATGCGTGCAAAGTTTCCTGACTTTTCGAGCATGTTTTCTAAAATGCGATTAAGTTTGGAGAAGAAGAATAATAATAATAATAATAAACGGAGAGATTCAATAGCTCAGAC
Source organism: Gymnocypris eckloni scoliostomus (assembly GCA_027564155.1). NCBI lineage: Eukaryota > Metazoa > Chordata > Actinopteri > Cypriniformes > Cyprinidae > Gymnocypris > Gymnocypris eckloni. The sequence continues at coordinate 32,760,775 of CM050427.1, read as the reverse complement.
ATGTAATTAAAGCTGCAAGCAGCATCTCGCACTCGCACCGCCAACCGTGGCTTCAGAAAGACAGGGAACGGTGAGCAATATGCATTTAAAAGGTAAATATAGAGGAACGTGTCATAGTCATTTATTGTCAAACCTGTTGCTGGTGGCGCCATGTCCATAACTGAACATTAACATGTAGATGTCTTGCATTTTTAAAACATGAAGTTTTGTGCAGATTGAACTGCATGTTTAAGCTAGTGTAAAACAAGTTATTTCCTGGAGCCAGGGCGCTTATTATAACTAAACATTGGCATAGATGTCTTCAGGCCATGGCTCTTATCAAATGTGAAGTTTGGTGCAGATTGACATTTAGTATGTTGAGTTACAACATACATCCTGTTGCCAACAGGTGGCGCACATCTGAATATTGGCCTTTAGATTTTCAGCAAATCTAAAATATGTAAAATTTGTATTGGAAATGCATGTTTGATTTACTGTAAAACAATGAATTTGTCCAGCAGGTGGCACTATATATCTATGAACTGAAAATTTGGTATAAGGTGGACATAATCAAATATGAAGTTTGCAGATTGAACATTGCATGTTGAATTTTAAGTACCATTTCTGTAGCCAGCAGGTGGCGCTATGTCTATAACTAAACATTGCACGTAGATGTCTTCAGGCCAAGGGCTCTTATCAAACTGTGAAGTTTGCAGATTGATATTTATGGGTTGAGTTAGTAAAACATGACATATCCTGTTGCCAGCAGGTGGCGCTATGATTATTCAAATATTGGCACTTTAGATGTCTTCAGGCCAGGCTCTCAAATATGTGAAGTTTGGTGCAGATTGACATTGCATGTTGAGTTAGTGTAAAACAAGTCATTTCCTGTAGCCAGCAGGTGGCGCTATGTCTATAATAAACATTCAGATGTGTTCAGGTGATGGCCTCTTATCGAACATGTGAAGTCTGGGGCAGATCGGACATTGTATGGCTGAGTTACAACAACTTTATTCCCATGGCGAGACATCGAATTTGGACGCCATGGACACGCCCATTAGAAAACTCAAGCTCTTCGCAATTTAACATCACAAAGGCCTTTAGGTTAGACTGACCTAAATATTATGTTGATGTCATTAAATCTCTAGGAGGAGTTAGTTACAGAGTAAACATGTCACTTCCTGTTGCCAGCAGGTGGCGCTATGACTATAACTGAATATGGTCACTTAGATCTCTTCAGGTCAGGATTATCAAACATGTGAAGTTTGGTGCAGATCGGACATAGCATGCCTGAGATATAACAACTTCCTGTTTCATGGCAAACATCAAATTTGACACGGACACGCCTCCGATGAAAACTCTAGATCTTCGCAATTTAACGTCACAAAGGGCTTTAGATTACAATGACCAATTTTGGTGTTCATCTGAATAAATCTCTGGGAGGAGTTCAAAGTATGACACCTGAAAATGGCAAAATGACTAAATATGACGAAAAATTCAAAATAACCGACTTCCTGTTTGGGTTTCTGATTGCATTCCAGGAGACTTTTTGTAGGTATTGTTATGTTACATGAGTGTTTTCAGACATGTACGTGAAACGTAGCTCGAGCACCGCTGAATATTTATAGGTGGCGCTGTCGAGCCATTTTGCCACACCTACTCCTGAAACCCATATCAGACGAATTTTCACCAGTTCTGATGCGTAAAGTTTCCTGACTTTTCGAGCATGTTTAGGCCCTCTAAAATGCGATTAAGTTTGGAGAAGAAGAATAATAATAATAATTAAAGCTGCAAGCAGCGATGGAAGGACCTCGACCTGCACCGCCAACCGGTGGCTTCAGAATGACAGGGAACAGTGAGCAATATGCATTTAAAAAGGTAAATATAGAGGAATACGTCAAAGTCATTTATAAGTTCCAAACCTGTTGCCAGTTGGTGGCGCTTATGTCCATAACTGAACATTGGCATTTAGATGTCTTCAAACCAGTACTATTATCAAACATATGAAATTTGGTAGATTGAACATTGCATGTTTAGTTAAAAAACAAGTAATTCCTGTAAGGTGGCGCTATGTCTAACCAAACATTAGCGTAGATGTCTTCAGGCCATGGCTCTTATCAACCATGTGAAGTTTGGGGCAGATCGGACATTTTATGGCTGAGTAACAACAGCTTCTATTCCCATGGCGAGATATCAATTTTGTCACGCCATGGACACGCCCATTAGCTCAAGCTCTCGCAAATTAACATCACAAAGGCCTTTAGATTAGACTGAACTAAAAATGTTGATGTCATTACATTTCTAGGAGGAGTTAGTTGCAGAGTAAAACATATCACTTCCTGTTGCCAGCAGGTGGCCATGAAATTATATGAATGTGGTCACCTAGATCTCTTCAGGTCAGGAGTCTTATCAAACATGGAATTTTGGTCACATTGCATGCCTGAGTTATAACAACTTCCTGTTTCATGGCGAACATCGAAATTTGACAGGACGCCACGGACACGCCCTCCAATGAAAACTCTAGATCTTCGCAATTTAACGCTCAAAGGGCTTTAGATTGCAATGACCAATTTTGGTGTTCATGCGAATAAATCTCTGGGAGGAGTTCGTTAAAGTATGACACCTGCAAATGGCAAAATGTCACTAAATATGAGAAAATTCAAAATAACCGACTTCGGATTTGCCCAGGAGACTTTTTGTAGGTATTGTTATGTTACATGAGTGTACCGATTACATGCATGAAACGTAGCCTGAGGGCTCTCGCTGAATCAGTATAGGTGGCGCTGTCGAGCCATTTTGCCACACCTACTTCTGAAACACATATTCAGATGTGTTCAGGCCTGGATTCTTATCGAACATGTGAAGTCTGGGGCAGATCGAACATTGTATGGCTGAGTTACAACAACATTTATTCCCATGGCGAGACATCGAAATTTGACAGGACGCCACGGACACGCCCTCCCATGAAAACTCTAGATCTTCGCAATTTAACATCACAAAGGCCTTTAGGTTAGACTGACCTAAATATTATGTTGATGTCATTAAATTTGTAGGAGGAGTTAGTTACAGAGTAAAACATGTCACTTCCTGTTGCCAGCAGGTGGCGCTATTACTATAACTGAATATGGTCACTTAGATCTCTTCAGGTCAGGAGTCTTATCAAACATGTGAAGTTTGGTGCAGATCGGACATAGCATGCCTGAGTTATAACAACTTCCTGTTTCATGGCGAAACATCGAAATTTGAGAGGACGCCACGGACACGCCCTCCGATGAAAACTCTAGATCTTCGCAATTTAACGTCACAAAGGGCTTTAGATTGCAATGACCAATTTTGGTGTTCATCCGATTAAATCTCTGGGAGGAGTTCGTTAAAGTATGACACCTGAAATGGCAAAATGTCACAAAATATGACGAGAAAATTCAAAATAACCGACTTCCTGTTGGGTTTCTGATTTCGTTCCAGGAGACTTTTTGTAGGTATTGTTATGTTACATGAGTGTACCGATTAGACATGTACGTGAAACGTAGCTCGAGGCGCACTCTGCTGAATATTTATAGGTGGCGCTTGTCGAGCCATTTTGCCACACCTACTCCTGAAACCCATATCAGACGAAATTTTCACCAGTCCTAAAAGCTGCAAGCAGCGATGAAGCAGACCCAGCACCGCCAACCGTGGCTTCAGAAAGACAGGGAACGGTGAGCAATATGCATTTAAAAGGTAAATATAGAGGAACGTGTCATAGTCATTTATATGTGTCAAACCTGCTGCCAGCTGGTGGCGCTTATGTCCATAACTGAACATTAACATGTAGATGTCTTCAGTCCAGTACTTTATCAAACATATGAAGTTTGGTGCAGATTGACATGCATATGTTTAAGTTAGTGTAAAGCCTGACACATCCTGTTGCCAACAGGTGGCGCTATGATTACATAACTGAACATTGGCATGTAGATGTCTTCAGGCCAGGAATCTTATCAAATATGTGAAGTTTGGTGCAGATTGGACAATGCATGTTTAAGTTAGTGTAAAACAAGTAATTTCCTGTAGCCACCAGGTGGCGCTATGTCTATAACTAAACATTGGCATGTAGATGTCTTCAGATCAATACTTTTATCAAACATATGAAGTTTGGTGCAGATTGAACATGGTATGTTTGAGTTAGTGTAAAGCATGATATATCCTGTTGTCCAGCAGGTGGCGCTTATGATTATATCAGATTTTTGGCCTTAGGTGTTTTCAGGCCAGGACTCTACCAAATATGTGAAGTTTGGTGCAGATTGGACATTGCATGTTTAAGATAGTGTAAAGAAGTCATTTCCTGTTGCCAGCAGGTGGCGCCTAATTATAATGAAATATTCGTATTTAGATGTGTTCAGGCCTGGATTCTTATCGAACATGTGAAGTCTGGGGCAGATCGGACATTGTATGGCTGAGTTACAACAACTTTTATTCCCATGGCGAGACATCGAAATTTGTGATGCCGCCATGGACACGCCTTTAACGAAAACTCTAGATCTTCGCAATTTAACATCACAAAGGCCTTTAGGTTAGACTGACCTAAATATTATGTTGATGTCATTAAATCTCTAGGAGGAGTTAGTTACAGAGTAAAACATGTCACTTCCTGTTGCCAGCAGGTGGCGCTATGACTATAACTGAATATGGTCACTTAGATCTCTTCAGGTCAGGATTCTTATCAAACATGTGAAGTTTGGTGTAGATCGGACATAGCATGCCTGAGATATAACAACTTCCTGTTTCATGGCGAAACATCAAAATTTGACAGGACGCCACGGACACGCCTCCGATGAAAACTCTAGATCTTCGCAATTTAACGTCACAAAGGGCTTTAGATTACAATGACCAATTTTGGTGTTCATCTGAATAAATCTCTGGGAGGAGTTCGTTAAAGTATGACACCTGAAAATGGCAAAATGACACAAAATATGACGAGAAAATTCAAAATAGCCGACTTCCTGTTGGGTTTCTGATTTCGTACCTGGAGACTTTTTGTAGGTATTGTTAAGTTACATAAGTGTACCGATTGACATGTACGGAAACGTAGCTCGAGGCGCACTCCGCTGAATATTTATAGGTGGCGCTGTCGAGCCATTTTGCCACACCTACTTCTGAAACCCATATCAGACGAATTTTCACCAGTTCTGATGCGGTGCAAAGTTTCCTGACTTTTCGAGCATGTTTAGGCCCTCTAAAATGCGATTAAGTTTGGAGAAGAAGAAGAAGAAGAAGAAGAAGAAGATAATAGAAAGAATAAATAATAAACGGAGCAGATTCAATAGGGTCCTTCAAGACATCGGGTGCTCGGTCCCTAATTAAAGCTGCAAGCAGCGATGGAAGGGACCTCGCACTCAGCACCGCCAACCGGTGGCTTCAGAAAGACAGGGAACGGTGAGCAATATGCATTTAAAAAGGTAAATATAGAGGAATATGTCATAGTCATTTATATGTGTCAAACCTGCTGCCAGCTGGTGGCGCTTATGTCCATAACCGAACATTTAACATGAAGATGTCTTCAGTCTAGCACTTTTATCAAACATATGAAGTTTGGTGCAGATTGAACATAGTATGTTTGAGTTAGTGTAAAGCCTGACACATCCTGTTGTCAACAGGTGGCGCTATGATTACATCTGAATATTGGCCTTTAGATGTCTTCAGGCCAGGAATCTTACCAAACGTGTGAAGTTTGGTGCAGATTGGACAATGCATGTTTAAGTTGGTGTAAAACAAGTAATTCCTGTAGCCACCAGGTGGCGCTATGTCTATAACTAAACATTGGCATGTAGATGTCTTCAGACCAATACTTTTATCAAACATATGAAGTTTGGTGCAGATTGAACATGGTATGTTTGAGTTAGTGTAAAGCATGATATATCCTGTTGTCAGCAGGTGGCGCTATGATTAGATCTGAATTTTGGCCTTTAGATATCTTCAGGTCAGGGCTCTTACCAAAACGTGAATTTTGGTGCAGATTGGACATTGAATGCTTTGAGTTAGTTTAAAGTAATTTGCTGTTGCCAGCAGGTGGCGCTATATCTTTAACTGAACATTGGCATTTAGATATCTTCAGACCAATATTTTTATCAAAAGTGTGAAGTTTGGTGCAGATTGGACATTGCATGTTTAAGTTAGTGTAAAACAAGTAATTTCCTGTTGCCAGCAGGTGGCGCTCTAATTATAATGAAATATTCGTATTTAGATGTGTTCAGGCCTGGATTCTTATCGAACGTGTGAAGTCTGGGGCAGATCGGACATTGTATGGCTGAGTTACAACAACTTTTATTCCCATGGCGAGACATCGAAATTTGTGATGCCGCCATGGACACGCCTTTAACGAAAATTCTAGATCTTCGCAATTTAACATCACAAAGGCCTTTAGGTTAGACTGACCTAAATATTATGTTTATGTCATTAAATCTCTAGGAGGAGTTAGTTACAGAGTAAAACATGTCACTTCCTGTTGCCAGCAGGTGGCGCTATGACTATAACTGAATATGGTCACTTAGATCTCTTCATATCAGGAGTCTTATCAAACATGTGAAGTTTGGTGTAGATCGGACATAGCATGCCTGAGATATAACAACTTCCTGTTTCATGGCGAAACATCAAAATTTGACAGGACGCCACGGACACGCCCTCCGGTGAAAACTCTAGATCTTCGCAATTTAACGTCACAAAGGGCTTTAGATTACAATGACCAATTTTGGTGTTCATCTGAATAAATCTCTGGGAGGAGTTCGTTAAAGTATGACACCTGAAAATGGCAAAAATGACACAAAATATGACGAGAAAATTCAAAATAGCCGACTTCCTGTTGGGTTTCTGATTTCGTACCTGGAGACTTTTTTGTAGGTATTTTTAAGTTACATAATTGTACCGATTTTCGTACATGTACGTGAAACGGAGCTCGAGGCGCACTCTGCTGAATATTTATAGGTGGCGCTGTCGAGCCATTTTGCCACACCTACTTCTGAAACCCATATCAGACGTAAATTTTCACCAGTTCTGACGTGTGTGCAAAGTTTCCTGACTTTTCGAGCATGTTTAGGCCCTCTAAAATGCGATTAAGTTTGGAGAAGAAGAAGAAGAAGAAGAATAATAAAATAATAATAATAATCGGAGCAGATTCAATAGGGCTCGGTCCCTAATTAAAGCTGCAAGCAGCGATGGAAGGGACCTCGCACCGGCACCGCCAACCGGTGGCTTCAGAAAGACAGGGAACAGTGAGCAATATGCATTTAAAAAAGCAAATATAGAGGAGTATGTCAAAGTCATTTATATGTGCCAAATCTGCTGCCAGCTGGTGGCGCTATGTCCATAACTGAACATTAACATATAGATGTCTTCAGGCTAGCACCTTTATCGAACATATGAAGTTTGGTGCAAATTGAACATAGTATGTTTGAGTTAGTGTAAAGCCTGACACATCCTGTTGTCAACAGATGGCGCTATGGTTACATCTGAATATTGGCTTTTAAATGTCTTCAGGGCAGGACTCTTACAAAATATGTGAAGTTTGGTGCAGATTGGACATTTCATGCTTAAGTTAGTGTAAAACATATAATTTCCTGTTGCCAGCAGGTGGCGCTATGTCTTTAACTAAACGTTATCGTGTAGATATCATCAGAAAAGTATTTTTATCAAACATATGAATTTTGGTGCAGATTGAACATGGTATGTTTGAGTTAGTTTAAAGCATGATATATCCTGTTGTCAACAGGTGGCGCTATGATTATATCTGAATTTTGGCCTTTAGATGTTTTCAGGCCAGGACCCTTACCAAATATGTGAAGTTTGGTGCAGATTGGACATTGCATGTTTAAATTAGTATAAAATAAGATATTTCCTGTGGCCAGCAGGTGGCGCTCTGATTATAATGGAATATTCGTATTTAGATGTGTTCAGGCCTGGATTCTTATCGAACTTGTGAAGTCTGGGGCAGATCGGACATCGTATGGCTGAGTTACAACAACTTTTATTCCCATGGCGAGACATCGAAATTTGTGATGCCGCCAAGGACACGCCCATTAGCGAAAACTCAAGCTCTTCGCAATTTAACATCACAAAGGCCTTTAGATTAAACTGACCTAAATATTATGTTGATGTCATTAAATCTCTAGGAGGAGTTAGTTACAGAGTAAAACATGTCACTTCCTGTTGCCAGCAGGTGGCGCTATGACTATAACTGAATATGGTCACTTAGATCTCTTCAGGTCAGGATTCTTATAAAACATGTGAAGTTTGGTGCAGATCGGACATAGCATGCCTGAGATATAACAACTTCCTGTTTCATGGCGAAACATCAAAATTTGACAGGACGCCACGGACACGCCCTCCGATGAAAACTCTAGATCTTCGCAATTTAACGTCACAAAGGGCTTTAGATTACACTGACCAATTTTGGTGTTCATCTGAATAAATCTCTGGGAGGAGTTCGTTAAAGTATGACACCTGAAAATGGCAAAAATGACACAAAATATGACGAGAAAATTCAAAATAGCCGACTTCCTGTTGGGTTTCTGATTTCGTACCTGGAGACTTTTTTGTAGGCATTGTTAAGTTACATAAGTGTACCGATTTTCGTACATGTACGTGAAACGTAGCTCGAGGCGCACTCCGCTGAATATTTATAGGTGGCGCTGTCGAGCCATTTGCCACACCTACTTGAAACCCATATCAGACGTAAATTTTCACCAGTTCTGACGTGTGCAAAGTTTCCTGACTTTTCGAGCATGTTTAGGCCTTCTAAAATGCGATTAAGTTTGGAGAAGAAGAAAGAAGAAGAAGAATAATTAAAGCTGCAAGCAGCGATGGAAGGCTCACCGCCCGACGGTGGCTTCAGAAAGACAGGGAACGTGATCAATATGCATTTAAAAAGGTAAATATAGAGGAATGTGTCATAGTCATTTATACGTTTCAAACCTTCTGCCAGCTGGTGGCGCTATGTCCATAACTGAACATTAACATGTAGATGTCTTCAGTCTAGCACTTTTATCAAACATATGAAGTTTGGTGCAGATTGAACATGGTATGTTTGAGTTAGTGTAAAGTCTGGCATATCCTGTTGTCAACAGGTGGCGCTATGATTACATCTGAATATTGGCCTTTAGATGTCTTCAGGCCAGGACTTACCAAATATGTGAAGTTTGGTGCAGATTGGACATTGCATGTTTAAGTTAGTGTAAAACAAGTCATTTCCTGTTGCCAGCAGGTGGCGCTATTATAATGAATATTCATTAGATGTGTTCAGGCCTGGAGTCTTATCAAACATGTGAAGTTTGGGGCAGATCGGACATTTTATGGCTGAGTAACAACAACTTTTATTCCCATGGCGAGACATCGAAATTTGTGATGCCGCCAAGGACACGCCCATTAGCGAAAACTCAAGCTCTTCGCAATTTAACATCACAAAGGCCTTTAGATTAAACTGACCTAAATATATGTTGATGTCATTAAATCTCTAGGAGGAGTTAGTTACAGAGTAAAACATGTCACTTCCTGTTGCCAGCAGGTGGCGCTATGACTATAACTGAATATGGTCACTTAGATCTCTTCAGGTCAGGATTCTTATCAAACATGTGAAGTTTGGTGCAGATCGGACATAGCATGCCTGAGATATAACAACTTCCTGTTTCATGGCGAAACATCAAAATTTGACAGGACGCCACGGACACGCCCTCCGATGAAAACTCTAGATCTTCGCAATTTAACGTCACAAAGGGCTTTAGATTACAATGACCAATTTTGGTGTTCATCCGAATAAATCTCTGGGAGGAGTTCGTTAAAGTATGACACCTGAAAATGGCAAAATGACACAAAATATGACGAGAAAATTCAAAATAACCGACTTCCTGTTGGGTTTCTGATTTCGTACCTAGAGACTTTTTGTAGGTATTGTTAAGTTACATGAGTGTACCGATTTTCAGACATGTACGTGAAACGTAGCTCGAGGCGCACTCCGCTGAATATTTATAGGTGGCGCTGTCGAGCCATTTTGCCACACCTACTCCTGAAACCCATATCAGACGAAATTTTCACCAGTTCTGATGCGTGTGCAAAGTTTCCTGACTTTTCGAGCATGTTTAGGCCCTCTAAAATGCGATTAAGTTTGGAGAATAATAAGAATAATAAACGGAGCAGATTCAATAGGGTCCTCGCACCATCGGTGCTCGGTCCCTAATAATTAAAGCTGCAAGCAGCGATGGAAGGGACCTCGCACCCAGCACCGCCAACCGGTGGCTTCAGAAAGACAGGGAACGGTGAGCAATATGCATTTAAAAGGTAAATATAGAGGAATGTGTAATAGTCATTTATATGTAAACCTGCTGCCAGCTGGTGGCGCTATGTCTATAACTGAACATTAACATGTAGATGTCTTCAGTCTAGCACTTTTATCAAACATATGAAGTTTGGTGCAGATTGAACATAGTATGTTTGAGTTAGTGTAAAGCCTGACACATCCTGTTGTCAACAGGTGGCGCTATGATTACATCTGAATATTGGCCTTTAGATGTCTTCAGGCCAGGAATCTTACCAAATGTGTGAAGTTTGGTGCAGATTGGACAATGCATGTTTAAGTTGGTGTAAAACAAGTAATTTCCTGTAGCCACCAGGTGGCGCTTATGTCTAACTAAACATTGGCATGTAGATGTCTTCAGACCAATACTTTTATCAAACATATGAAGTTTGATGCAGATTGAACATGGTATGTTTGAGTTAGTGTAAAGCATGATATATCCTGTTGTCAGCAGGTGGCGCTATGATTATATCTGAATTTTGGCCTTTAGATATCTTCAGGTCAGGCTCTTACCAAATATGTGAAGTTTTGGTGCAGATTGGACATTGCAATGTTTAAGTTAGTGTAAAAGAAGTCATTTCCTGTTGCCAGCAGGTGGCGCCTATATATAATGAAATATTCGTATTTAGATGTGTTCAGGCCTGGATTCTTATCGAACGTGTGAAGTCTGGGGCAGATCGGACATTGTATGGCTGAGTTACAACAACTTTTATTCCCATGGCGAGACATCAAATTTGTGATGCCGCCATGGACACGCCTTTAACGAAAACTCTAGATCTTCGCAATTTAACATCACAAAGGCCTTTAGGTTAGACTGACCTAAATATTATGTTGATGTCATTAAATCTCTAGGAGGAGTTAGTTACAGAGTAAAACATGTCACTTCCTGTTGCCAGCAGGTGGCGCTATGACTATAACTGAATATGGTCACTTAGATCTCTTCAGGTCAGGATTCTTATCAAACATGTGAAGTTTGGTGTAGATCGGACATAGCATGCCTGAGATATAACAACTTCCTGTTTCATGGCGAAACATCAAAATTTGACAGGACGCCACGGACACGCCCAATGAAAACTCTAGATCTTCGCAATTTAACGTCACAAAGGCTTTAGATTACAATGACCAATTTTGGTGTTCATCCGAATAAATCTCTGGGAGGAGTTCGTTAAAGTATGACACCTGAAAATGGCAAAATGACACAAAATATGACGAGAAAATTCAAAATAGCCGACTTCCTGTTGGGTTTCTGATTTCGTACCGGAGACTTTTTGTAGGTATTGTTAAGTTACATAAGTGTACCGATTTTCGTACATGTACGTGAAACGTAGTCGAGGCGCACTCCGCTGAATATTTATAGGTGGCGCTGTCGAGCCATTTTGCCACACCTACTTCTGAAACCCATATCAGACGAAATTTTCACCAGTTCTGACGTGTGCAAAGTTTCCTGACTTTTCGAGCATGTTTAGGCCCTCTAAAATGCGATTAAGTTTGGAGAAGAAGAAGAAGAAGAAGAAGAAGAAGAATAATAAGAATAATAAACGGAGCAGATTCAATAGGGTCCTCGCACCATCGGTGCTCGGTCCCTAATAATAAACGGAGCAGATTCAATAGGGTCCTCTGCACCATCGGTGCTCGGTCCCTAATCAGATTCAATAGGGTCCTCTGCACCATCGGTGCTCGGTCCCTAATAATAACGGAGCAGATTCAATAGGGTCCTCGCACCATCGGTGCTCGGTCCCCTAAACGGAGCAGATTCAATAGGGTCCTCGCACCATCGGTGCTCGGTCCCTAATTATCCCTTCTTGACCATGTGACTAAAACCCAATGAGAGACATTCAAACTGACCAATCAGCAGATTACAGCTTCCCCACTGGGCAAAATGCATAGACCCCAATGTATACACATCTTGGCCTATAGGCCTTAGATCACTATCAGCACATCTGTGCATTCAGGAATGTCAAATAGCCCTTTTGTTACCCAATAGATGTTTGGGACAGGAAAGCAAAGTATTTGATTATTTTCAACCTTACTCTAGTGTTCAGTGTGTAAATAAATAAATAAATAAACAAACATAAATACACTGTTACATAATTTCTGCATGCATTGCATTAAAAATCCACTTTGGACAAAAATCAAAACTTAGGCAATGCAGCCATCTATAGCCTATTGGAGATACTGAAATAGCTGCTATCTCTTGAATGTACTAGAGCTCAAATGAGTCAACCTAATTAAATTTGATTACGCTAATTTTATGAAGAAATATCTACACTGTTAATGCTGTCTTTCTGCATAGTGCTGCTTTTACAAAGATACTCTAAATGGTCTGATAAAGTACTATTTATCAATTTTTAGTGTAGTCATTTCAAATCAGTCATTTTGAAACAGAAAACACACATGAAAGTTGAGTAGCCCAAAACATATTTGTTTATCTTTCAAAAAACTAATGTAAACAGAGCCACAGGGCCAAAGGTAAAATAAACATTACAAACAGAAAATGTACTGTTTTTTATGCATTTAGCGTAACAAATAAAAATAAAAGTTACAAACACATACAATGAACACCTCTAAATAAATTATATGCACAAAATACAAAACCATGATTGGTCTTTTGATGGGACCACTATGTTGAGGCATTTTACATGAAACCACCTCTGGCACAATTCACACTGAATCTGAGAACAAAAAGGACACATGTTGTTAGATTTGTTATTTTTTAAATTCACTTCCTATTTTGTCACTAGTGAAATCATGACATATTGATTACCCAAATCTCGTCCTTGTTTGGTTTAGGTTTTTGCCCACAGACGGAACAATATTCTTCCCTTGAGACTGCAATTATTAACATGAAGATAGGGATGTGCTTTTAATAAATGGTCTGTCAAAGAAATACACAAAGGACATAAAAAGCTAAAATACCTGATGCTAGTAAAATGTCTTTTGCCATATTTCTCCTGCAGTTCCTCATCCAATCCTTGCTGGGATCTATGTGAATGCTTTCCGGAATTTTTGGAAAGTTTTCCACAACCTGCCTGGCCATCTACACAAAAAAACCCATCAAATATTAATATTAGAAACAAAGTCTGATGTGGAAAAAGCTAAAAACAAAGCTTAAGTATGCAACAATTTTTATTACCTGCATCACAAACACACCACAGCTGTAACCATCATCCTGAAATGTATGGTCTATTGTGCCAGGCTGCCATTTAGTGTCTACCCAGTCTTCTATTGAATCCCGATTTCTCCTCATTTTGAAGAATTCCCTGTTGTTGCACAAAAACAATGCACTGTGATTTTGGTGTTCTTCTGCAAAGTCCCAAATACACCAACAACAGAGTGTTTTGACAGAGCAAAAACGTTACAGGTTGTTTTAAAAGAAAGCTAATGTACCCAAATTTTTTACAGGCCTGTGTGGCTGCCTCCTTTTCATTATTTCCAAATTGGGTCAAGCACAAAAATTTGTTTTGATACAGCATTGACATACTAAAAAGACAAAATAATACATAATTAATTAAAATTTGCTGAAACATTAATATTGGAATGTCTTTGTGTGTAATGCGTATTTTAAACAAGATATTTATTTTCTACTTACCACAAACGTCCAGTGTACATTGTTGACATTCACAGCAGCGATTACACCATCATATTGCTCAAAGTTGACCTGTATGACATTCAAACATTCAATGGTGTGGGTATGACCTAAATACTCAGAAAAATAACTAGTTTCACTCACTTTTTTTAATCTTTGTTGGGCCAACTGCTCTCTTGTGCCGTTTAAAATTACCTGTAGAGTAATGACTCAGTTGGTAGAGTTTATCAGATGCACCCTTTACATTAAGAATTGCTCTTAGATAGCATTCAATAGTCTCAAAATACACACATACACATTGTAATTTAACAACTTAATTCAAATGTGACAAAGTCTCTAAGACCTTGGTCGTCAGTTTGCTTTGATATTGCCTGTCTGACTGCTTTGAGGATGTGAGCAGAACACACGTGCAGCACAGTGTAAGGCTTCATGTCATCCTGTGTTTTTTTGCCTGTGCAGATATCAAAAGCTTGTTCTAGGTAGGATGTGATGTGCTCCCTATTGAAAGCTAGCAGAACACTTTGCATGAGAGCCCAGCTATAGTCCGTCTCAACCTGGTGTATGTGCATTTGTGTGTATTTGGACAAATGCAATGTAAATTGCATGAGCCAATATGTGATTGGTGGTACCGAATGTTCATTTGATAGCATTTCACAGATTGGTAAAGGGGGAGCATCCCGACCTCTTCCTGGAAGAGTGAGTGAGTAGTATAGAATTCGCGTTGGCTGATCTGCAATTTTTGAGACCACTCCTCCAGTGGCGTCCAGATAAAGGGACACAGGAAGCCTACTGCGTAAATGATCGACAAGGATACTTATACCAAGCTCAGTGTACATATGAACACCAAAGGGGTCCATGCTAAAATGCTGTATGTATCCTGGTAGTTTAAAAAATCTGGTATCACATCCTTTTAGTATGCCTTGCATGAGATGTATTTCCGTTAACACATCAGTGTGGAGTAGTTTCTTCTTCCTAATTTCTGAGCGGATAACCTTCAGCACATTCCTGTTGAGGCAGCTGATGTCACGGTGCACACACGAGGGAGGAACAGGAACACGCAGACGAGGATATAAACTCAAATGATAATATTTAATAACACATCAAGGCAGGACAAGGCAGTACTCACAAACAGGATACACCGGGAATAACAAGTAGACCAGACAACATCAAACTGAACAGGCATGAACTAATATACACAGGTAAATCATAGATAATTAGACAAACACGGCTGGACATGAATTAACTAATAATGACATTAAACAAGGACCGGAAACAAACCAAATAAGGAAACATGAGGTGGGGACACATGACACACGACAGAGGACTGACAGCTGAACATATTTCCACACAAAAGTTCTTCTTTGGGTGTGGTTTTCAGTTTTGTGTAGAAATAATGACTAGGTCCACGTGTAATTGCTCTAGCAAGTGCTCCTCTTTTGAGGTTTGTTGCTGGCCTAAACCTTTTCTCACACACTTTGTGTTTTATTTGTTCATGTTGACTGACCAGCATCTTTACCATTTTGCACATTCTTTCAGGTTTGGGTTTCAGTTTAAATTTGTATTTTGCCTGGCATGATGGGAATGTGCAAATTGCCACAATGTGTAAATATGGACATTTTGTTTTCCAGCTGTGGGCAGCTTTTATGTTCTGATATTTAAACGATAGAGTGCAACAGGGATTCTCATTTTTAAATGCATTATAGAGGTAGTGGGTCCAGGGTGGCCTTAATTTAGTGGAACCTTTCGAAGGTCTTATTTTCTTCCATTTCTTTCTATTACGAGTGATGGTAAACTGTTTACGCACCTTTTGTGCTGTCCTGTAAACATTTGGACCAGCATCTCCCAATGATGCATACTCACTTGTTTCAGTTCCCTCTAGGTTCACTCTGGTATCCTCTGGGCCAATGTTATTTAGACCACTATCCTCAGTTGCACTCTCTCTTTCCAGGTCTACTGTGTCATCCTGTGAGTCCATGTTATTTAGGACGATATCTGCCTCAGTGTCCTCTTTCCAACTCATTACAGTGTCTATGGTAGATCCGATTGAACAGTAAGTGTATATTCATGAATATTTTGACATGAAAATTTGATATTTATGGTCAGCACTTGTTTGAATTAAATCTGAACAATATAAGAATAAATAAATGCTGGAACACATGGTAAATGGAGATAAAAGTCTGGTGAGGTAACAACAATGGTTGGAATATCTTTGTCCATGATTAATACATGATGCTATTATTTACAAGAAAGATAAAAATGTATTTATTTTAGAAACAGTCTGTAAAAATTTGTTTATGGTTAGACCGCATACTATTTGGTTTGATAGTATGATTCTTAAACAATTAACTAATAGTTTAACAACAAGTTGGCCCACAGCTAAAGTGTCTTAATATGTTGTGGGTCCACTATATACAATTGCTATTGGATGACATAATTACAGAGGCAGACAAAATAATTTACCTTGGTTTGTCATAATGTCTCCTGGCTCCAGTGTTGTTTGCTCAGTTGGATTGTTCATGGCTTGTTGGTCCCTAACACCATTTCTGTTTTTGGTCCATATGACCCATAACCAGTGCCGATTCTTTCTTGTGTCCTCACCAAATAAAGCAATGGATATATCTGACCATATGGCAGATGAATATCCCTGGTCCCCAGGGGTGCTTGCAGCACAGGTTTGAAAACCACTGCTCTAAAGAACCCACAGTATTGAACCTTTTAAAGTTTTGGCTTATCTAACACCTGCTGTTCATCGCTTGCTCCAATTTGTCCTGACTGGATAGTAGTACCACAGAGGTACATTCCCACAAAAAGTTATGTGAACACTACCAAAAAATAAAAAATAAAACACACACAATAAAGGATTCTGCAGAATGAGCCAAGTTGTCTCAATAAAAAAGCTCATTCCATTTGAATCTTTGTTTGGAGTTTAAACATCCTTTTTTTTAGATGATTAAGTTTTCAGTATAAGATGCCACAGCCTAATGAACTGTTGTTGTTGTTGAATGAACTGACTTAATATTCTCTATTTCATGGTTTTCTGTTGTATTTAGTATTCATTTAATATTGCACTCACTCAATATCATTCTCTGTGTGCACTGAGTGAGTTTACAGCTTTGCAGAACTGTCACTATCCTTGGTGCTGAATTCATCATGTTGTAAATAACACTCAGAAAACAACATCAAACGGAATGTTTATTTAGACAGGCACTTCAGTGACTTTGAAATAGCTAAAACAATTTCATCAAAACTTTGTGTAAACATTTTGTGCCTCTGTTGTTCAATTTGGGCCTGTGTTGTGTTGATTTCTTTAGTGACACGTGACAAACTATAAACCAATTATACTGAAGTCATTATTTTAACTGTAAAAGAGTATATATAGCAAAAGAAAATTCATTTAAGTGTGAATTTGTGATCATTATAATGTAACATTGTTCACCCGGTATGACTGAACAGACTGGATTGTGCCTTATTTTCCAAGTCAGTTGTTCTCAACAAATTTCTGGAGGACCCCTAATGCAGATTTTGTATTTCTCCTTACTCTGTCACCGTAAGACTGCAAGAACTGAATGAGGTGTGCCAGAGGGGAACATACAAAACATACTGTACTAAGGTTCCCTCCAGGACTGGGTTGAGGGCCACTCATCAAAATGATTTAATTTTAGCAAGGAAAACCCTGCCTCCCAAACCAACCAGTCATGAGGCCTCAATGATTAAAATGACTTGTGATGCAATAGTTATATAGTTTCCAATCAGACATTCTTAGAATTCCAAAATAAAGAGTTAAGAGCTGAGTTTATGGCAATGCCACATATTTGGCCTCACCAATTGTTTACCAATTGTTTGTATTTTACAGACACCCTCTAACAACAAACACACAAGCCAAACCAACACACAAGCCAAGGAGTTAAAGACTTCATTAGAAGGGTGCATCATTCATTCAAGGGTGCACACTTTTTGTATATTTCTACTATTTAAGTTACCTGAGGTTTAAGGTGCTCTGATCCATGGGGTTAGTTGTAGCACTCCACGTATCAGTAAACAAAAGGGAGACTTGGTGTCCCAGTGTCATCTGTCACAGGAAATTGGTTCATACCATTATGTTCCTAAGAGGGTAATTCTTTTTTATTTAATTTTTCTTGTTTATTTATTTATTTGCCTTGTGCAGTTACATTTTTATTATTTTGTTATGCTGATGATTATTTGGTTTGAATGTCATAAAATAAATGTTTTTGATTTTCTTTGATTTTTTAGTTGTTGCCTTCTAATACGTTTTGGTTGAGGCTAATACAATTAGGTTGAGGATGGAAAGCAAAACTTTTGGACTGCATGTACTGCATGTTGTTTGACTATTTACATGCAAGTGTATAGTGAGAGTGAACTACATAAGCACATGCTAGAATGCTGTTGCTAAATAAGACTTAACTATAAATATCTGATTGAATGTGATATGTATGCAAGAAAGCTGTACAAAATTATCATTGTGATGAGTGGGGTGCAACTGAGATCCATAGAGGTAAGGCTTGGCGGCACCCAGGGCTCTTAGCCCCACCCCACTTGTCACAACATTTTTAAAGCTCTACAAACTTTAGAAAAAGTTTGTTTTTCCAATGTTCTGAGGCAAAAAGTCTCCTCAAATGTTTTGAGTATTCTTAACGTATCAATTTTACAGTGAAACAATACGTTAGTAAGCTTAGGTTGGTTGATTTATGCATAGTTCATTTTTGTTAATGGGCCTAAATTTATTTTGGAGGCTGCTATTGCTAGCAGCTATATTATTTTGTTCAATTATGTATAGATAAAACATATAAAGTTGTTCATAGCTTTAAATTAAATTACATTTTCTTTCTTAAATATCCTTCCTGCTTCTTTAAAGAAACAAAATCCTGAAACCATGATTTGTATTTTTTCCAAGTAGCTTTTAACAAATAAAAAATGGATTTTATCAAGAATTATTTTAGATTTTATTTATAAATACCCCATTAAAGGTAATGGCAGATATTCATTTTTTTAGCATTATAATTATTAATAAAATATGACAGCAACTTACTCACATATTACATGTTACAAAGATATGTAGCGATCTTCACATGGGTACCAATTGTGTAGTATGCCATATACAAGACACTAAGAGGCGGTGGTATGTGTGTGTCAGATGACCTCTCCGTCCTTTTAACTCAGAGCACCAGCTAAGGAATATCACCTTACCAAATTCAAATGATCCAAATGGATCATACTATAAGAAAAATTATGTACACTGGAGTAAGGAAATCAGATTTTGATTTCGGCTTGGGGGTAGCCGAATAGGGACCTACTAAGGAATAGCAATTATATTTTTGGGGTGTGAAAGTTGAAAAGTGTGAAAAGTTTGATCCCCTTTGTTCTAGCCGTTGTTACCGCATGGCCAGCAAAATTGCATGCTGCATTTGTATTTAATGAACATCCTAAGCCTTAGAATTAAAGTAAAATGAGAATTTGGGTAAAAAGGTGAATCTTTTGGACCAATTAAAATGCCCTCTCCTAAGTGCTGGGATCGCCTTTTTTGGCCAAGTTAGTTGTCTTAGCCTCCTTATCTGATATCACTGGAAGTTTGATTGTGTTAGTCCATTGGCATCCAATCACATTTTTACAAACCATCCTCCACTATAGCAGTTAGAGAGGGCCCATTTCATAAACTTGGCCCCCTGGAAAGTCATCTTGTCTGCGGGTGTACTACATGCATATGTTCACATTTCAGCAAAGCATGCCGATTTGCATCTAAAAACGTCGATGACATGTTGGCCAAAAATGCCATTCAGCTAAATAATCACATTATCAAGGCTTGCTTAAAAGCTGTGAAAATGTAAGTCTTTCCATTAAAAAATTGTTCTGCTGTGGTAGGTAGGCTATACTGAGTTTGTATTAGTGCAGCTATAAAAGCAATGCAGTTAGCTTCTTATCAAATTGGAAAATTAAAAATACATGTTTTTCTGTAACATGAAAATTTTGAACCATGGACAGTGACAGTTCTGCAAGACTGTAAATATTAATCAGTGAACATGGAATATTAGTTTAATGTTAGATGAATACAGAAAACAACATAAACATAAAACATAAGAATATATTTATGTTAATTCAACACCTTGTCAACAATGTTGCATACCTCATTATAAGGATCACAGCACACAAAGTATCACACAAAATTACAAAAACAGAGATGAAGAGACAAGAAAACCTGGACTGTAGTTTGTTTTGTAAACTATTTATAAGGATTTCTAACTTGTTTTAGAGCAGTTGCTCAGTCCTTTCAAAAACTATTGAAGTGGATAATGTGTGATTGATAAAAACCTAAAAGGCTTATATGTAATATATGTACACTGAAATATATGTACACTGAAGAGTATGCTCTATAGGGTCAAATAAACAATTTTCCAACTCGTTCTGGAGCACTACGACCCTTTTTTCTAA
Organism: Gymnocypris eckloni scoliostomus; assembly: GCA_027564155.1. Classification (NCBI taxonomy): domain Eukaryota; kingdom Metazoa; phylum Chordata; class Actinopteri; order Cypriniformes; family Cyprinidae; genus Gymnocypris; species Gymnocypris eckloni. Next base: position 32,740,448 of record CM050427.1, on the reverse strand, counting down.
AGCTATTGAAGTGGACACAGCACAGTCAATGGATAAACCTATACAGCATGTAATTAATTGGTATGAAACGTATAAAGCAAAACTTGTACAATATAGAATTGTAGCTTGGTCTTTGAGACTAAAAAAAGAATTTACAGTCTTCCTTGGATGACTCGATCTGTTTTTTCAGACCTATTGACCTATTGTAAGGTGTCAATGAAGAAACCAATGCAACACGCTGGGAGCATAAAGCAACAATTCGCATAAGAAATAAAGAGTGGTAGTATGTTCTTTCAATTGAGCTATTGATTTCAAGTGGGGTGTATTATTTAATGAAAAATGTATATTATACAATGTGTACTGGGTAAGTCAGTGTCTTCCTACAAAAGTTATTGAACTGATGATGTGCCATTGAAGAATCCCATAGAATACAGTGATAATAGAAATTAAACATCTAGGTTAAAAATAGCACGATAAAGACTTGTAGTATGTTCTTTATGGTCCAATAAATATTTAGCATTTTGTTTTGGAACGGTGACCCTCTTTTCAAAAGTTATTGAACTGATGACGTGCCATTGAAGAATCCCATAGAATACATTGATAATAGAAATTAAACATCTAGAGTAAATAATAGCACGATAAAGACTTGTAGTATGTTCTTTATGGTCCAATAAATATTTAGCATTTTGTTTTGGAGCGCTGTGACCCTCTTTTCAAAAGTTATTGAACTGATGATGTGCCATTGAAGAATCCCATAGAATAAAGTGATAATAGAAATTAAACATCTAGAGGAAATAATGGCACGATAAAGACTTGTAGTATGTTCTTTATGGTCCAATAAATATTTAGCATTTTGTTTTGGAGCGCTGTGACCCTCTTTTCAAAAGTTATTGAACTGATGACGTGCCATTGAATAATCCCATAGAATACAGTGATAATAGAAATTAAACATCTAGAGTAAATAATAGCACGATAAAGACTTGTATTATGTTCTTTCGGTTCAAATAAATATTTAGCATTTTGTTGAACTGATGATGTGCCATTGAAGAATCCAATAGAATACAGTGATAATAGTAATTGAATATATATGTGAGGAGCAAATTATTTATAAACCATCTTGAATAATTTTTCCACTAGTTTTGAGTGTTCACCCAAAATAAACTTCCTGTTTACCGTCATGCTTTCTGAGTACTTGTCAATAATCTGACATAATTAGTACCATGGACAGTGATATTTTGCAGGACTGTAAATATCAATGAATGCACATACATTGTGATATTGTGAGAGTTTAATATTAAATGAGGATGTCATACAACAGAGACAGATAAACATTTAGCCTTTATTTTCATTGAACACCTGTAGAACACTGTTACACTGTTAAGTCTTTATCACACTTAAAACCAGAGAAACAGAGGTGACTAAAACAGCAAGACATGTGCTGCAGTATGTTCTGTAGGGTCCAAACAAGATGTTCCAACTTGCTTTGGAGCGGTCCACCCATGATTTCAAAGCCTACTGAAATAACCAACACAGTTCTTGTTAATTTTGAAGCAAATAAATTAATAAAACAGTTGTAAAATGAAGCCATTAATCATGTTCAGGAGATTACAGGTGATTTTACACTTATTTGGGTTGTTACCAAATTACAATTCATGTATGTTCATTCTTTTTTAATTTCCTAAACATCTTTTCCAAACACAATAATTATAATACTATTTGTATTGTTGCTAAAGAAAAATCTGTAGCATTAGAATACATAATGTGAGTGATATTTCTACATCTACATCTGTATTTGGTTAAAATGTAGTTGTCTGTTTGCACACAATGAAACAAAATACAACTTTTTAGACGGTCCCTATCGTGTTTGCCACACTATGTTGGACATTCAATGGACGTTCGCAGTAAGTATGCCATTTAAACAATGGTTGGCCATTTTGATCAATTGTGAAAAATGTAGTAGGTTAAAAATCATGTCGCTGAATAAATTAGCAAATAATTACTTAATTGCACATTAAAACAGAAAGTTATTGAACGCGGAAGTCCGAATGTGTGAATATAAAACCAACTTTACCGCAGTCAGAAAAGGACGGACAAACATAGGACTTATAAAAACAAATAAAAAAACAGTCTGGATCATCAGTTAATGAAAATCAAGCGCAAGTACATTTTTAAACTGCTTAATTTGTGTAAATGCATATATCAGGGGTTCTCAAAGTTTACATTCAAAGGTCCGAATCGGAATTATCATCAACGTCAAAAGGTCCGAAATAATTGTTATTACAAAACTTGTTTTTATAAACATGCTTTTAACTTTATATAACAATTCAACTTGATCTATGCCTAATTATCATATTTATGACGTCATCAGGTCGTACTTGCGTTTTTGAAAATAGTTTTATACAAATAAAACAAAAAAACTTGGATAGCCTACTTAAACCATGATAACCACAAATTAACCATGGCCTTAACCATAGTTTAGCCATGGTATTTGTAGTGAAACTGGTTATATAAATAGTAATCAATATGCAAAATAAAAAATAAATGTTTTACTACACTTTTATTATAATAAAACCATGGTTATTTTTCATAAGGGTTACTCACTGCATTTTTATACAGCTAAATGCCCAATAAGGCAGTTCTCATTTAGGCCCACATATTTTATGTTTCTGAAATAGTACTTCAATGTAACCTGCAGTCGCTTCAACTGAATTGCCAAAATCTTTAATTATAATTTTTTAATATATATATATATTTCATGGAGCACAAACGTCCAAACTATGCATATTTCAACCCTTTATAGACGAACTACATTCATGCCAGACGGTCAACAGTGAGAGGTTTTTGGAAACGCTGTTTTGTACTCGTTCATTCAGAAGTCTGCTACGGTTCGGGTCGGTTCTTTGAATACGCTGCTAACTCTGCTGGTGTAGAAAGAATGCGTCGGGAAGGCGAAACCTCGCTCGCGGGGCGAAACCGGTGACATTATTCTACTGAATGAAATCTAAGGTTTATCCAAAATGTCGCTAGTTGCTATGTGCTTTGTCTTACAAAAGAGTCTGTAATCACTGCAACACTGGTTCATGCGCCCGTGTGTGTGTGTGTGTGTGTGCCACGCGCGCCGCACGGAGGTCTGAGTGATACGATTGCGCTTGAAATATCAAGTGGAGGCGGGTCCGGATTGAATTCCCCCCGGTCCGGATTCCGGACTTTGAAAAGCCCTGGCATATATGAACTATATGTAAACACCTGTTATGTGAAAAAGCTTATTCAGGGCAGTACTAAATAAAAAAAACCATGCAATTTTAAACATCTTTTTTTTCTTTTCTTTTTTGCTTCTTTTTTAGGCTATTAATATATTGCAGATTCTGCAAGGTGTAACTTATGACTTAAACATATACAAATATGCGGAGTGTGTGTTGCGAATAAAGTGAAAATTAAATTAGTGTCTATTGATTTTATGAACTCAATGGCCAGTCATGCAAGCGTTCAGATGAGTCATGCTGAAACGCTGGTGTTTTGGTCAGTGCGCACGCTCGCTGACTGAATTCTGCATTCTGGCAAATTCTCTCATCAGAAACAACAAAATGCAGATGTACATGCCATGTAAATAAGAAATTAATTCATCATACACGGTAGACAGCATCACTGATATAACTGGAGCTTTTTATTTTTAGAGAGCTTACACGTGCCAGCCGGCACATGACCGACCTTCAACGTTGAAATATGGTTGAAATAAGGTCAGTTGTTGTTTCAACGTTGAAACAACGTTGAAACAATGTTTAATGCTTAACGGTTGAAAACCAACCGGTACATGACCAACCTTCAACGTCGAAATATGGTTGAAAAAATGACAGTTGTTGTTTCAATGTTGAAACTACGTTGAAATAATGTTTAATGCTTAATGGTTGAAAAAGGGTAATAAAAACACTTATAAAACAACTTTGTTTTTTTACAAGATCTGTATGTTGAATCACTTAATGTATGTACAGAATAAATCATTTCTGCCTTTTAAATTATTATTAAGATCATTATTATTATTTTATCATCATTTTACATTTTTATCATGAAAACTTCTGGTATAAATATTATCAACAATAAAACTAAACACATTGCGCTGCTTACCACGCTGAAACAATTTCTATTGGTTATTTAATCTTATTTGCTTTGATCATGATTGGTTAATCTGTCTGTCATTCATGAAACTGGCCAATGAAACTGTGCGCGCCATTTTAAGTTTGAAAATATGACCGTTATCCTGACCGTCTTTCTGAGTGAGGTCGCTGAGCCTGTAAGTGAGAGAGCTGCTGCGAATACGGCGATTTTCAGAGGAAAAGGTTAGACTATTTTAAACAAATTCATAATTTCAAAAAAACTAAATTACATAAGCTCATTTGTTCCTGTTTAACAGTCGTTGTCATTATTTATGTCGATTCAGGTACATTAACGTTATATCACGAGACTGGAGGTGAGACTAACGTTAGCCAGAGAAAGAGGGAGAGCGCGGGTTGAAAAAGGTAAGTCTGATTTCACAAATATACGCAAGGTCATGAGTTAAACGCATTATGTGAGTGCTTGGAGAATTGTAATTGCACAGTTTGTTGAACTAATTCAGGGAATGCTTTTCCACATGTGTCGCGGAGGCCTAACTTACTTTTACAGTTGTCGATTGAGGCTTAACTTAACGTTACTCTTGCCGCTTCAGTGTCGTTTTGTGGTTTTGCGGTTGCTACGACGATTTTCAGACATTATACGTGTGCACACAGATTCAAAATTTCAGCAAGCAAAAAGTGTACGTAAGATATTTTTCCGTTTAACTGTCATTACTGTCCATTCAGGGTAATATCGCGAGACTGGAAGCGAGACTAGCCAAGGGAAAGAGCACGAAAGAAATTGGGGATGGGCGATATGGAAAACATATCCTATGGAGGTTTTTTTTCAGAAATATGATTCACAATATTATCACGATTTTTTTTCCATGTTAGTTTTACTGTTTTGCAAGTTGTCTGAGCAAATAATAGTTTAACGAGACTAATGTTGGGCAAATCGGTATTTTTCTGTACTAAACACAATCATTTTGCCAAGATATTTACAGAGATGATAAACGTTATAAAAGAATAATGTAGTGAAAAGCTATGAAAGATATTTAGAGATGATAAACGTTATAAAAGAATAACGTAGTGAAAACCCAATTTTAACACATTTTCCTGAACTCTTCCTCAAATAAGAGTTGAACAACCCATTGATATTTGTGTTGGAGTGTCATTTGGATTACCACTAATTAACACAAATTATCATTAACAATTTCATCAAGTCATTTTATTGGTCATGTAACAAGTTTTAATGGAAGTTAAATTTAGTTTTTATGCCTCTCGTAGTGTTTTTTTTTTCTATGCAAGATATTTGTGCACATTTCTTTTTGTCACCTAAATGACCTTATGCACAGAACGTTCTGATTTAGATCTGCAGTAATATAAGCCAGCTCAAAAACCTCGTTACTTACTTTCATATTCATGGATCTAACTAGAAATGTACAACTTAAGTCCTTTCTCCTGTTTGCTTGATGAAGCCTTTGAGTGTATCTGGATCACATCATTGTTGACCTGAGGCAGATCCTGAAGGCAGTGAGCAAAAGGCGGATAGTAGTAAAGTACATTTACTTGAGTATTGTACTTAAGTACACTTTGAGGATCTGTACTTTACTTGAGTATAATTTTTCTGGAAACGTGACTAACTTCACTACATCTGAAAGACAAATATTGTACTTTTCACTCCACTACATTTCTATCAAAGTAGAAAGTCATTCTTATGTAGCAGCTTTGGAAGTTAATGGGTTAATTTTTTTATATATAATTTTTTTTAAGATATCAGTAATCACACTAATCCAATTACATAAAGTGATTTTCCCAGCATTTTTTTTTTAACACTGACCAGTTGCAATAATAAAAAGTTAATATTGTGGTATTAGACACAATATTGTCTGATTTAGCAAAATCGTGTAAACAAAAATATTACCTCTAAAGCCACAGAAGAACTGTTGTGCGTCTCCCAACAAAACACAATAGGTGTTTGACTTGAAGCAGCACTGCACAGACATGTATGATGTATAATATGCGAGAATGACTGAGCTGGCTTATCGAAAACAGGGAAGCTACTGTGCATAAGGTCAATTGTGATCCTAATAACTTTTACATCCTTAAAAGCTTTTCCATAAATGTATAGAATTGTTTTTGATCTGGGCTGTTTTGATTTTTCTCTTTATATGCAGTCATCAATGCACACAACACAACAAGTACAAAAGTAATGGAGGCCATGTCCAAATATTTAAAATATGCACCAGAGAGCATCGATGGGTGGTGGTGGCCGTAAGAAGACTCTTCCTTGAAGACACCTTTTTTTTGCACCAGAGAGGATGGGTGGTGATGGCCGTAAGAAGACTATTCCTTGAAGATACCTATTTTTTTTTTATTGACTGTTGCTAGAGAAATGTAAAGTTCTACAAATGACTTCTTACTAGTTCTAGTAACTCACTCTCTCTCTCACACACATGCACACACACTCACCAACTCACTCTCACACTCATCCTCTCACACACACATGCTCACACACTCACTCACCAACTCACTCTCTCACACAAACACACTCATCAACTCACACACTCACTCATCAACTCATCAACTCACACACACTCTCTCACACACTCATTCTCTCTCTCACACACACACACACACACACACTCATCCTCTCTCACACACATGCTCACACTCACTCATCAACTCACTCACACACTCATCCTCTCACACACACTCTCTCATCAACTGACTGTACACATCACTTCTTACTAGTTCTACAAACTTTCCTTACTTTTACTTGGATTCCTTTTCACTTAATTGTTGATATTTTGAATGTTAAGAAATGTGTACATATGTTGGTCAGAAGTTTGGAAATTGTAAGATTTTAGTGTTTGTTAGTGTTATGGTTTATGTATTTTGGTCAAACAGACTTGAGCAAGTTTCCAAACTATATTTATAATTATTTATTTATATATGTTGTGTGAATCTTTGCAGTGTGTATGAAACTAGAATGAAAGCTTTTTCCTCTGCATTATGATATATCATTAAACCCTTAAGAAAGTGCTTTGTTGTTGAGTGAAAATTTCTCAAGAAAGTCTGAAAGTGTAAATGTACAATATAGATATACTGTATATTTAAATTCTAAGAATTCTTTTCCATTTGGCATAATTGTTCAAATGTTTTTCTTTAGAAAATGAAGCATCTCATCCCTGCACTGTAGATTTATGGACATCTAGTTGTTAGAATGGGTTTTTTCCATTTTATTTGTTTTTTTTTTATGCCGTCTGATTGCAAATCATGTACAGCAAGATTTATTAGTTACTGAAAACACGAAATATGCACCGAAAATCATAGTTTACATCTCGGTGTTGACGTTTAAGCTAAATTGCAATATTAACAATTTCAAAAGTGAATGCTTGCTTGGACATTTAACGACGATCGACCTTTGAAAGGTACGCCGGTGAAACAGGGTCACAATATCAACGTTGATTCAATAACCCGAGAGGTAAGAGTGAAACAACGTCGCGATTTCAACGGTGAATCAACGTTGTTGCTTCCGAGGTGAAACGACGTCACAATATCAACGTTGATCCGTTTTGCAAAATCGAAGGGTAATTCACCGTTGATTCAACCATGGTACCTGACGTTGTTTCAACGGTGAAACAACGTTGAAATGCCGGCTGGGCGCTTTGATAATGTAAATGTTCGTATTTTGTTGTTTGAATAACTGGACATGCGTAGTTATAATTATAAACTTAAAATGTGTTTTTATTAAACCTGTGATCAGGCTAAATACAAATTCAGACTTATTAAAATATTTGATGACATAGGATGGAACTTGTCTAAAAATGGGTTTATGATACACTCTAAAAAACGCTGGGTTGTTTTTTCAACCCAAATGCTGGGTTGAGACCGCTGGGTAAGGGCGTTGGGTTGTTTTAACCCAATTTTGGGTTGAAAATTGGTCTTGATCATAACCGCTCCAGACTGCAGTCTGGACGATGGGGCGGGGCGACACATTAAGGTGGGGCGACACGTGTCGCTCCGCCCACCCACAATTTCATTGGTTTATATTATAATACAGCAGAGCTTATTGGTGTGGCGTTTGCGCATAAGCATTCTTTATAAACGCTTTTTATGAGTGATCTATGCCGTTTTGCTGTACTACAGAAATATTAAGTGCTAACAATAGCGATTTTATTTAGAATCAATTAGCAAATGTTTGTTTTTTAAACTTATGACAAACTAGTTAGATTAAGTTCCTATCAAACCCTTGGTGGCGGCATCTCCGAGTAGGCTACTTCGGGCAGAACAGAGCTGTGTATGAGCGGTTCACGAATTAAGTCTGGGGAACTAATTCTTAATTTGTGGCTATGATATAGTCCTACCTATGCTATAAATAGCCTCACCTATGATAAATATTAATTATGTTTCTGTGTGATGAACGTAAATAGAGGTCCTCCTTAATCTCAACAGGTGGGTTGCACGTTAAATGAAGTCAGATATTATTGCACTTTTCACTGTACACGAAGCAGACTGAGCAGTTTTAGCTGGGCGATGTTGATAAAAATGACCAACTGTTTGAGATTTAGCTGTTTTGTATAATGTATATTTATTATGTAGCCTATAGGCCTATTGTTTATTTTAGGATCGTGGATAAGCAAAAAGGATATGGATATGGTGATAATTCATTGTAGTTCAGGAAGACATGGGATAAACCCGCAAATGTTTTTATTTTAAAGAACAACTGCGGTGACAAATAAGACAATAATAAATAGCCCATCAGCGTGAACTGAGGTTCTATGTGTGGATAATGTGATACATTTGTTTTGCATATAGGCTTATTTTAAATGTTTTTGTTGACTAAAACAGCTTTTATTAAAGCTGACCTACAGCGAATATTATTATTAATGTGCTTTAGTGCTTATTGAAGCAATAAATATGCATGTATTTTCTCTGCAAATTTGTATTTATACTTTATATATATATATATGCACAAATTAAATTACTGGTTTTGTGGCTCAATCCTTTAAAAAGAACCAGGAATCAATGTATTATATAGGCCTACTGATTTTAGATTTGTATTATAGTCTTTAATAAAAAAAAAATATTAATCACAGAGAGGGACTTTTATTAAAAGTGCTCACGTGTTGCTCAGATTTACAGCTCCGAGTGATTTTAATATTCGACATTGATCGAGTGTTAATAACTAAATCTAAATTCATCCCGTACACAGATTAGAGCATATGCACACAGAATGAGGGGGTGGATACATAAATCCACATAGATTTTTTATATTTGATGTCACGGACACTTATTTGCTATAAGATAGAAGCCTTTAAAAACTGTATGTGTCAATATATGCTCAAAGATTTTATTAAGATATAAACAAGGAGACATGGAGCTTCTCATGAAAACATTTATTTGCACATTATAACCTACAAGTTTGTGACACATTGAGAAACTGAACTCATCTCTTTAAACAACAACAAAAAACGGTTGTGCTTTAAAATGCAAAATCATCCACTTATGTTCGTGTTTGTCCCTTTCTAAAATACAGCATATTATCATTATTTGCGTATAAAATCCCAATTTAGTGCTGATTCACGGCCTGCCGATCCTCAAGGAAATATGAATGAAGAAACCCGATGCTGTCATCAAGAGTTTATTTGTAAACAATGACTTCATCTGACTAAAATTACCATTGTTACTAAACAGATTGTAATTAAGATAGGCGTTGTAGGATTACAAATTTTATTTAAATGGTTTAATTTAGATTCTTATTATCCACTTCCTGACTCAATGTATAACTGTGCTTTGTCTCAATCAAGTCATGTTGACTGCCAGACGTTGATTTGTGTGAACCCCT